>VZRR01009240.1:741506-810519 GCA_013398015.1 Oreocharis arfaki
CACTCCAGGGGCTGCGGGTGGATCTCTGCATCCCCCATGGATCCTCATGGGCTTCAGGGGCACAACCAGCTTTACCATGGTCATCACCACAGCCTGCAGAGGAATCTCGGCTCCGGCGCCTGGAGCACCTCCTGTCCCTCCTTCTCCACTGACCTTGGTGCTGTCATGTTGTTTCCCTCACATGTTCTCACCTCCTTCTCTTCTCTGGCTAGAATCTCTGACTAAAATCTTGTGACTTTGTTTTGATTTTCTTCTTAAATATGTCATCACAGAGGGGTTACCAGCCTCTCTCATTGGCCCAGTTAGGCCGGCAGCGTGTCCATCTTCAGAGCCATCAGCCACTGGCTCTGCTGCACATGGTGGGAAGTTTCCAGCAGCTTCCTCACAGGAGCGATCTTTGTGGCCCCCCTGCTACCTAAAACCAGGCTGTGCCAAACCAATACAAGCTGTCAGCTAGCAAAGCCCAGAGAGTAACTTCTCTGGGGAAATGACTGCTACCTCAACACGTTGAGTTCATTCACAGATGTAGATAGATTATAAAGGCAAGTTACTCCTTCCTACCTCAGCAGGCTGTATTACACAGAACAGAAGAAACACACTAAAATAAGGAAATGGTTTCTGGTAGAAGATGACACATCTACAGCTGGGCAGAAGCACAGTCACTCCCATTTGACCATATGGGCCCATACAGTGTCACTCAGGAGATTATTTTACATTCACTGCCTTGTCTCCAAACAGAGGTGAGCAAAATGCCAGTCTGTGCCTCTGATTCACAGATTCACATCTAGCCTAATGGTTGACTGAGGCCAGTTCCTGCCAGCTTCCTCACAATACAGCTTACTTCTATTCCAGAAGAGAAAGGAGACTAACACAAAGAGGCAATTAAATATCCTCTGGAGGCTTCTAGATTGGTTTAATTCATAATTCTGTCTCAGTACTGTAATTGGGATATAAATAATATCCTTGTTTCTGCTTCAGTTACTTTCAACCTCACCAATGTGAGAACAGACTCTTGTTCAGAACCGTCTTCTCAGGTACCTCAGAAGGAAAGTTATTGCACCAGAAAGCAAAGATGATTTAAAAAATAGTTTCCACATCAGTTCAAATGATAATGCAGTCATGCAGGTGTTGTGTAACTGGTATTATATTCAGAGTAGTTTACTTATTGAAAGTGAAGTATAAACATTTCAAGCATACCTACTTACAAGAAATGTGCTTACAAAGCATGATTACTTCCTATGAGAAAAAAAAACCCCAACACTCCTCTTTAAATGGGCAAACAATACATTTCCTCTTCCCATACCACAGTAAAGGCTTACACATGCACATCACGTACACACACATAAACGTTAACATGTGTAAGATCCACCGCAATCTAAAAAGGAAAGTGCCATGAAAGGACCCTGTAGTAATTGGGTAGCACATCTTGATGTAAATTAGTGTATCTCAGAAAAGCTGCAGGCCTTGTAGTCTTGTTTTGCACTGCTAACCACATGCAGACACACACACACAACAAACTGCTTTCATGTTAGCTCAGTTCTCCTTCCACAAAGCTTGGTGGTAAAGCTCTCCCTGACATCCATCAAAGAGAGGGACTGATGAGGTCAGAGCTGATGAAAGTTTTGAATAGCCAAGGAAACTGATGATTTGAAGAACTTAATTCCTCCCATCTTAAACAAATGCTTGTTTCCCTGGGAACCCATCAGAGCAGCTGTTCTGAGAAAAAAACTCCTTTTTTCTCCTTGCCATACCCTGTCCTCAAGACAAAAGGATTCCTCTGGCATGTAACTACCCATTCTCAATTCCCAGTGTGGGTCAAAAGAAGGGATATGCATCTTTGGAGCAGTCTTTGTCCCAGCACAAAGTAAATATGTGATATATTTAGATGAATTACCCCCAAAATGCATGTTTCTCTCTGCTGATGGTAGAAAGAGGCTACCACAGTGAGCATTCACACTGACCTTGGAACTGGACCATGCCTTACCCAAGGCTGAGGGCAGGAAGGAAGCACTGCTCACCTGGCTTGCAGGAAAATTCCTGTTCAGCACTAAATCCAGAGATTACACCTGAGGACACAAACGGGGTGCACCATCCCTCCAGCAGAGCACTGAACAGTTTCTGACTTCACCATACATCCTGCACTATCTGTCCATCTGTTGTGGGGAGAAGAAAGGGCTTCCCCTGTGGCTCCTACATCCCCGTTGCAGCACAGCATGGGTTTAATAAGGGAAATGTGAATGGTGACCTAATCACCTTTCCAATCCCTTTGGACATGCTAGTTCAGGGTTATCTGAGGGCATGTCTTGTTTATTATTAAGGATTTTCTTCCTCTGCTGCACAATCTTTTCAATAACTTTGTACATTCAATTTTACAAAGGATTTCGGTCCTTGCCCCCATTACACTACTTGAGAGACTGAACCAGAACTTTCATCTTTGAATGGTTTTACTAATTTCAAGCCTGAACTCCCTTGTGACCAATTTCTAGCCAGTTGGGTTGGAGCCAGTAGTGTCACTTAACTCAAATGCTTCTTCTCCTTCTGTGATTTTTCCCTCTCTCCATGTTCCCAAAAACGTATGTATGAGGAGACATCATTAATGTCACCAGTTTCAGAAGCCAGCTTCTTTTCATGGTTCCTGCAAAGGAAGATATGACAGTCTTCTCACTATAACCATTTCATTAGTTAGTCCTTCTGGACCATCAGTAACCAAAGCTATACAAATAATTCATTGAAGAATGCCAGTATAAATGTGCCAATACTTCCCTGTCTGTATTCAGGAAAAAAGCCCTCACCTGATAATCAAGTTTATCGTTGTCGCTGAGTTGGAAAAAGAAGACACAGTGGTTGTTACAGCACCCTCTCACTGATCAACAAACCTAAGCCTCTTTTCACAGCTTGTCCCTTCACAATGGCAGCTGTTGTGCAAGGAGAGCAGGACCCAAAGCAGTGTCAGTGCTGAGCACTAATTGCAGAGCAGGGACAAAAAACGACTTCAAGGCTGGCAAGGCTGGGCACTGGAGGCGATGCCCCCATTAGCTGCTGGGAGTGGTGCCGCAGGCTCCTCAGCTCCAGAGGCAAGGCTCCCTCTGCCATCCCCACTCTCCTTTCATTCCTCATTTCCCAGCCTGGTTTTCCCTCTCAAAAGAGACATGGCTGCAGCTGAATCAATCCTCTTAGCTCCCCAGGTGGATGCCAAGGAAGTGCCAGGGGCAGCAGCAAGTGCTCCAGCCGTGCTATGAGGCAGACAGGATCTCATGGTGGTTCTCTCACCCTTCTCATGTGTTTCCCTAGGAAAAAGGATGCAGTTAACACATGTAGGGAGAAATTAAATAAATGCACATTTATAATAGACCCTCACTTCCCCCCTGTTTCCTCTTTCTTTCCAAGCCAGTGGAATTCAGCCCACAGTACCTCGTTTATTTTACACATTGAGAAGCCCTTCTCTCTGCTGAGATGAACAAAGAAAGTGCAGGGCATGGCTCAGCCTTTCCAGCATGCCAGCTCGTCCTGCCATGATGGAGGCACTGCAGTGCCCAGAGCAGCACATCCCCTGCCCTCAGCCCCATGCAGAAATGCTCCAGGCTACCCAGAAGGAGTGTATGGTTATAAGCTCCAGAAACAGTGGCCCTCTTGGGACTTATATTTAGCCTGAGAACAAGCAGTACTTTTGGCTTATGGCCTGGATTCTCATCAGAAGAAAGAAAAAAGTTGGTCTGAGAGGCTTTTTCATCTGCTTTCCCTAAAACCATCTGATTCTTTTCCTTCTCATGGAAAACATTTGTGGTTTTACGCTGAGGAGTTCGTTCACCAGTTCTCCTCAATACAAAAAAAACCCAGAGGTTTTTTTTTTAAAGGGGACAGAAGTGTGAAAAATTAAAACATTTAATTCCAGCTATAATTGCTGGAGTTTTGCAATGTCATTTGTTTTCCTAAGTAATACCCGCATATTTTTTCTTGCTATGCTCCAGCCAGTATCCACTTGAGCTTTCATATGAGGAAAATAAAATAGATGTGAATTATTCAAATCTTAAAAAAACCAAATCAACCACTATACAAACTTAATGGTGCATACTGGCAATCTCATACAAAAGTATCTAACCTATGTCATTATCCTCTGTCAAAAGGTAGTGGGGTGGGGGAAAAGAACCACAATGAGATTATTCATAGAGCTGGGTATCTCACAGGAGGCTAGATGAGCCCACAGCCTCAGCATCAGCAGTGTTAATTAATGGGATTTTTGTTCCACTGGGGAAAGACCCTTTGTCTGATCCTTGGCTAGATTAGTGCTACTCTGTGTACATCAAAGGAATCATATCTGATAGGCAATGCTAGTGATCCCAGCTCCCTCAACCTTTTCTAGTTTATCAGAAAAACAAGTGTATTTAGAGCGAACTGCTATCCTTGTTCAATCCTGTTGTTTCACCCCACACCAGTCCTAATTCCATTAATTAAGGCAGGGACTGCTGGACAAGGTGGCCTTTGATATACATCCCAACAACCAAGACAACCACCTCTCAGAGGGAAAAGGCAAGAAAGATTTGCAATCAGATGGTGCTGTGAAATAACTTGCAACTCTTGATACATAAAATTTACACATTTCATACTCACCACTGGGGGACCGCAACTGGTGGCAACGCTCTGAGCCCTGGTGATGCTTTGGTAGCTGGAACGTGGTGGTAGGCAGGACTTCCAGTGGCATCCACATCAGGGAAAAGCCTGTTGACATAACATTGTGTGCAGCCTTGGGCATTCAGTAAAAGCTTTGAATTAAAGCATGTGAGTTGTCTCCCTCACCAACATACTCAAAAGGATGAGTGAATCTGGGGTACAAGAAAAGGTATTTTTTTATCAAAAACTTAAACTTTCTGTCTCCTAATGAGAGAAGTGAGAACAGCCCTGTGGATATTTTCTGGAAATAAGGAAATGAAGAGGCAAAGCTCCATTTCCTTGCTGAAAGCATTTTTCTGAACTATTTCCCTGCATCTAGCAGCAAAATTCATGTGGTGCTGCAGAGCCTGTGGTGTAGGTAACTGCTGACTGAGTACCATAGCTTCACTGACAGGGTTAAACTACAGCTGGTGTGGTGGTGAAGGCCCTGTTGTATGAGCCCTGGACACCATGCTGGGTGACCAAGCCACGTGAAACACACCTTCTGGTTCTTTTCCTAAATTAACGTGACAGGCTCCCAAACCACTGGCATCTTTTAAAAAATCCTCTTAAAGTTCTAGTGGAGTTCAGTACACAGTTCAGTTCAGTCGTATAAAGCAATGCACTAGACACTTTTGAAATTAATTATTGGAAAGACTGAAAGAAACTATTTTGCAAATATTTTGCTGTCTGTAGTTCATTTGTGGGACAGTCCTGATTTCCAAGAATGTTTCAGTCATTCAGTTTATTCTGCCACAGGGATGTCGAAACAGCTTGGAGCCTTACAGCTGTTTGAAAACACTCTAGTTCAACTGTTTACAAATCTTTAAAATTGTTTTGTAATGCCAGCGTTATTTCTGCCTCTCTGACTGAGGCATTCTGAAAGAAAAAGCATGAAAAATGATCAATAAATAACAGCACAATGACTATGGAAATAAATGCTTGAAACCACATACAGATTCAGGCATTTGTCTGAATGATGGACAGGTTGCTGAATCCACAGGCAAGCAAAACCCAAGCTGTCTGGAGCAACAACCTCTCCCTCTAAGCCTGGCCCCTTCTGCGTCCCTGCCTCTTCCCAGCAGCACATGGGGACACCATGGCTGACTCCCTGATGACTTTTCAGTGCCATCTTTTCAGTCCAACACCAGGCACTTTGCTATGGAAACACTTTCAGGGCTAAACGCCTCCTCATATATATGCAAAGTGACGTGGTCAAACAAGCACATCGAGGGCTGGGCAGCGAGGAACCTTCAAAGCCTTGCTTCCCTGACAGTTTCTGGGCACTTTGTGAAGGGGTGGAGCAAGGTTTGAGTTTGCCCAAGGCCAGTATCTGTATCTAGCTGGTCACCAGAAGCTCCATCTCTCTCCATCCACCTGACACACAGGTAGCCATGAAGTAGGATGCTGGCACTTTCTGCAGCACAAAAGGAAGCCAACCCATGAAGTTGCCACTTCTCCCCGCTCTGAAAACCAGGTGATGGCCACATCCAGTAATTTCTTTAACGCCTCCAAGGATGGTAACTCCACCACCTCCCTAGGCAGCACATTCCAGTGCTTGACAACCCTTTCCATGAAGAAATTCTTCCTGGTGTCCAACCCAAACCTCTCCTGGTGCAGCTTGAGGCTGTGTCCTCTCATCCTGCCACTAGTTGCCTGGAAGAGATTGACCTCCACCTGGCTACAACCTCCTTTCAGGTGATTGTAGAGACTGATAAGGTCTCCCCCCAGCCTCCTTTTCGCCAGGCCAGACAACCCCAGCTCCCTCAGCCACTCTTCATAAGACTTACTCCCTAAACCCTTGACCAGCTTCTCACTGGCACAGGAGCCACCTTGGCTGGCACCTGCTCTGTCCCAGCCTCAGCACAGAAAACTACTAAACACAGAGCTGGGAGAAACCAGCTTTCACCCGCTCTGGAAATGGATTAGGGAGAAGCACGTCACGAGCCGGCTGCAGGCGCATGGTAGGTGTGTGCCTGTGCAGCAGCGTGGGCAGCAGCAGGAGCTGCTGAGAGGAGGCACCACCTGGGTCCCCACTGCTGCTGACCAAACACTAGGATGAGAGGGATACCAGGGGGCTTTTGAGAATAAAACTGTCCAGCTGTATGAACACTGTGTGGTACCCCATTGTTTTAGGGAGAAGAAAAGGAGTGGGGATGGGGTGGACATGTAGTGCTTATTGAGATGCAGTACAGCAAAAGCTGACAAGTGCCTAGCAATTATTGAACAGCCACTTCAGTCTGCTGCTCTTCAGGCCCATCAGACACAGAGCCAGACCAGAGATTATGAGACCAAGGTGAGCACTCCTGGCAAGAGACAGCCCTGCACAGAGGAAAATTGGGTAAATGCTTTGGGGGTGGTTCAGTGGCTGCCACACACAGTACAACACTGCCTTGAGCCGTCTGCAGAAAAACCCTAATAACTGGTTAAGACCTCCTAGGAGATGCTTAGAGTAGCAGAGGGTGCCATTTCCCAGAAATTTTTACAGACTTGATTGACTTTGGCAGTGGAACACAGATACCATGGAGTTGCAACGGGTTGTAAAGAAGAGCAGGAAAATATTTGTTCTGTGGGAGCTATTTTGGTACTAGGGGCTAGAGGGCTACAGCCCAGTGATGGCTGAGCTTCTGCCTCCACCTCTGGGAGAAGAGGCATCTAGCAGGGAGGGCCAAAATTATAACCAAGACAGTGGAAGGACCTGAACATGCTCCTGGGCATGTCAAATCTGTGGGCTATCCTCCTAACTTGCAGGGAACCAGCAAGTTATGAGATCACTTTTCTCTGAAGATTATTAATTCTGAACATATCATTTCTTCCACCAGGACACTTAAAGGTACATAGAGGCCATAATCATAGAGCAGATATGGCTGAGTGTCAGAGCCTACCTCAGACTAAAACCATCCCACATCATGTCCAGAAGCTGCAGCGCAAAGGTCTGTCCAATGCAAGAGCCACATAATTCCTCTCCTCCACATCGACTCGCTAGAAAAATAATGGCTGGAAACTTGAGCCAAAGGTATTTGGACGAGTCAGGAAAAAGAAGATGCATCCAGTCTTGAGCCTTTAAAAAAAAAACCCCACAGAATCAAACTTTCCTGATAAATTAGTATCTATGGTAAATCCACATCATTTCTATGCTTTTTCACACCTGTGCTAAGATTTGCATTTCAATAAAAGACTGTGCTCTGTGTTAACATAGGACAGCCCTCAGCTTCTTCCATGTAAAGCTAAGGCAGCTCCATTCCACTGCAATCAGCCAGTTAATGAAAACAGAAGTACTTAGGAGCAGGGGGGAGAAAAAAGATCCAGTAGGTGTCTCAAGTAAGCAGGTTTTGTCAACTCAGTGTGAAGCTGAATGTTGTCCTCCATTTTGACTGACAAATGCTTTCCACGCTCTGAAATTTTTCATTTTCCATTTTCAGAGGCTATAGATTTCCATCTCCTACCCCAGCAACTGTTTCAGTGGTTTATTATTTTTCCAGCCCCTTCTGATTTGCTCAGAAAATACAGACAGGCCAGCTATAATAAACCATCACAGGATGTGCAAAATCTTCACAAGAAATAAACATCTACAGCGTCTTCTTGCACCCACAAATGACAAAATCACAATGAAACGTTAAACAAAAAGCAATCTGCCATGCGTGTGTGAGATCTGATTTCAAATCTAAACATCTCCCTAATTTCTGAGTGCTGTTTAATAGAACATCACTTGGCCTCTTCTGGGGATAAAATGTGACTTAGAGAAACAGCATTGTTTTGAGATGACTGAAGCCTTCAAAAGATGAGGTCTTGCCTCTCAAAACAAAGTTACGATGAAGCAAGAGTATAAATTGTGTACTCTATTTTTAAAGAAAGGTGCATGGGATTTGCTTTTCAGCACTTACTCATCATCATTTCTATATTCCCAAAAAGACACACTGGAGCCATATTCGTCAGCTCATAACATGTACTCCCTGAAACACCCCTAGGCAGCCATCTCCTCTGGCCGCTCTCCTGGGAGTTGCCCACTTCATTTTTCAGCAGAACCCACCCTGACCCGTCACTCTGATGTCCAGCAGACTCCTCATTATACAAATTATCTGTCATTACCAAGCAGATACGAAGCTCCAGACAAATGTTAATAAAAGGCTCTGTAAAAAAAGCAAAACATTCCAAGTAGATCAACAGCACACTGTTCTCCACCTTTTTGCAACATTCATGCCAATGCAAAATGATCAGATGGTGTTTTACATGCACAACACTTTTAATGACTTTTTGAGGCCTTTTTTCAAATCAGCAACTCAGAAAAGCACCCCTGTGATTCGGATGTAAGGGAAGTTGGGAAACATTACTACTAGCTTTGATTTAAGAAGATTTAAACGCATAAGGTTCCGCCACCTGAAGGAAAGCATGAGACTCACCCAAAACTGCCAGGCACCATGTTTTGCAGTAGTACAACCCATAACACATCCAAGCTGCAATGCCTGTAGGAAGCTCAGTCAGTTCTGGTTAGAGAAAAAGAAAAAATCAAATTATCTGTTCTGCTGACCTGTTGAAATTGAGCGCAACAGATGGGCTGATCCTCAAAAGACACTCCTCTGACAGAAGTCACCTCGACATCTTCCAAGGTGTTGGCAGCCTGGCCATGGCAAAAGCAATGACTGGCATTACAAATGATAGTCAGACATGACTAAAATCCTCCAAGTTCCTGCTTCTTTCCACGTTTTTGTTGTGCTGAGCTGTTATAGGATTCAATGCTTCACCAAGCTTCCAGGAAGCAATGCAATTTTGGTGAACAGGCTGATATTTATAAAAGGAGGAGCAGTCAAGGTTAATGGCCCTCTTCTCTAGAAGAAGCTTTGAACAATAAAAAAAGCCTATGTTCATATAATAAATTCTCCATGTGCTTTCTCATAGACATATAATTCTTGATGCAAAACATTTTCAGGATAAGAGTTGAACATAGAAATAGGAGTGAAAGACTGGTGAATACTCTTATGGAAGCTCTCTCTCTCTCATATACCAGACAGCAAAACAAGTGCAGCCCTTCTTTTTCTCTGCATCCATGAGGGGTCTGTAAACCTCTTAGAAAGTAGGTCAACCCACAATCGTTGCTCAGGTTTGTTCAAAGTAAATTTAAGAAATTACTGGAGAGACACTGATCAGTAGTTGTGTCCACACACCATGAAAGACTAAGTGCTCTTTTTAACACCAGCCTATTACAAAATAAATAATAACAATTAAAAAAAAAAGGTAAGCCAGTTTGCTAGGGAACTATGTAAACTTTGGCATTAGAGCTCCAAAGAAAGGGCTAGTATATTAACTAACTGCTTGGCCTTGAGGAAAAAGGCTCAGAGAGTGATGTGGATAGATTGAAGAAAACCCCAAAACAAATCACTTCTACGTAAGTAACTTAACTGGGAATGCCTGGGTTCAATTTCCAGCTCAGTTTCCTCTGTCACCCTGGGAAAGTCACTTATTCCTTGTGTCTATTACCAGCTGCAGGAGGTCTGCAGCACCAAGTCCCAGCAGTGACCTAATGTGGAGAAAATATGGTTGTAGAAGCCAAGTAACTCTCAGAAACAAAGCCTCAAGTGCAGGAGAAGTTGGTGGGAGAGGGTTGAAAGAGAACACAAAAATAAGCTGGTTACCAAGCATTAGCAAGCCCGTAGTAAATTCCTAGAAGAGATAAGGTGACTGTGTCTTTTACCACAAGATAACTAATGAGGGCAACTTGCTGCACTCCACCCATGACTAACCTCACCACCTTCTTCGCTTCACAGTACATGTGGCATTTGCAGTGAGTAATGATATGTAAACTGCGGATAGCAAATCCCTAATAGGCTGCTGTGATCTGCATGCTCTTTAAATCAATTATATTAATCTTTTAATTAGCATAAAAAGTCTTAACTGATGGTTTTGAAAGCTTCGTTTCAAAAGGCTTCATTTTCCTAGGTGTGGATTGGCTCACTTCTCCCATAGACACAGACATACAAAATCCAGCCTTTGAAATGGCAGACCTTCCCTCCCACACACACATTTTCTTTTAAAAAGTGAAAACTAGAGGCTGAGCACAGTCTCATTCACAGCCCCAGCCCCACAGTGGTTTCTCCATGTTCTTTAGTCAGTAAGGTCTCACTAGGAACATGGTATTGAAAGGTCATACACCACCATTTGCCTGTATATGGAAGTGGTACAGGCCATAGGTTTTCCCTGTCACAGCTTGAAAATAGCTTTACCAATAAGGGTTGTGGGCTTTTTTTATTTAAAAAAGAAGAAGAAGAAGAAAAGAGTAAAAGCCCACTACTACCAGTTTTTTCATTTAATAGGGCCTACCATATCATCTTCTTGTGCTTGAAGCCTGCGGGACAAAACCAGAACAGGGTTCCTATGCAGGACCAAGCCCAGAAGTGAGAACAGGTCCTCAGGCTCGGCTTGCATTTCCCACAGCTCTGCCTCTGCTCCCACCTGTCCTGCAGGGAGCACTTGTCTTTGTCCTTTCCGGCAGGGAAAGCAGTCTGGACTACTGAGGCAATGAGAAGGAGAGGTTCATCATAGTATCATGATTTTTTTTTTCAAGTGCTAAAAATCCTTTTGAAAGCCCACTGTGTTTTGGCATGGGTGGGGAAGGAGTGTTGTGCACTGCAGCACCCAGGGCAGAATTTCCTGTCCCACAGCAGGTTTGACAAAAGGACAGAGAACTTCAGGGTGCCAAGAGCTTCCAGCTCCTCTCATCTATGGGAGCTTTCTTGGAGAGCCAGTCCCCAGACCTTGATGGGTGTACCAGGCTGACAAGCTGAATTAAGAGGGTGGAGAAAAGTTGCTGTGGTTCAGAGCTGCTGAGAAAAACTCAGGGAAAGAATGCCATAACAGCATTTGTAATTTCTAAAATCTTTTGCGATACTAGGACTTCACCATTTTTGAGTTGCAGGACTAGTGACACAGGATCACAGATCCTGATCCTGTTTTTGGTGTCCAACAAGATCTTGACAACATAGGTCACCAGAGCCCTGTGCAAGCTCCATTTTCCTCCACAACCTGCATCTCACACAGCTCCCCAGCACCACATTCAGCCACTCAGGCTAGGAAGGTACATACGATCTTGTCCTCTCAGAAAGACCTGAACAGCTTTGGAAACACTCTGTGCTGGAGATGGAAGGCACTGGAGGTGATGCTGGAGGTTCTGATCTTTGCGTAGAGCAGCCAGGTTTGGGTCAGTTCAGGGCAAACTGGCTACTACCACGAGAGCCAGGTCCCTGATTACTTGCTAAAGCTTGACTGGAGCACACACTGCTCCCTCTCCCATCAGCAGCCCTGCCTTTATCTGAGTCCAGGAGTACCTCTTTCTCCTCCTCTCTCCTCTGGTTCCCATCCCCACCCATGGGGCAATCCCCAAAGGCTTTGGTCCCTTGGGAAGGTGAGCAGCATGAGCAGAGGAGAGAGATGGCACTAATCCCTGAGTGCCTTGGTGCATCCGTGTGCTGTCAGCAACACGTGTCCCACAGCTGGTGTGACCTGCCCACGAGGGGAGTTCAGCAGACGGCCAGTGCGATCTGGCCGTACCCCCTACGGTTGGCACAGCCACCGTGTGCCGGGAAAAAAAATTAGAAGAGGTGCTTTAGGTGCTCAGCCAGAGCAGAAGCAGGACTTCCCCACCATGATCAGAGCTGACTGAGGCAGAGGACACCCTGCAATTTTCCTGGAAATGACAGAGCGAGCGACCCACTGCGATTAGAAATCCTGCATCACTCCTGTGCCAGCACACCCTGGCAGGGGAAAACATTGCTCAGGTCACACTGAGATAGAGAAGGTGCCCTGTTTACGGACTGCCAGTTAGAAGAGGACAAACCATATGTGATTTACCAGGATGCCTATTTAATATACCTAATACACATAAACTGTAAACTCAGCCTTGCTGCAGCTCCTAGCTGTGGAACAGTAGTTGCCACTTCTGCAATTAAGAGAAAAACAGAGCAGTTTATTAAGCAGAGTTGTGGGAACGTAGTTTCAGTTTTCAGTGGGTTCATCTGAATATTTTTTCCATTTTAGTTCATGTAAGTTCACGCCCTTTGGGTTTCACATAAAGCCGTAGGGTCTGAGAAGCTCAAAAAATCTCAAAATCAAAATGTCAAGTTGAAACAAAACCATAAAAGGTATTTAGATTTGCATGAAAACGGGCCCAGATTTGCTTCAGGAGTTCCTGAAGCCTGGTAAAGCTTTTGAAGAGCCTAATCTGAGTTTTGTGGTTTCAGTGCAGACAGAAAGCAGTGCAAGCGAGCAGATGGGCTCCTTTCAGGAAGCCAAGGCAGAGGAGAACTATTAAGAAGCTATGAGAACAAGAACCATGGAGCAGGGGTGGGGGGTGTTGGGGGGAATCTAAGAAAAATCTCCAAAAACAGGTTTTCCAGTGCTGAATGCCACATATTAGGAAGTAAGAGAACATGGGTCGTGTCAAGGCATTACAAGATAGCAGACAGATCCTGTTTTTGAGGATCAGGCTCTGAATGGGAATATAAAGGTTTGGAGATATGTCCAGTCATAATAGTGCCGTATGCCCTTCTGCCCATACACTGAACATTCCTCTCCCCTTATAAATAATCCTCTTCCCACAGTACTCCAGCCACACATGAGATAGGAAAACAAGGAGAAAAGAATAATCTACCAGTCTTATGCTCTCTGGTTAACAACTATAAACCTGTCCCAACATCAAATATTTTAAATTCTGGCTTTGATCTATTTTTTAAAAGAGTTATTTCAATTTCATATGCTCTAAATTTATTCTTATTGCATTCTTTTACTGACATAGAAATAAACATTTCAGAGTGACAAGTCAATTTAGTTGCTTACCTGAAAAATGCAGAATAAATTTAACTGAGAAATTAACTTTTCCTTCCAGTAGGAGTCTATACATCTCATTCAATTACACTCTGTATATTAACATCATTTACATTGACAGGATGCAGAGGAGGCACTCATTGATTGCTTGAGATTTAGTCTCCTGCCTGAGCAACAGAGTGTCTTAAAAACAGAGATATCTCATCATGACTGACATAACATGGATATATATTGTTATGAACAGGGTAAGCAAAAACAGCGACACTTACAAGTATTTTTCTTGGAGAGCATTTTTCCTTCTAACTACACAAAAATTGAGCATCTAACCTTCAAATTAAACATTCAGTCCCTTCTTCCTGCCTTTTCTGCAAAAAAGATTAGCAGAAGAAAATATAAATTTGGCTGAAACACTGAGTTTTGTTCCCTTCCATCAAAATGATATTTACTTTCACATCTGCTTAACAGCTCATTTTGCCAAAGAAAATAAAACTATTTTGCATAGCTTCAGCATTTGCTTGAATTCTCATTAATTTGGGGTGCTACTTGCATTTTCTGTTATCCTCCCAGGAGCATGCACTGTGGAGATATGACATTCCCCTCTGGCATTGTCATGCAACACCACTGCAGACCACCCAGCAGCCTTTCCAGCATCTGCACATTTAATAACTATGATTTGTAGAACAGGATAAATCTTTATTTTGGCAACAACTTGCTTTGGCATTTTACCCTCTCACAGGTTTGCTTTTGTGCAGGACACTAAACTTATTTAACTTAAAAAACCATTTACTCTGCTTACCCTTTCAGCACCTTCTTTTGTGATATAAAAGAGTTCCCATTGGTTTGACCTGTCCTCATAGCACAGGCTCTCCCCAGCCATGCCTTTTTTTTGAGAGCCCATCACAAGTGTTGTCTCATACTGCAGCTGTACCTTGGCTGCCATCCTTCAGAGGGGATGTGTCGAGAGCTGTCACATCCTCTTAGCTGAGACCATACCCTAGCATTCAAAGGATGCTTAGTCAGACCATTTCCATTGAAATCAGTTGGGTTTAAGAGCTTAAGCAGGCTTGCAGGCTGGGCCAAACAGTCTCCGTGCCTCATCTAGTAGATTTGAAGACAACTACATTCCCACATTGCAAAGATAACTACTAGCTTTGTTTGGAAAATTGTGGTGGGGCTGCTTTGCCATCTGACAGCTCATCCTCGATTTCAACAATACCCTGGGTCAGGGTAAAAGTGGTCAAAAGGCAAAAGTTTCCATGCTCCAGTCACAGCCAACCAAACTACTGAGGAATCTTCTTTCCAAGTGATGATGTTTCAATACATTTTCTGTTAACTTCATGTAAATAGACTATAGTAAAATACACATCCTTAAGATGCAAGCCAAAACCCAAATCATAACAATTTACTCCATCTAAACAAAACTAAAGAGTTTAATTTTTTCTCTTGGCAGGAAAGGTTACAGGGGGTAGTCTGAAGTCGTGTTGTTCGAACAGTTCAGACCTTTGTGCAGCACTTTCAGAAAGACACTCTTTCTTGGGCTGACTTTATGATGTTGTATCCCAGATCACCAGATATGAATCCTGTGCCTTTCTGTGCCTTTAAACTGAACCCAAGAGGGGAGAGAAAGAAAAAAAAAAGCCAGATGAACTTTTTCGAAGCAGTTGTTCAAGGACACAGATACACACTCCTCTGCATGCTGCTGCTGCTGCAGAGCGGGAGGAAGCACCCTTCCTGGTTTTCAGCCAGCTTTTGGCTCTGTTTCTCTGGAAAGAGACAGAGAGTTAAACCTTTTTGCTGGGGTTTTGGTTTTTTCCTTCTTCTCTTCTGGACTGTTTCACCAACATCAGAACATACTGGGAGAACTTTCCACTGAGGCCTGGAGGTCAGCCCACGCTGACCCAGCTCTGAGGAGGAGGAGAGAGAGACCACACCAAAGAAAGGACTCTGAGAATTTATCAGGTTGTCTCCACAGTAAGAAGTTTTATTATTTAGCATTATTCTTTTCCTGTGTGTTTGTTAAATAAGTAGTTTTTTTATCTCTTTCACTTTCCTCCGAGGAAATATTTCTTTCCCAAACCTGGTGGTGGAGGGGTGGCTGTAACCTGCCTTCTTTCAGAGGACATTCAAATTCAGATGTTGCTCCGAAATTCTCTCTCAAACCGGCACACATTCCAAATGATAACAATCCAAATTCTCACAATTTCCGCAAGCAGGATTTGAAGTGCCCAGCCTGGCCCGGGGCAGGGACTACAGAGCATGCAGGAGGCGGGCCCAGGCAGCTCTCCATCCTTCACATCTGGCATCCCAAACAGTTCATTGCCCTGTAGGGTTACTGACCCTTTCATGGTCACTCCTCCCCCTCCAAAGAAGCAGCTGATTCAAAGGAACAGCTGCTGTGGCAGCCAGACAAACAGGCTTATTATTTCATTTTAGTAGCTTTCATGTGGACTTCAGCCTTCTCCTCAGAGAAAAGAAATAACAAGTTGCCCAAAAAGTCAAGCTCATCTCCCTGTGTCCATGGGCAGCTTGCAGGGTGGTAGAGGAACCACGGCAGATGTTTCTCTCCCTGAGGATGTGTATGGTCTATGTTAGTGTTACTGCTGCATCAGGGTGTGGAAGGGGGGCCATGAGGATGGTCTCAATCATTACTCAATTACAGCTTCAGAACTTGGATGACCATTAAATTTGACACCACAGGGTAGTGATCAGATGGTTCTGGCAACATTCCTGCTGGTTTCACAGATTTTCTAGGAGCCATCGCCTTAAAAGCCATCATCCAGATCCCAGCTTCGCTGTAAATTGTCTTAGCAGCATTAGGTGAAAGAAGAGGCAGTGGTGGGGAAATCTTTAAATCATATTTTTTAAAAGAAAAAAAGAGGAAAAAGCAGAGAAGGACTCCTTGCATTATCCATCCATCAACAATATTTAAAAGTCACAGCAAAAAAAGGAGGAAATGGGAAATAAAAAAGGTGATACAGGTAAGGGAAAACACAACAGAACAAAGGTGTGACCCAAAGGATGGCTGATCCCCACACATAGCTACATGCACGAAGCAGCCTTGCTCACTAGCTGGCTGTGGGCATGGGGAAGGCTGCAAGCAGCCCACTGGACTTGCAGTACTTGCTCTGAAATTCGCAACTGAACCTTGTCCATGGCCTAAAGCAAAACCAAAAAACAAATAAACAAAAAGTAAACCAGAAAAACAGTGAAAATGTTACATCACAATGTTATGTAAAAAGAGAAGCACAGCTGGAATCATTTTGAGAAGATTTGGGGTTTGTCCTGTGACAGCTTCATCTCTGTGGTTTTTCTCGGTACAGATGCAGTGTGAAAAGTGTGCAGCTGTACTTCCCTTCTTAAAAATAAACATACCATCCTAAGCGGAAATTGCTTGGTACACAAGGGAGCCAATTCCGCCTGATGTCACCTAGTTGTACAGGCAGGAACTTCCCCAGACGTGCCACCACACTGGTCCCTGTGAGAGCCACGCGTCGGAGATGACGTGCTGGGAGTGTGTGATCTCACCCAGAACTGGGCCATCACACCCAGGGACACAGCACGGGGCCAGGCAGGCTAGGCTCAAGCCTGAGCAGAAGGCATGAGCCAAGGACATGCAGCTCCCACAGCAGGGCACCAAAATTTCTCAGGAGCTCAGCAGTCCAGCAGACACCTAAACACAGGGCTTGTTTTTCCCATAGCTCAGCACCACACTCTTTGGAAAACCTGACTCACAACGTTACAAGCAACATCAGCAGCTCAAACCCTGTTATTTATCTGTAGGACAACAATGTCTAGAGGCCCCAGGCATGGCATAGCTCTGTCCAGGCACTGCGCAATCCTGCTGGCTGCGAGCAGTAGCTCCAGGAGAGCTGACCTGGCGCTGGCAACCACCACCAGCTTCCCAGGAAACTCTTGAGCAGACATGGCTTCCCGCCAGCCATAAGCCATCCCATTTCTCTTCTCTGATCAATCGCATCGCTGCAGAGAATCTTTAGATTTGAAACCCCAGTGCCAGGCTCCAGCAGCTCTGTTGCTGTTGGTGAGGCATCCCAAGCACATATTGCTTGGCTGAACTCCAGCCCATGCAGACTTACCCCCGCTAGGTTTGCATCACAGGCGAGACAGACACGGGCAACCAACATCTTTTTCTGTGGGTCATGTATGTGCTCCCAATCCTTCATCAGCCCTTGGGGAAGAAGCTGCCACTCCCTCCCCGGGCTCATGTTTTGCTTCAGCCCCTCAGGAGTTTTTCCCCAACTTGCACTTAGGGAGGCAGCATGAGCTTTCATCCCTCTTGTTCTCCAAGACCTCCTGAAAAGATCTAGCTGCAACTTCTACACACAGACATTTAATGGGGAGCTGCAAAACAAAGCTCATGCCAATGGGGGCACAGCCAGAATTCATCTGGCATCAGTTTCACCATGAAGGAACACAGAGCAAAACAGGGAGGCAGCTCAATCTTTTGGCCAGCACAGGGAGAGGGAGCTGACTGGCCGCCTCCTCCAGGAGGGACAGACATGGCTTAGTGACCTGCAGCAGTGATCCTGCAGTTCCAGAAGCCCCAGGCAGAAGGAAATGCTTTCTGCAAAGGAAGAAGGGGACTTCCTTGAGCACTGAAGAGAGGGAAAGAAGGTGGGTCTGGACCACTGTAGCATATCAAGATCTAGATTTACTTCTCCTTTTTTTCCCCCTGACCTTCCCTGTGACCTAAGACAACCTGCCCTGATCTTTGCAGAAGTTTTGAGTGTTTTCTGTATGTACTGAAAGGGCCAGTGCTCAGCACCCTGGCAGACAGGCTGCATGCCCATCTGCTTCCCCTTGGTCATGCCAGGGACAGCATGGTACCACAAGGACATGGAAAGGAGCCCTGACCAGAGCAAAGTCATAGGTAGAGGCACCCTTTGTCCACAGTATTTCCAAAACAAAAACATCTCATGTTGCCATCAAAAGGGCTGAAGTCAGTTCTGAAAATGTATAGGAGCCCTCTTTCAGAAATTGAACAGTCCTTCCCTGTTCCCCAAACCTAAATACACAATATTGGTACCAGTGCTATCAGACATTATAAGTCTTTTCAACCCATCTGGCCCAAAGCAAAATAGACCAGAAGAGGAAAATCCCTTAACTAATAACTAATTACCATAACTAATGGCATAGCAAATCCCTCTGATCCAGACCCAGTCTTGCATCCTTTTGCCAAAGTTATGGGACAGCTCCTTACCCTACATGAGTCAGCAGGAGCACTTGGGTTTCAGTGGAAAGGAGGAGCAGTTCCCAAAGGATAAACATACCTTCATGCTTTTTGGTAGGCATACTCATAGTAACCTGTTAGCCAGAAACATGTGCTGGCTAGGAAGATACCTGAAAATTGGCCTGCAATTTAACTTTTGACAGAAAATGAGCAACAAGATAGGTCCTTGTGTCAAACCTACACCTCTAAGACAGGTCTTGGACATTTATTACCAAAAGTGAAACTCTTAGCTCAAGCTAAACAATAGAATCAGGGAAGTAATTTGAAGAATTTTTTATTCTATAAATACTGAAGTCTCAGAATACACAGTTGAGAACAGACACTTCTCCAAGGGCTACAGTCATGGGTAGAGATCCCGAACCAGTATTAACTGTGCACTGCCAGCCACCATCAGCTTGCTCACATTTGCCATGTGCCCTTCCCAATCTCATATGAGCAGGACTGTAAGAATAAGACTGAGCTATCAGATGAAGATTTTTGGCTTCTGTGTTTGAGGGCAGTGAGATTGCCCACCCAGCTTCCTCTCACTGCAGCACATGGACATTTGAATTTTGGTTTTGCTCCATAAACAGGAACGGTACTCTTCTGATTCACATGGAAAGAGACAGGGGATTTTCAGAATTATAACAACACAAGACGTCATCTTCCTCTGCTGGCAAGAGGGATTGAAAATGACTGACCTGATTTCATAAAAATATCAGCATGTGTGTGGTGTGTGGTCTGTTACTCTTCCACACTCTTGTGGTTTCTGGGCACACAACAGCAGCCTGCCTGCTGCAGACTGCAAAGCAAAATACAGGTTGGAAAACTGAAAAAGTGGAAGAGAAGCAAAAGAGAAATGCCTGGACAGATCTGTACCCAGTGTAGGTCAGCTAACATTTGAATCAGAACGAAAGTAGTAACTGAATAGGAAACCATTCATTTCCATTCCTTTAGAAACAGCAGTAGTGTGAGGCACAGGAAATACACATCCTTTCATGTTTTGATTTTCAAATAAATGTCAGATGAAATGACATCAAGAAGAGATGGAATAAGCCTGGGAAAGTCCTTTGTTTATAATTTTTTTCTTTTCTTTCCTTTGCATAAAGGCAAAGTTTTGGCTTATTTCTTCATTCGCAGATTCACTAAAATAATGTCAGTGGTACCTGAAATTCAGAATACATCATTACAAACTATTCAGCAACAGGGCTGGAAAATATTTTTATGAGTTAAAACCACAGGTTGCTTCAAAATTGAAGTATATTATCTCCTTAGAAACCTTTCAACAAGAGGAAAAAAGTGACAGGACAGGACGCAGTGCACAGGAATTAACTTCTCTGGTAAAAGCATTAAAATAAATTTTTTTAAAGTTCTTTTTCCTTACATAATCCACACACTGCCTTCAGCTTTCAAAAGCCCTTCACTGCTTTAAAGTGCATTGAATTTAACAGGCTTGGTGCAAAGACATTGTTTCTACATTGTTCCTCTATTTTTCTTCAGTTTCTGATTCAATCTTGAGTGGCTTCTGCTTCTTTTCACCCCAATTTAATGTATTCCTGAGTACCATTTCAACTCTACACATTCAAAAGCAGCTTTTTTTGGACCCACTGACCTCTCTCTACCCGGCTGATGGGAAGAGGGAAGGAGCAGAGCCTCTGGCTGGAGGGAACCCGCCTTGCGGATGGCAGGCAGTGAATCAGAGGTGAACTCATTCCCAGCAGTTCACACCGAGCAGCAGCTGCTGCAAAGTTTCTGTTTCACAGGCTTGCTTCTCATGAAGGCTCCAATCCCACAGGGTCTTAAGGCTAACCCTGACAAATCCCATTTCAGCACCACGAGGCACGATACAAACACCCCATGGATAGCTGAGGTTGTGACATGCACCACCAGCAGCCAGAGATAATCTGATTTACTCCATTCTGCTCAGCCTCTGACAGACAGCCAGTGTGCACCAAGCGCTCACACCGATGGCCGTCAGAAAGGATAGGAACAAAAATGCAACACTGATGATAATGTTCCACAAGTCAGCCTTGCATGCAGAGATCTAGCACTGATGAGGAGGCATCAGCAGCTTGAAGCAAATATTCAGCAGCCTCTTGCTCCCTACGTGGTCTTCTCCCCAGTGCAGCAGGTTAGGGACCAACCTGTGAAAAACAGATTAAAGGACTCATACCCCAAACCAGCTTCTATCCTAAAAACTAAAACCAAACTCTGGCCAGGTTCACTTTTTGAAGATCAGAATAGGAAATGACAGGGTCCATGGCCCATGGTCCCACAGGCTTGTTCCTGGAGAGTTCTTCTCTCTTCAAGGCTGGGGTGGCACTGTACTGACTGCAGCCAGCCCACACACTGACAGATTTTTCTATCAAAGGATCCCTCTTCAATGTGTTTGCTCCCTAGTCAGCTCTGAAGCACTATCAGCTTCTTTACATCCATCAGATGGCAGAGGTAATACTGCCTTTAAACCTGTGAGCACAACCTCTGCGCAAGGTTCCAGCCCTGGCAGTTCAACCGGGCCCAGCCGGAGCAAATACTGAGCAAAGCAAAGAGCCTCGCAGCAGCAGCCCTGACAATCAGAGTAACTCGTCTCTGGGGAAACCCTGATTCATAGACCAGCTCTTCTTAAATCACGGTGCAGACACCTCTTGCCTTTAAGAAGCAGCCAAAATGTGCATATGCCTCACCTATTTCAGGGCAGCTTTTGCTGAGTAATTCTTCCCCAAATTAGTTTGCAGTGAGATGGCTCACCAGGGCCTCCTACGTCATGTAGTAGTGTGCAGTGATGCCCTGTGTCAAACAGCACTTTCTGTTTGTAGAGAGAGAAAAACCAAGATCACTCTCGTTTTTCTAAGATGCATTTATTGTAAGTGATTTCAGCAGTGTAGGAAGCTGGCTGAAAGGCAGATTGGGTGATTCAACCAAGCCAAGCATCTTGGTAGTTACTGATTTCCCCTTTGTTCTTGTCACTTCTTCTTTTGGAGGAATTTATTCATTTTAAAAGTGATGGATAATGCCTATTTGAAAAGGTTAAAACCACACAGATTTGTGATTTTCTTCCACTTCCATGCAACTTAAACAGCCTCCAGTGGGTGCTGGATTAGAGGAAGCCACCTGGAGCTGGGGAAAGAGAAGCATCTTCCAGTAACCTGAACACTCTGATATGAGGGGTGGAACTTGCCTGCACACAAAGCACTTCTCCAGCTCATCAGAAACACAAGAGAAAGAGTGAGTTGAAAAGGCAGGGTAAATGCAATATTGAAAAAATAACCCTGAACCAACCTGCTTCAGGGTTTAATGCACAGCATCCATAGCAAGGCCGCTGGGGTGTGGGTAAGAGACTGCAGGGTCTGAGCTCTGTCCTTCTCATGCAGGAGCTCAAATAAGCCCTTCAGTGCCTGGCAGTGTCCCTATTGGCACCTCACACTCAGCCTAATTCTCCTCCTTCTCCCTGCACCTGCCTGTGTGTCACGCCAGTCTCCTGCCCTCAAGCAGAGGCTCGCCAGCAGCCAAGCACTGCAAATGGGACTGACTCAACAGATCTGTGGGAACTGCTCTGCACACCCACAAAAGAAAATGGCAAGGCTCATTCCATAGCCAAATCCTGTCTCTTGCTGTCCTCAGCTCAGTGCCTCACTCCTCTTCACAGCAGGACCAAGGAATTGGCTCTTGTGAGTCAGCAGGCATCACCTCCAGCACTGGTACAGCAACACAAGCTGTGAGGGAGGATTTGTCACCTCAAGGGTGGAAGCTCCTGCTTGCTGTCCACAATGCACCTTGCCAATCCTTTTTCTTAGAGGGAGTTAAAGAAAAACCCTTCCCATGCAAGGAAGGAGGAAGAGAAAAGCCTCAGGGTGAGCTGGTGGGTTGAAGCAGGACACAAAGTGACCCCTGGTCCACCAGCTGCTCCCGTGCCAGGCAAAAAGCCAGATGGTGAAGGGGGACAGTACTCCCTCCTCCCACGCCATGCAAGGTTTCTAGGGCTCCTAGAGCAACTCTGGGCCTGTGTGGGGCTAACTTGACTGCCACTAAAGCAAATCAGAGAAAAAAAAGCAAATAGGGGCTGCCTGCAATGCCCCTCCTGGGCTTGGGTTGATCTTTCACTTCATGTTGCAGAGATCTGGCTCCTCTGCCCTGGTGCCACACCTCCCTGGTGCCACTGTCCTCACCCCACCAGGATTTGCTACAGCTGCTGCTCCAAGTTTCTCTTCCCTTTCCAGTTATACAACTGCCAAAGCTGTTGTTGAGAGTGTGAAAACAGCTATTGTCTGGCAAACTACTCAGGTGTATCAGCTGCAATGATTAAATATTTTGCAAGACCTGATCCCTTTTCTGCTTAAATCTGGTTTAGATTAGAGCATTTTTCACCACCACTGGGAAGTCAGCAGAACGTTTATGGAAATAATTCCTCAAGCCAGGGTGAAGTCCTCTGGCCTTACTTGGACCAACAAGTCCTGCAAACCACATCATGCGTGTCCAGAGAGAGATGTGGTGTCCTTCAAAAGCCCCACAAACACCATCCCTGTCAAAAACAGTGGAGGGATGAGACTGGTATCCCACTGGGTTTTTTCTTCTTTCCATCCTCTGCTCCTGCCAGAACCCACTCCTCCTCTCTATCATGCTGCTGGTATTTCAGCACAGCGTCATGATTCACAGGCGCATTAGAGCCACTGAAAGAGCTGTCAAGAGGAATCAAGCCCTGAGCACTGCTTCAAGGCAGATCTGCATCCAGAGCAGCATGCTGAATTTCAGCCTCTCCACCTGCCACATTCACAGGTGTGTTTGCAGATGTGTGTGTTTTAGGACGAAAGTTCATCTTGAAGTCAGAAATTCACTAGGCCAGTGTCAAGCTAGTTCGGATGATACCAGTTTGCTATGGCCAGCTTATTCTCTCCTTCAGAAGCAGCCAGGCATGAAAAGTTTTAATTTGACTTCAATTAGCAAGTGATACATTTTCCTGTAGTGATAAGTGATGACATTCCATCAAAATGTGCTTCAAAAGTTTACATTCTGGGCACCTGTTGAAAAGGAAACCTCTTGATACATGACTTCTGAGTAGAAGACAACAGACTCTAGCCATGAGATCTTCTGCTAGCTGGAAAGGATTCTGGGAATCTCCCACTTGAAGGTTAGTTTCAGGCATGCAAGGAGACCACTTGTTCCTGATTAGCTACTTGCAGAGGGAAATTCCGGTGTTCTCCTGTTCTTTCCTCCTGCTAAAACTTAACTGTGAAAGCCTCACCAAGAACACCAGTTAGAGGGAAAAGTGCAAGCTGCAGCTGTGGTAGATCCCAAGTAATTTAGAGTAAGAGAGGCTCAAAGACCAACCCCAGAAATTATATATTTGATAATCAGAAACTACAGACTTTCTGCTCTCCAGCAACTGAATCGCTGCTTTCATCCCAAAAAGATAAGCAACTCCGAGTTGTGAAATGTCTTGTTTGACACTGAAACAAGGCTAATATGTAAAGATCACAGGCAAGAATTGAAATGGCTTTGGTTGGCATTCCCCATAGACTTTTCACACAGCCCATGGGAATCCAAACATAGACACCAGCATTGCTTCCCATCAGACGCAAAGTCATTCTGCAAGTTAAAATATCTGAAAGCTCAGGGTCCACTTAAACTACAATAAGCACTTGAAGATTGCTGCCCTTTTCCTCCTCCACCATTTAGAAATACCATCATGGCTGTGGATACAAGCAGCCTGTCATGCTTCCAGCCCAAGACTGCTTGAGGTACGTTTCACTGCTTCACATCACAGTCCACTCTGAGTCTGGAGCTGGGGAAGGACAAGAATTCCACATCTTGCTGTGTCAGCTCAACAGCTTAGCACCACGACATGCCCATAACCTGCTTTCCTCCTTAACATGCTGCAGCCACAATGGGTTGATTCTAAGAGTTTAAGTAGGTAAACAGGGCTGCTTTCATCTCCAGTGGGTTACAGATAACAAGTGGTTTTGCTGGCAGATCGAGTCAGGGCTTCGCGTTGTCTTCCTGCCCAGTAGCTTGCCCTGCACCTCGTGCTGAGGGCAAACCCTCAAACCACCAGAGCCAGCTGCTTGCTCCAGGCAGGAGGATTGTGCCTGGGAAATGCTCCCAGGGATCCCACCACAACACACCAGAGAGGCCTGTCGCTCTTGCAGCTTCCTCCCCCTGGCACAGAAGCAGTAACCGGTGGGCAGGCAATGGTAGTATCTTCCTTCAGCACAGCTGGTTCAAAGTGAACTTGCCTTAAATTGCAACTGAGCAAGCAATATTTCTTATCAAGATATTTAAAGGAAGAAAAGAAGCCTCCTCTGAAGAAGCAATCAATTTATAGTCCAGCTGTTTCTTACACAGTTACAGCTTAAAGCTGTAATTGATGTTATTAATTTTGAACTTAAAGACTCTCTTGTGCAAGATTGAGATGAAAAGGTCACTTTTGACACAATATTAGCTTTGAGCCATGATGCAAATATATTATCTAAGCTAGCCAAGACATTGATAAATATCTAAGAGGATGGGGCTTTTCGTAAGCACAATTTCTCTTTTTCCACTGATGCAACAGAAATTTCTTTTTTAAGTACTGTCTAATATTGTCCAAACTGAACATACGTCTCAGACCACAATCTTGAGGCACACAGAATAGATGATCCCTTGTTCCATGCTCCACAGAGATTTGCAGAACAGTGCTCCACGTACTCATGACACCCACAAGCTGATCAGTGACTGTCACCATCAAGGGTGGCATGCAAAATTCCATAGTCTCTGCCCTTTGATGAACCATGGGTCAGACACCACCAGGGTCTGTCAGGGAGGCCATTTCAGAGATGTCGGTGAAAGTAGTCAACTGGCTACCTCCTTAGCCAGACAGAGCACCCAATGCCATTTACCCAAGAATGGGCCACTTCACAACACTGACTGTAGGTAAAAAAGCCTTCATTTGGAAAAACCAGACATCAGCCAAATAGAAATGTGAGTGTGGTCAAAAAACAGGTATGTTTGTGAAAGGTTGGGGAGGATCATCGCGCATTATCTTGGGTTAACTTTAGGCATCTAACTTAGGTGCTGATACCAGCCCTAGGTAGCCAGCAGAGCATCCAGAAGGTGACTCAGATTCCCAGAGCCCACCACGAGGTTGTGCCCCCTGGGTGGTCTGCACCCCTGGCACAGGGGGCACCTCTGGTGGCCGTGATTCTGCAGAGAAGCTCCCACCCTCTAGAAGAGTATCTAGTTAAATCAAGGCTGCAGGGAACAACAGGAAAATGCATAGCACCAAGACCCAAAGGAGTTACTGTGTAAGTAGACTGATGACTGCAGATCTAAAAGGCACGTTGCCTATAGCATCTTGTAGTGGAGGATCTGAGAGCAGAACCTGGAGCTGCTGAAACCCTAGTCTCTGCTCAGACCCCCCCCGGCTGTTGCTAGGAGATGTCCTGCTCTGCACCTCCACCCACCCTTACTTTGCTGACTGGGGACCTCTCCAGGGACATGCCACCAGCCCATATGTTCAGGTGATTGTCCAAGTGCTGAGACCCTGTCTTCACAGCAGGAAGCAGCAATACTTGACTCGAAAGCAGCTCCTGGCCACTCTTGCCTTCTCTGCCAAAGCACAGATGCTCTCTGCATGTCGCAATCTGGAACAAACACTTAAATGTGGGCAGCTTCAGAGGACTACCAGCTACCTCCTCCAGAGACATGGGGTTCTACAGAAGGAACAGTAGACAAGCCAGCATATGCTTCCTCCAGCTTTACAGGAGCCACTTTTTAGGAGGTGAGACTGAGATACACCTTTATCTAACCACCAGTCGCAGTTCCTCTCCTGGATTCACATATACCTATCCCAATTTAAGAAACAGGTATCAGATGTTGGATTGCAGCCAGAAAATCATGCTAAAGAGCCTTCTTTTCCGGAATAAACATTATTCTCTCTAGGCTGGATTTAAGCCACTCAGTTACAAGGGAAACATTCATTATCAATGCTCAAAGTACCTACTGGCATGTGCAAGTTTCTTTTTCATCTCTGCTGTGTACACATACACATGACCACAGCTCCTTTCTGCCACTCCCAGCAGCGCCTGCAAGCACAGTTCACAGGCAGCAGTCACACATTAATCAGTGACTGTCACCCTCAAGTGTGGTATGCAAAAGTGCCACCCCACAGTCTCTGCCCTTCCATGAGCCATGAACCAGACGCTGCCAGACTCTGCCAGGGAGACCATTTTAGAGATGTCAGTGGAGGTGATCAACTGGCCACCTCCTGAGGCAGGCACAGTACCCAATGTCAGTCACTCCCCGTGGGAGACTCTGCATGGATCCACAGTGTGAAAGAGAGGAGAAGAGGGATGCTTGAACTACCTATCTGACTCAGAGACTTAATACTGTAAGGCAAGAAAGGCTGTTCTGCCATAGCAAAGCTGGTCAATGCGTGGAAAGCCATCCTACCACACACAAAACCTCAGCAGAGGTGCAGTGCAGGGCTCAGCATTCAGTACGACTGTGGTGAGCCCCAGAGTCCCTGAGCCCAGAGGCAAACAGTTGTCCTGACTGTCCTGGACCATCTAAACACTAGGTAGATATGAAGAGCACAGAAATGCCACAGCCCTGCCTGCCCCCTCCCACAGTGACAGAAAGAAAATTTTAGAGGAGCAATGCACTGATTTACAGCGAGTCACCTTAATTACCCAGCAAGCTGCTTAAGTAGTGAGAGCTTCCCCGGAGCACATGCTGGGCCTCCGAATGTTTATGAAAAAAAAAGCCATTGGTGTTTCCTATGTCTTTTGGAGCCATGTTTCTGCTGCTATTGTAAAACAACAAAGCCTGGCAGGAGTCAATGGAGACCTGCCATTTCACATCAGCTGGAAGAGAACACCTGAGCTACTACAGCGCTGTTTTTCTCACATGACTACTCTCTATGATAAAACTTCTAATTAAATGCATGGTAAATGCGATGGGAAGAGTCTTTTGCTAATTATTTCTATACCTTCAGGCAACAGAATAAAATCAATATGTAGCAAGAAATTGATAGTTAAATAACCTTGGCAACTTGTGCTGCAGGTAAATTAACAGTGTGGCAGCGGATGGGAATGCCTTCACAAATCAGGGTGCTGGTTGAAACCAGGCTTCAGATGTGTGTCACACACCAAACCTGCCTCTGCCTCCTTCAGTACAGCCTCACATCTCCATGCAATGAGGTCTTACAGCCCCCTCCTTCACAACTGCTCTGAGGAACCCGCTCAAAGCAGAGTAGGCTTCCTACACTTTCTTGCATTGAGAAGTCTATACTACATTTACTTGTTCTAATGCTACTGGAACAGCCAAAAGGAGGGGAAATGACCTTAGGAGCCATGCAACTGGCATAACACTTCTTGTTATTCTTCACAGGCAAAAAAGTTTTTGGATTCAGTCATGCTTGTGTAAAACCAGGGCTCAACACGGTTTAATTCCATGACCGGCCATTAACTTACTTCTCCCAGGTGCAAGGAAAGACGAGATTTTAAGATTTAAACCCAAGGGATTTGTCACTTTGGACTCTGTTTTACTGCACCCACTTTCATCATCCTTGAGGGGATCTGTGTTTCCAGGAGCCACTGAGAGTTTACTTAGAGCTGGGCACCCAAGCTAAGAGCTGCGCACATCTGAAAGACGTAGTACGTTAACTTTGTTTGTCGGCCACAGAGTAGTTTCATTGATCTGAGAGTGAGATAAAGATTTACAAAACAAAACCACAACCACTTGTTAGCTGTAAGTGCCTTCGTATACGCTGCATTAATTCAGATGGGAATTAGAGATGGAAATGCAGCCGAAGCACTGGGTGCCGGCAGAGCGGCGTTCCCTTCCAGACTCCTCGCATCAAGTCCCATCCTGCCGCATTCCCATGCCAAGCTGGCAGGGCCCCGCGCCCCGCCAGGAGATAAAGCCGGCGGTGCGCGAGAAGGCGCATGCACAAGGCATGTCTGGCAAGCCCGCTCTCATGACTAACGCTGCGTTCCTGCGATAACAGGCTCGGCCACCTACACAACTAGCCCTCTGAATAAACACCGTGCTGCATGGGTTCCCATGAGCAGCAGACTGATGGGAGAGAGAGATAAGCTTTCGCTGTCGCTCTCACAAGGGGTTTCTAGGCCTGGGCTATCTTCCAGATCTCACACACAGCCCTTGTAGCTCTGTTTTCTATCAGTCATTTTGGTCAGGTCCACTGCTCCACTACCAAGGCAGCAGACCACTGCTTTTGTCCACACCAGTATATCGCTCCCAAAAATCCCCCTTGAGCACAAACTGCAGCAGGGCAGACAGGAGAGCACAGCGAAACCCCCTCCAGTTAAACCACACAAACACATTCGACAAGTAACATGGATTTTTCAGACCCAGTGTTTAGCAGCCTCTACCTAGTAAATGCATCCTCCCCTTCCATCTTTTCCCTCCCTCCACAATGTCCCAGACTGATGTACTTTGAAAGGCACATCTCATTGGTCCATACTGTCATTACGCACCAGCTAAGGCCTTTGCAGCTTTCAAATCTCCAACAACAGAATTTTCTTGGTTTTCAAATACAAGATCTCGGGCCTGTTCATAACAATGAGTTCACATCAAAGCAAGCTGTCGGCATAGTTGCGCTAACTGGCACAAAATAGGCACATCCAGCAGTTGGTTTTTCTGTTGGCACTAGTTGTTGATTCCATTTCCTCCACATTGTGCTCTTGGCAAAGTAAACTACTCATTTGTCCCAGGTCCTGAGCACCTTAGGATCATTTCCACAGCCCATGGTTGGCTAGCTAGGAGTAGCCATGTAAAAATTACTGCTTGCCACACTAGGTGGTCACACCTCTGCCAAAGAGGAGTTGGAGAGCCCACCCGCACCTGATGCTGGGAAAGGAAAGAGCAGGGGAGGGAGCCCTACAGAGAACAAGGATGGGGTAAGGAGGGCAGAGGCATTCCATCGTCACTGGCACAAAAGGAGCCCATCCTCCAAAATACATCATGCATTTGGAAAAGCCCAGGGGGGTTTGGGGCCAGTGGGATCCCAGCATGGACTGGATAGGCAGGAAGATAACCTAAGCAGGGAGATAGATACAAGGCTGCAGGCAGGGTACACCCAGAGGGACCAAACCCAGGAAACAGACCGACAGAAGAAGCTTTTCAGTTGGGTTTTCAAATGCCTGCCATCCCTGGGCAATGAGTTGCCAGCATTCATTGAGCCTAGGCTCTGTGCAGGAACCAGGGGGACCACCATAGCAACCATGGGCAGCTTTATTTCTCAGGGCCCTGTAAACTAGAACCACATCACCTTCTTTTTTTTTGTTTTTTTTTTTTTTTTGAGGAGCTTCCTTGCCCTGATATCTTTAATTAAGAGGGTTGTGTGCTGTTTTTCTTTTACTGTGTGGTAGCTTTTATCTAACAAGTATATGTAAAAAGTGTGCCTGGGGAAAATCATATTCATGGGAACAAACTTAGCAAAGCCACTTTAACCCGGCTGCTTTTTTAAGAAGCACCTCAGGGCAAACCCTTGAAGATATTTATGCTCTGCTGGTGAGTTAGAGGCTTCTGAAAACTCCCACTAATCCCACTTCCCTTTATTCCCCTGGGTACAAGCAGTGGGAAGCGCCACTGTCCCTCTGCTCTCAGTCTAGAACATTCATAAGGCGCTACTTTAAAGCCAGATGATGGCCTCCACCCTGTAAATTGCTGAGGGCCCCAGCCCCCCACAGCAAGCAGTGAGTGCCCCAGCAGCTCAAGGGGTTTAAATGATTGTGAAGCTCATGCAAATCTAAATATCTGCATAAACACTGATGACGAGGCACCTTATGGCTACATCACACAGGCCAGGTACACATCACCAAGTTAGGGGGTTTTTTGGCCAGAGAAGTTGTCAGTCTGCAGTTGGGATGTCTACATAATGCAGCTGGTGCTGGTAAAATGTAGCACATTACGGTACCGCAGTCACAGAACCACAGGATGGGTAATGTTGGAAGGGACCACTGGAGGTCATCCGGTCCAACCTCCCTGCTCAAGCAGGGTCCCACAAATACATTACTCAGGGTTGTGTCCAGACAGCTTTTGAATATCTCCAGTGAGGGAGACTCCACAACCTCTCTGGGCAACCTGTTCCAGTGCACAGTCACCCACACAGTGAAGTTCTTCCTCATATTCAGGTGGAACTTCCTGTGTTCCCGTTTCTGTCCCTTGCCTCTTGTCCTAGCAAAAGCCCAAGGGAAGTGAAGATTTTAATTTAGAGCTGGAGATTAGAGAAGTACAGGGTATTTTTGCTATGCTTTGTCATTCCTTTTGTATAATATGCAGTGTCATTTCTAGATTAGACTTTAGTTTATGTTAAAAAAACTATACAAGCTAACTTAAATTTTGATCGAGCTCTTCATTAAGTCCATGTGAAAAGGGTTTTGTGAAAGGATCAGTCTCTTCCTGAGAAGCTCAGGTGAATGCTTTTGTGAATGAGACCTATGTACATCAGAAGGAGGGGTAGATGTAATCATGGTGAGTAACACAGTCCTGTTGCCACTTTCACCAGCTTTAAGCATTCAGAAATTAGGGACAAGTCCCTTTCCTCTCCCCCACACAGATCTTTCCCATACCAGCTGAAAAAAATCCCCACAAGGCTAGCATGTAAATTCAGGTCTTCAAGAAAAAAAAAATAAAAATAACAATATCAAAAAACCAAACATCTGGGCGGTTTCCCTCCAGGTGCCTGAGTGTGGGGAGTTTTCTAGCCACAACCCCAAATGCTTTCACCACAACCCCGGGGGCCAACACAGCTCCCACTCAAGAGGCAGAGTAGGGCAGGCAGCTGGTCAGCAGCAGTTCCTTGGCAGCCCAAACCCTGAGCAAAACCAGCCTGGTGCAGCTGCTGTGAACTGTGACCCCATTTACAGAAGTTGGCATGGCCATGTGGGAGGCACCAGTATGTTTTTTCCATCTGTGGACAGGAAACCCTACAGTGAAAGGGAGGGAGAGGAGGGTCCCCTGGGTGTTTTTTCTCAGTGGAAGCTGGTGTAGCTAAAAATTGCCAAGAGCAGGCCAAAAATAGGGAGGGTTTGGCGACATAAATTCAGGGTGCATCCCCCAGCAGCTGTAACACAACCCTCTGTATGGCACTGCCAGTGAGTGGAGAGGGAGCCATGGTGTGAGGGCCCCACCAGTACTGCTGCCATTGTGTTTTACTGCCTGCACTGCACCCAGACAGCACAGACCATGGGAGAAATAGTCCCAAAAAACCTCCAAAAATGCGTGCGGGCCCTTGCTGCCAAGGAGGATCCTGTGTCTGCCCCCATGCCTGTGCCTGGGCCGGCACTGGGCTCAGTGTTCACTGCTGGGGCACGATCCCGATCCACATACGCCCAGCCAGGATGCTCTGCACTGGCACCTGGCCACAGTGCTGGGAGCATGGGGGCAGCAGCAGTGGGGTGCAGGCTGCTCCCTTGAGCTGAGTGTACTGCAGGACGGGAAGGCTTGACCTCACCGTCCTGGTCCCACTGCTCCTGCTGTGGGGCAGGGCCAAATCTCCAAGCCAAGCAAACCTGTGGTCTGGCCCCCTACACTTATGCCTTGCGTTCACGTCTCTGATACGAAACCAGCTCTGAATTTTACATCTCTGCTGAAAATTCCAGACAGGAACAGGAGTGGTTCCTTCCAGACAACTCCCTTCAGTTGTAATCTGGCGTTTCATTTTTCCTTCACTGTCGCTGTTGTCTCGGGGACGGCAGGAAATGACATAGACTTGATCCAGGATGAAATGGAATTATTTATTAATTTACAGACTCGTTCATATCCCTTAGTTTGCTTGAATGGCATATGGTCATTGGTCATCGACCATCCACCTCTCTAGAATGATTGGTGAAACCAGACAAAGCACCCATTCCAAAACATTCTTCAGTCTTCATCACAACGATACTGCATTACAATCTTGCACCTGCAGATAGTTTACCAAAACTCTCTGACTGTTTACAAACAGCGTCCCAAGGACTTTCACACAGACACCAGCAGAATGCTGGATGATGTCTCTGCAACCAATGCTCAGCGTCCACACTTCACCACGGCACTTTTCCTGCTCCTCTTCTGGTTGTGGCACAGTAAGACTGGCGTGAGAGGGAAGGTGCAGGAGTGGGTTTTGCTGCTGACAGGGACGTTTCAGACCCTCCCTAGCTGCCAAGTCATTTGGACATGGGCATGTACCACGCATTGGCAGTCACTCAGTGCATGGCTGCTCTTGCCACACCTGCAGCACCAATAAAAGCAGACAAATCCCCATGCGCAGTCTGCTCGTGGGAAGTGAGTAGAGGAGCCTGAATGTGATAAAATAAAACCACTGAGCACTCACACTGTTTTCTGTGCCCTCATTTACACTGCAAACATGAACAGCCGAGGCCGGTCTCTTTGATTTTGGTTAAGCTAGGAAACAAAAGGAGTCAAGGCCAGAGGCCAAGGGCCGCAGCATGGCTTGCTCCCCTGCAGCCAGCTTTTCTCCCTCCAGCCAGGAGATTGGGACCCATCTGCGCTGCCCTGGGGGACAGCCCCTAAGGATGCACTGCCCCTGCTGCCCCAGGGCCAGGGCTGTTCTCACCAAGGCACCACACTAGCAGTGAGGCAGGGTGGCTGCCCAGGGGACATGCCCCTGAGCCTGCTCCTGGCCCTGCTCCTGTGGCTGGTGCAGATATAACTCTTTTCCTTCTGTGTTTGTGCTCGACATTTTACATGGGAACCTCTGGAGACCACTTTGGGAGCCCTTTGCAGCCCACATCCCTGTCTGGCAGCTCTGAGGGTGCAGTGCCCCCTTTGAGATGATATGCACATTATTCTTGCTCTAACAGCCAGAGTAAAAACTATCCTATAGACCCCCATGTATTGCTGACAGCAAAGGCAATGTCGTGGCAACATGAACAGACTTCACAAGAGGCCTGGAGTAACTGCTGATGCCACTCCATCACCACTTCTCTAAGGATTGGACAGGGAGACTGCTGAGGTTTCCAAATTAGGATACAAAAATGTGAAAATTGGCCAGGTTGGGGGTTTTGACACAGAAGATGGAACAGGGTTATTATCATCATTATTAATATTGTTGTTGTTGTTTAAAAAGCACCTGTTTCCAGGAGGATTCAGGAGTTCCAGTCTTACTCTGGACTCTATATATAGTAGAAGGATTTTCCCATCCCAAAGAGCTGCTCAGCTCACCCCAGAGCACAAACTAGCAATTTGCAGTAGCACTGCGGCGTACTTTTATTTTCTACTGCCAGCCTGGGCAGTCAGGAATGAGTATTGCTGGGCTAAATCTCCTAAAACAGGCACTGGAGCCCTACCTGAGATGTATTTCTACTTGGGAACTAAGACACAGAGGTCTAAATCACAGATCCAGGCGTATTACACTGTAAAACACCTCCAGCACAATGTTATATGGCAAATGTCAATCCATTGTGAGCTTTCATATCAAAGGGCAAATGCTGATTGAAGAGAAGCAGAGAAGTGCAGCAGAGAAGTAAATAAAAGGAAAGGCCTTAAGAGGCTTACAGCCACCCTGGTATAAAAGAATCATCTTTCAAGCTGATAAAAATATTGTTACATGCTCTGATAAGAATAATCTCTCAGGCTCTGATAAGACTACAATGAGAACAAGGCTTTTACAACACAGCATTAGTGAACCACAACCCCATCCTGCCCAGAAATACCCTTTCTAGGTGCCGCTTCCTTTTGTTCTGCAGTGGGGCAAGCACTGAAAAGAGCTACTGTAGCTTTCCTCCCCGTCTAGCAGGGACACAGCCAGGAAAGGACTCGGTGGACTCCACCCTATTGAATATGGAGCAATTCACTCCAAAGCAACTAAAGCATGCAAATAATTGCATTGACTTCAAATGAAATTATTCCTATGTGTAAGTGCTCTACTGAATCAGGGCCAGGGTGCTTAGCACTCTGGAGCATCAAGTCTTAAAAGTTTTGGAAGGCTTTAAGTGAGAGGGAATGGTTTGGGAAACAGGGGGGAGGAAAGTGGGCGGAAAGGAGTTCTCCCACTGAATAATGAGTCCATTATCTATGAAGTCTGTGATGGGTACGAATAGAGAGAAAAGCATTGGAAGGTGTGCATCCATTTGGATATTTGTGTTAACCACATTTGTGTTAGCACCTCAAATCCACACTGACCCAAAAACTGGACTGGCTATACAGCTAGGAATTTGAGTTAGGAAACATGTCCTGTTATGTTATAAGTTGTGTCCTGCCTATGCACACAACTTATCTTCTTTCTTTCCTTATTTCCATCACAATACTAACACAAGACAACCTGCTGTTCTTGAAGGGATGGGATGACTTCCATGGCACAAAAAAATGGCTGAAATGCTCCATGTCCCAGGCTGAAGGAGGCAGATACATTTAACTGAGTGAAACTTGAAGTCCATGAAGCTCCATGAAGCCAGTTAAGCATAAACACCTACTCAGGCACTGTAATGCAGGGGGACAGCTCCAAACCAGAGGCCAGGCACGGAGCTGTTTTGCTGGGTTTGTGACATTGATGGCAGCAGATACAGGGGTGGCTCCCCCAGAGCCACTGGTTTGGCAGGAGGGAGCAACACAAACACCCTGTGGAAATGACCTACTGAGCTGAGTGCCACACAGGCATTTGGCTGCATCTACCCAAAGCAGCCTGTGGACAAAATTAAGGAAAAAATAAAGTGAAAATGGAGAGCCATAACTTCAGTTTCCTGCTGAAAGACCAGAAGTATCCTTCCCCGTGTTGCACTCATGAAAGGTCCCATCCCAAGAACGTGGACATACCAACCAGTTCGTTCCCAAACCTCTCCCAGCATCTCTGGCTTCCTCCTGCCCTAACAGACACTAGTTGTGTGTGCTTCTCACGTCTGATCCCAGTTTATTCCAAAAACAACAGATGAAAGGCAGCAAGCATTAAAGTAAATAGGACTTTGCTCTCAACCACATTTGGAGCAGAATTTGACCCAGAATTAAGAGGACACTTTTTACTGGGGATCTAGCAGGTTTCTGATGCTGTTCCAGTAGCTCCAGGAGGCACACCTGCCCGTGGATCTGCATGGCAATTTCTGTGGTTTGGCCACTGAGGGTTTTATATTATTTTTAAACATTACCATTAAAAACAAAGAGCTATTTTTCTGTTTTCTCTTCACTTTTTTTTTCAAAAAGCTTGGACAGGACTGACTAACCACAGAGGTGACAAAGCCATACAGAAAATATTCTTAGGGTGGTTGTACACAGAAAATATCTCCCACAGTTGTTCCAGATACTTCATCCAGCCTCAGTCTCTCATGCAAGGCCCCTTCCCTCAGCTGCCTGCATGCTGCCTCTCAGAACTGACCCCGCACAAGCCAACTGCATCAGAAGACCACTGATGCATGTGGTGTGATCCCAGGGGACCTCTGTAGCCTCTGCTCTGTGTTTCCGCCTCACTTCTCTCTCATTGTTCATGGGAATTGAATGGCAGGTGACGCCAAGCTGATAGACTCTGGTAGCTTTTCAATCCACCCATTACTATCCCATGGGATAGTACATAGGGAGGCTAGGCACAGCCATGTCACAGAATCAGGCTGGGTAGGAAGCCAAGGCTCTGGTCTAGTGCTGCCCACCAATAATCCCTGGGATGTGTTTTATACTTTGACCATTGCATAAATGACACGAGATGGCATCTGCTATAAATGACCAAATCAGAAGTGAAAACATTTATGAAAACATATGAAGTGGCATTGAGCCGCTGTTGCAGCAGTTTTCCACAAGTGTCACTGGCAGTGCAGAGGACAACTCCAGTTCAATGGGGGCAGCTCACAAGTCCTGGTGAAACAATCTTTCATGATGTGCCTGCTACAGGAGGGTTAGGCCATGAACCTGGACAAAAGGAGAGCCTTTAAGCCATTGAATATGATTTTAAACAGTTTTGGATGATAGCAAAAGTATGTGAAATGATGCTTAGACAGGCATCAGAAACAGTTTCTACATGAAATAGGGGTGGGACAAAAAAAGGTCCACATGTTTAAATCAGAAAAAAAGACCAGAGGAAAGAGTATTTCACACCAAAAGAAATTAAACCCTCCTTCCACTATAACCTACCTACGGCAGGAGCTCAACTCCTGGGGAATTTACAGGCTTGCCTTCCACCAGGATATGGAGAGCAGTAATAGCTGAGCAGGTCATTCCTGCCCGGGAGCCGGCAGCAGGGCTGAAATTGGACCCAGTCATTTGCGTCATCATCAAACAATTAGTAACTGCTCCAGGTAACTCAGGCCACCAGCCAGCACTTTTGAAAACATCTGTGGCCGGATAAGGGCTGTCATATTCCTGATGTCAACACTGAGGCTTTGCAGTGAACTCTGCACCGTCACGTAAGAGGGGCCGGGCTGCTGGAGAAAACCACCCTCCCAAGGCAAAGAGCTGCTCAGGATAATGCAGGACAGATTTGGGGCTGCACGGAAGGAGATGCTGGGCCAACTCGCTTCCTGCCAGTGTGCAAAGGTTGGGCTGTGGTGGGGATTTCCACAGTCAGAGGCTTATAAGGACAGGGAATCACATTTCACAGATGAAATGTCCTCAGCTTGCTGATGCCCGCTTTGGCCAGTAGAAATCCTAACACTGGAGGTGCTCCTTTAGCCAGCTTAGTTTTTATCATTTCACAAATCAAACTTGTTGATAAGCCATTTCTTGACATGAGGAGAGCAATAAATTAGCGAAATTGGGGCCATTATGGAAAATGCTTTGACATTCCAAATTCTTGGTAATGAGGCATTTTCATGATTCACCCTAGATCCAAAGGGAAACATTTTTATTACAAGTCATAAGTCAGCCAATTCAAATAGCATCTGTGAGATGTGAGATGTCTCTCTGGCGCAGCAGCTCTCAGTTATTCATTTCTCCATCATCAGGCAGACGTGTTGACAACCAGAAAAGGCCTGCCAAACCAGTGGCTCTGAGGGAGCCATCCCTGTATCTGCTACTGTCAACATGACAAAGAAACATGCAGACCTCAGTTTTAGCCCTACCGATGAGACAAGTATTTTTTAAATCATATACCTAGGCAATCTTTTGTCCAACTAAAAAAAAGAATTTAAAAAAAGGCAAGAAAAGATACTATTATCCACATTTCCATCAGATGTGCCTTTGAAGACACTTGGATAGACCAAATCAGAACTCACCATCTAGATACGGGGAGGTTTAGGGGAGACATTCAGAGGATTTTGGACTTCTAGTGTGGCAGTGAGTTGCTACACCAGATGCAAAAGCATCACTGTGGATCAAGGACACAGAAGGCACATGAGCAGGTGAGGCAGGCCAAGGACAGCAGCTCTCAGCAGGCTGAATGCAGCAGAATGGACAAACCAGAGCTCTTCAGATACTGCTTTTTTTGCCCTCAACAACAAAATGTCAAAAGTTGACTGGCGACTAACTGCAATTCACGTAAAGTTTATTTCACTCCAAATTCACAATTTTCCATTAAAAATTACATACCATTGGCATTCAGAGATGTTTTGGTGGGAGAGAAGGAGCAAAGCATCAACTACCTAGCCCATATGGATAAAAAGAATAGTTGGAATTACTGCTGTAAATGTATGGAAGAGTTACTCAGTCTCTGGTTTAGGTCTTAAAATAACCCCTTATTAGGTTATTAGTCAGTTGATCTTGTAGGCAAAATAATCCCGACTTTCACAGGTTTTGGATTGCATCTCTAACAGTTTTTAGGTCCTGGCATCTGCTGTCTTATTTACAAACAAAACCAGGAAAAAATCCTCATAAAATAATAAACATGGCAAAGGAATAAATGTACTACTGAGGTGGAAGGAAAACCAACTACTTAGTAACACCACCATTTTCCAGTAATCACTTCCAAATTTTAAAAAAATGTTATTAATGTGGACATATTAATTCCAGATCCCTCATATTTATAACCCTTAGATGTTTTCTGTGGGTTAAGTCCACTGCTGATGTAATAGTCTGGAGCCAAGTGGAGCTCACACCCACCACGGTTTGGGTTCCATGTGTTTTTAGGCAAACCATGACTCCCCACTGTTAGGCATATCCATCTTCTGAGAGCCAGAACATGAAGATAAACTGTTTTTATTGTTTTGCCATGGCTGAATTACACTGTCCTAACACACAGACCCAGTTCCAAAAGGCAGCAAAACTGTAGCAAATAGCCAGGGTGGAGGACTGTGCCCACCAGGCTTGTTGGCCCATCGGGTGCACATGTGAGTGCATATTTAACAGACAGAAAGGGTGTGTTGGAAGGGTGCAAAAAGTATTTATGTGCCACACAGGAAAGCTTTAGAGAGAGCAGAGGAAGGAAAGAGAATAGAGTGCTGTTGGACTAAGCTATTAGTGCCTTTCTTGAGAGGACCTTGTATCACTGCTGTTCTCTCCCCATCACAAAAGCCTATGTTTGGGGAACTCAGAATATAAACCTACATTACTTACCATAGCAAGAAAATCTCTCTGCAGGTTAATGGCAGCACTCACCTGCAAGCCAGCCTCACAAGACCCCAAGTGTCTAAACTTCACCTCTAAGCCCTGGACTCCTTGGAGTAAAGTAACACAATAACAGCTGATACAAAGCAAGCAGTAAGAATGAAGTCCACTGCAGCCCTGCCTTTATACTTGAGACCACTGCACATGCCTGGAGTCACAAATCAAGGCATTTACAGTAATCAGAGAATACCTGTCCAAGTGTAGAGAGATCTCTACTAAGCAGGAAGAATTAACCTGAGCTAATGAGGGGGAAATGCATGCCCCTTAGGAAGATCTCTTCAGTAGCAAGTAATGAAATTCATTTGATGCAAATGTAAGCCCCTATTAAGAAATACAAACCACGCATTTCTTGTGCATTTACAAATCAGCATAGCTATTTTTATTTTCATTTTGCATATATCCCCACAGATTTTCAGAAGATGTTTTCAGCTGCCTGGATTTTACTAGTCACTATATCCTTGACATCCTGTCTTTTTATGCACCAATTGGTTTGGTGTCATAAGAAGCAGTACGTGCATTCTGCCTCTTCAAGTATCCAACATCTCTATTTTCCATAAGGAACAAATCTTTATTTACCAGTTCAAGCAAACTATCAAGGGAGAAGGATGGCCTTCATTCACTCACAATGCTTTAGCTTACTTCCTCTGCTTGCTCTAAGCCTAGAGCTAAGTTCTTCCTCAGTAAATATTTTACCATCTACGAAACTTTTTTTCCATTACAGGGTTATAAGCTGTTAGCAAACCATGTTTTAATCGGGAATTAAGCCTTGCTGGAAATCAAAAAGTGCATGAAATACTGGGAAAAGGAAGTTTCTAACCAAAGAAAGTATCTCAAAATGATTAAAAAAAAAAAAAAAAAAGAAGAGTGAGAGTGGGCGTGGGCAATTGCTTAGCTTAAACTGACTGGAGTACTAGTGAGCATGTGCTACCTCCTCTTCCACTAGATAAGGTTGCCTATAGACAGTAGAGAAATAGACCATTGAATTGTTTCTTATCAATTTCATTTTCACAGCTTCTGGCCTAGAGGAGGATGTGGGAGTTAAGGAGGGCAGTAAAGTTTTATCAGTTCCCATACTGGTGGGCAAAGTGGGCAAATACCTCTGGAGGTCCCCACCACCTGCACCCAGCATCCATCACCAGGCAGCCAGTAAGAAACAGAAAACAGTGTAATGCCCGGGAGTGGGAATGGGAGCCCTCCAGTGCTCCTTTGACAAGACCTGATACACACACCAGCCACCCAAACCCTCCCTGTGTGTGGCCATGGATCCCCAGCCTGGGCTCTGCCAAAGGTGAGGCTCCCGGTGGCCAGGCTGCACACTGGTGCCCAGCCAAAGCCGTGCGCTGCGACCCCAAGCAGTGCTGACCATCACCTTTTCTCTACTGATGTCAGCTCACTCGTTGCTGGCGTTGAAGTTGTGTGTTTGATAGCACTCTTTGTTTCCCAAGAAAACCAGAAGCACAGCAATCCAAAATTTTATGTGCGGAAATGGGAAAAAAACACATCAATACAGGAAAGAACCAAGCAAAAGATCAGTACAAAAGAAAACCAAAAATAGCATGCTATGTCTTCAGGAAAGCAAATGCAAAGAATTAAGTTAAATTAAATCATTATATTTTTATTCTGCAAATAAAAGCACAGTTTCTTCCACTTCAGTCCAAAAAGTTTATCGAGCCAGCATATCACACACAGCAGCAGCTCCACCTCAAGAATTACAATACAGTTACACAGATATGTAAGCGTATATAAACACTTGCATTTCCCAAGATACGGGTGTAGCTTGGATTACATTGGATTGTATAATCTCACCTGCTCTTGGGTTCTTTGCCATTCCAGCTGTTAAGCAGAATCCAAATATTTATGTGCTTGCATGTTATTTCAGCTAAAGCGTTGGTAGAAACGTCCAGTACAGAGCACAGATGGGGCTTATTCATAATTCATCTGACAATTTTTTTACCCCTGGCTGGATCCCACATGCTGCCCATTTGCAGATGCAGACACGGGATATCAGTTTTGTAAATGGATGTGTAGCAAGTTAATAGTGTGTAAACTCCTAAGGCTCCTACTTATTTGTTCTGAATGGGCAGAAATGAGCTAGACTTACACCAGGATAAGAATTCGTAAAAGGCATTGATTTGTTTTAAACCAGGACAATTAGGTCGAACAATCTACTCTCTGATATCTGCATCATCACCCAGCAGCACTGATTTTGACGGCGCGGCAATAACCTGGGGCAAGATTCCATCTGAGTTGTTCAGAACACAAGCTCACCCTGCAAGACACGGCTGGTGCTCACACAGCTCCTGCAGCCTGTGATTCACTCCAGCTATGCAGAATTTCATCTCCAACCAAGTTATCCCAGCCACCAAACACAGCAGTTGTGTGCAGCCAGGGGCAGAGCCAACACTGAGACATGACAGAACGGGCTGCCATCGCACTGGTCAGGCAGCTACGATTTCTGACACAGCTTTATGAAGCCTTAAGCTGTCCTGTACATGGCAACTTTGCTGAGTTTTTTCCTGAAAAGAAAAGAGTAAGACATGCTGGTTGAGCAGGAATCCTGCATCTGGAGTCCGTGCGAGAACTGGAGCAGGAGATCTCTAAACCTTCAGAAAGCCAAATAGATAGGATGTCCAGCACATTGCCAGGCTGCTCCCTGTCATCCTTCTCAACATGCAGTGATGTGCCTGGAGGCACCCAAACTCAGCCTCCACATACCGAGGAGTCTGGAGAAAGATGAGTTTGGAACAGCATCAGTACTGAAGGCAGGGAAATACCCAGTCTAGCAACAAGAACATCACCCACCTACCAAGAGAAGGATGAATCACCTAGTTCACAAACTACATGAAACCTTGATTTATTGGTAAATTGTGACAAGTGGGCTGGGCTCTTCGTCTCTGAACAGACTGTGCTGTTCAGGCAAACATCCCCAAACATCATTTGTGATATGAAGTGCTGGTGCAGAGCTGCTGAGCTCATTGATGGGAAGGAACTGGCTTCCTCAAGTGTGGTTTTACTCTGAAGTAACTGCCTTGAAAAATTACCTTCCCTCCACGGGCTGTGTCCCTGCAGAGTGAGTCAGAGTGTAATAGATGTCTTGGGTGACCGAGATAAGTTTCCATGGCTAGATACAGGCAACATGCTGAGCACACTCTGCATCCTGAGCTCAGAGCTCGGCCACGGCTGCAGGGCAAGACTACCCACCCCTGGGACAGGCTCCTTCCTGGTGATGCAGGTGGCACAGCTACACTTCACGGAAGTGGCGTTTCATTTTTGACTGCTTTCAATTTAAAACACCTCCTTCTGGCGCCTGCAGATGCTTTTTACCTTCTGATATTAATCACAAAAGCAGTCACAAACAGCTCACCATTAAAATGCAGGAGACACAATTTCTGCTTCTCACAACACTAGGAAATTAAAATAATTTTTCACCGTGATTTCTTAGTAAACTGAATGTTCAGTCCTCAAGTGAGAGATTGTAGCAGGCACGGAAACAAACTCTCCCGTTTTCTTCACCTCGAGTGTGCCACATCACATAACTGAGTTAACGTGGACTACAAAATTTCCTCTGAAGTGTCTGGTTTTGGTTCCCACATACACGGTCAGTGGCCTGAAGCTACAGATTACTATCACCAAAAGGAATTTTGTTAAAAGTCACCTGGAAGAGGAAGGAAAATGCAAGTTCTCTAGTTAGCTCGTTTTTTGACTTGGATGTCTGTCTCGCTTTTCCCCAGAAGAGGAGGCAGTGGGATTCCCCAGCGGCTTTTGCTGTTAAACACCAGTCTTGTCTGACACATTTTTCCCTGAAGGCAGCCAAGCTAAAGAAGAGAAAAACTTGCAAAGCAGAAGAAAACTGCTTGTTGGAGACCTTGTTTTGCTGCATAGCGCAAATACCTGAAATACTTGGGAAAAAGTTATTCTTGCTTTAAAAGAAAAATCTGCAGATTATCCATCAAGGTTCAAGGAAAACTAGTCAATTACTTAATTCTTCATTAAGTTCCTGAACATATTCCAAGGAAATCTACAGACATATGCAGTGTTTTTGATGTAGCCAAGTTATGAAAAAGGAGAACACTTCAGGTCTGAAGTCAGTAATCTCTTAAGACATAAACTACCACAACCAGTCTGCATCTTGAGAATGTTCTCTTTCATATTTAATTTTAAAATTTTAATTAAAGTTACTTTCCTTTAGAATTTCTGAAAGGAAAAAAAAAATGCTTGAAGGTGGGACATGGGGATGCTCTCAAAACAGAGGGGAAGAAAGCACTGCTCCAGATTGCCTTCAGATCAAGTCATTCTCCTAAGCCAAGGCTCAAGCTAACCCTGGGTTAACACTGGGCTAGCAAGAGCAGCACTCTCTGTGAAACCACTCACTCTCTATTTATATGTCAGGGTGAGGAAAAAGAAATGGGAAAAAACAAAAACCTCTGTATGAAGCCAGATCTTCTTAAGAAACCAAGAAAGAGCTGGGCTTTTTTCCTTTTTTTTGCCTTCAATCTTGCCTTTCTTTTGTTGGTTGCTGCTTTGGAGCACACACATGTTTACGCTATCCACGCTTATGGCCCCCACTGGGGGCTCACAAAAATGAATGCAAGCTTTAGTCCATTCACAGATGCAGAGGGAAGCCCAAGCCTGTGCTTGAGGGCTTTGATCCACCAAGATTCATCAGCAGGCTCCGTGGCAGTGCCAGACACAGCTGCTGAACACGCAGATCTCACAGCTGGAGAAACATCCCTGCTGGAGGGGCAGTGAGGGCTTTGGCCAGGGTTTGCACACAGTGCAGCACAGACAGGGGGAAGCTGGTGAATCAAAATGGGCCCTTTCCCAAGGGCTTCCCAGGACATTTACAAGTCTAATTCTAAGTGTAGTTTACACAAGCACAGCCGCTAGCAGAGCTGCAGGCACACCACCCCCTCGTGCTCCACCTTCAGATCCCGCAGGCGACCGTCCCAGTTCCTGGCCATCTCTTGTCCCAGTACACCCGCATCTCCAGGCTCCAACCCAGCGCTTGTAAATGCCTCCACTGTCTGGGACCCAGCCCCATCCCTCACTTTTAGGAGCCAGGAGCTGCCACAGAACGCCTTTGCCACCAGCTGTGACCCATCTCTGCACTCTGCAAGTGGGGATTTAGTGGAAAGGTAAAATAAAATTTGCCCTCATTTTGTACATGGTGGAGGTGTTGTTGGACCAGTAAGCACACTGATGGACTTCTCTGAGCCACCCACAACGCTTCAACAGGACTCAACCTTGCTGCCACCCTGTCGTCAGCAGACCAACTTTCCCAGAGCTGCCAAACTCTCAGGAGACAGTCCAGTGCTTACAGATCTGTGGAGAGAGAAAAACACAACCTCAAATCTACTTGTTCACACAAAGAAAGGCTGACAGTGGTGGAGTACCCTGTGCAAGGGGCCCACTCTGGGTTGTGGGAGGCAAGAGGAGGAGGAGGATCCCAAACCAGCACCAGTACATCTACAAGAGAGGAAGTCATGGTGCTGGAACCAAGTATCTACATCTTCTACCACAAACTGATCTCCATCAAGCACATTTCTGAGTGAGGAGGAAATATTGGTACAGAACATGCTGGATAGAAAAAAAAAATCAACCTGAAAATTTGGGCGGCCTAAGCAGTGTATATGAATCTTTTTCTCTGAAAACCCCACAGATGTCATTTGACAGTTTGCTCAGCCCTCCAGATTGTTGCTGACAATTTCGGGTTTTTCAGGAGAATTACTCATGCTGTAAATTGTTACACTTGAAATGAGAACCACAGTCACCAGTTTATCATACATCTAATTAAAACAAACCTAAGTATTTCACACTATATATACACTATGGTGTTCATGTGCCAAACATCAAGATACAAAATTCTTTGGAGTTCATATTGACGTCAGTTTTCTGCTTCAATCAACATTTACCTTTTAGGTCAATACATTTTTGTGTTTGCCATAACAGAAGCTAGAATCAACATGCTTACACGCCTGTAATTATTTCATTTAACTCTTTCAGTGTTTTAAATAAAGTTTGTAAGGAAAAGGCAAAGCTAAATACAAGCGTGCAGTGGCTTTGCCTGGCCTTTCGCTCAGTTAAAACCAGAAAAATACTATTGCAGGGCTGTTATCTGGAAGAATCACCTTGTTCTTTGCCAGCACTGGCACAAAATATATAACAACATTGCCAGTAATATTAAATACCAGTAATAGCCCACCTGAATAGCCGGGAGACAAACATTCAGTTATTAAAAGTGATCGTACAGAATTGCCTCATTAAGCCAGTAGCTCACTGTTTACAATGGGCTAGTGCCAAAAGAAGAACACGGTTTTACAGCTTTTATTGCTATTGTTTCAATGCACTGAAGTATCTGTTTTCAGATAACCTACAAAAAAAACCCATTTTTAATCATCGTGAGGTATTTGAACTCTGTGGCCATCATTTGGTTCAGCCCTGCTGAGTTAAGTACCAGAATATTTGTTCATCTGTTTGGTTTATACAACAAGTAAAATTCTGCCCTTTTTTATACCCTGCTGCTCTTGCCAGCATTACCAGTGGTGGCTTGAGAGCTGGTGGAGAACACAACACCTGCCCAGGGATGGATAATCTGTGTCACGAGTACCACAAAGGCTGGCAAGCCATGACCGCGAGTGCCATTGGCTTTCTCAGCACTGCCATCCCAGGAAATGGTTTTTTGTCTCTAAACATTCGAGCTTAAAATGGGCTCAGGATAAGAAGAGTATGTAGGAATGGCATAAAATGTGCAGGCAAAAAGTCACATGTGCCCTGCCAAAGCATACACACGCATATTCACATGGGAAGTTTGTTGGCAGGCTCACTCCCTTGCCTTCTCTCTCACATGTATATGTATACATGCATATTTGTATGTATGCATATATATGTATGTCTGTGTATATTTTCTTTTTTTCTGGGCCACAAGTCTTCCTGCAAGCCTAGAATTGCCAAAACCCCTTTCACTGGCCTTGCTCTAAATTGTTGACAAGGGTAACAACTGTTCAGGGAAGCGATGGAAAGACATGTATGTAGAGCAGGGAAGAAAAGGCATTCATGGAGAGAAGGGCAGGAGAACAGAGGAGGTTTCACCATTCACAGGTAAAGCACATCATCACGGAGGTGAAGTACCCTCTGCATGGGGTAACCAGGAGTTTCTAGGCAGCTCTCCAACAACTGTTAGCCAGCCTCCATTCCAGGAGTGGGAACACTATCCCCAGTTTCTCTCTGGGATGTGGGCATGGGGTGTTTCAGTGGCTGCCCGTGTCCAGGACAGAGCCAACACTGGAACTTCTTGTGCAGCACCAATTCCACACTTGCCTGCACTCATCCCCATCCCAATTACAGCTCCTCAAAGGAGAAGGGTGGAGGAAGGTCAGTGTGCTCCACTGCAGACTGAAAATAAAGTTAAAAAAACATGCAAAATTGTCTATTAGTGCATGAAAGGCAAACACTGTTTGCCTCACTTTCCAGCAACTCACTACCTTAAAGGCAGAAGATAGACAATTAATAGTGTGGCTTCCGTGTTAAATCACGTTGGGGGCTATGGCTTAAACCCACTTTAAAGAAACTAGGCCAATCATTTTATGAGGCGTGGGAATTGTTAAATTGGGCTACCTCTTCTGCTTTATACAATTGCATGAAGACTGGTATTGTGGAGAGGCTTTAATGAAGGCCTTATATAGCTCTAGGTCAGGACATTTGCATTTGTGAAGATTACATTGAAAACACAAGAAATGAAACAGCAGGAACAAACAGCAGTGTTTTCATCTTAAAAAAAAAAAAGCACAACACATTCCATCCGTGGGAATATGGTACAAGGGACTGGGAAACAATGGTTTCTATTTCCAGCTCTGCTGTCAACTTACAGGAGTCTGACCTTAAGCAAATTATTTTACTCTGGAACCTCATTTATCTGCCTCGGGTGTGTAGAGGCTCATTAGTACTCTTACTAATGAGCTTCATATAATCATATGCAAAGCACAGCATTTTAGTAGATTTTGGAAGAGTAGGATTTGTAAAGCCCTTTGAAATTCATGATGATGTAGATATGTAAAAATCTGCCTCTTGCTTGCTCTCTCTCACACACACTCTCTCTAGGTGATAAATTCCATTTAAAAATTTCAATTCCCAAGCACAAACATTGTAAACCCAAAGTCCAGTTCTTGAAGTTTTATTACTTCTTTGAAATAACAGCGCTAACACTCACACTCAAAAGGAGCATGAACAGCAGCAGGGTACTGGAGCAGTTGATCCCGAGCAAGCAATAAAAGCCTATACAAAGCTGAACTTTGGATTACATACCATGTTGAGTTATTGAATTTGACAGGTTAATTTGTTCATTTCTTTGAGCTGATTTATACACTCACTGTACACTTGCAGGACTCCTCCTCTTCAGGTGTTGCTTTTAGACTTCTTACCTTGTTGTAGCCTCAGTAGTACAGAGGCAGCCACCTGCTCTGAGTGCACAACTGCAAATGTGTCTTTTACTAAGCTAATTGGTATAGGTGGAAAAAAAACTAGTTGTCATGCCCACAGCCCAAAAGCAAAGAATGATCCTGTTCCCAAACGAGTGTCCTCATTTTTTGCAGTTATAACAGTTGGTTTAATAAAATATTATAGTTTTACCTACAAATCTCATCCATCTTTCATCTTTTTGTGACAAAATACCAGGATAAAAGCTCTGACTTAGCCTCCTCACTGGAAATAAGAGGTGTACAGGTTTTGACTGGGATATTTTCTTCATAGCAACTCATATGCTGCTCTGTTTGGGATTTGTGACCAAATTTGGATTAGTCAAATTAGTTGAAAGCACACTAATGTTTTAGTTACTGCTGAGCAGTGTTTATACAGCATCAGGGCCTTTTCTGCTCCTGAGGCTGCCCTGCCCATGAGTGAGCAGGGGGTTTATCAGAAGGTGGGAGGGGACACAGCCAGGACATCTGACTCCAACTCGCCAAAGGGGTATCCCACACCTTATAGTGTTGTGCCTCCAACACGTGGGCACCGAGGAGAGCCGTTTGCCAGCTTCAGTCTCACAGACAGAGGTGAGCCCTCACTGCTCAGGGAGACATGTGCTCACACTTAAAATGGAATACTTTCCTGGAGAAGAAAGAAAAGATTTGCTGTAGGAAAAGCGGCCAGAGCAGTCCTGTATGAGGCCTCAAGGCTATGGTGAGCCACAGTCTCCTTGCAAGAACATCCCAGCTATTTGAGAGTGAGGAATAGTGCTGGAAGTTAACTGCAATGGTGGAGAAATTGTCCTGGTTTGTTTGGTTCAAGCTTTATGCACACTGAGTGTTTGCTTGGTTGGAGGTTTCGAGTGTTAAAAGTAAAGGGAAATTATATTTTTGAGTGATAGATGAGGCAAAGGTCCCCTTGGCAACTGAGGTTTTGCCAGGGCAAGGAAGCCGCAGAAAGACCACCGCTTTATAGGAGATCAAATCAGATTTTTATCACTGATCAGCTTTGTACCATTTGTTTTTTCATTGAACCTAATTGCATTACTTTGCATTTATCCTTGGGTAAGGAAAAGCTAAAGAAGGTATAAGATTCGATTTAAGAGAAATTAGGTCAGGCAAGGAGGTTGGAAGCCTTTAATTATAGCCTTGTCTTACCAACTGACTAGTTTTGTTCACTCTCTGCACTTGCTGTAACCTCTCAGAAACACCAGGAAGGCCCTCCACACCCTTCTACAGCCAGTCAAAAAACCTCACCTCCCTGCACATCCCCACAAGGCTCTCAGGATTTCACCATATCAGGAGCAGATCTCAAACCACCACCCAGATCCAGCAGGCTTCAGTGCTCCTTGAGCCAGTGTCACTTTGCCTTGATGGGCCAAACGATCTCCAGCACAATCCCCTCACCATGCAGTCTGGGAGAAGGTGACTGCAGCACAAAAAAGCGCTTCTTTTACCCATCACCTTCCACCCCATGCTGCTGCTCTTCCATCCTCAAGCTGCAGGGCTTGTCTGTCTTATTGGGGTCCCAAAGCTGTCCATGGGATCATACCTGCGAGTAGACATTGAGGGGGTTCAGGTTAAAAATAACCCTGAAAAAAAAAAAAGGAAAAGTGTGTGGGAAGAGTCCACTGAGGCTATTCAACACCTGGCAGAGCCAAGGAAGTGGCGATTGGTGGGAGTGGGCATGAGGAAGGATAGGGCAAAACCTAGTGTCTCAACCTGTATCACTGGGGGAGTCAGAGCTGGGGTCCATTCCCACCACTTTCTGATGCCCTCTGTCCTGCAAAAGCTGGCACCAGTGCTTGGAAACCTTGGATGGATTGGTGTCAAGCCCTCCTTGGTGGAGACAGGTCTTTCACTAAGGACAGGGCACTCTGTTCAGAGAAAGAGTCTTCAGGGAAACACATGCTGGCAGGTTGCCACCGTGTCCCTCCCCAAAACAACACTCTATTGATCCCTCCCAACACCAGAACCCACAAGAAGCTGTGTGACCCACCCGGGGACAGCACCTGGACAACTGTCACGGGAAGCAAAGAAGCCCAAGCATCCAGCACTGAAGAGCAACAGTGCTGCTGGCACCCAGCACCTCAGCAGCCTTTCCCAGAGAGGGAGAGTGGACATGGCAGAGCCCCTGCACCCCCCCTCTGTCCAATACTGAGCTACCCCTGCTGTCTGTGACTTCTCCTGGGGGAAGACTCCCTTACTTCAACCATGCCACAAAGGTGACAGCTGATGTAGAAAGAAATGTCAAGAAGGTATTTAAGGCTTCTCATGCCCCCAGGATGGCTGGGCCAGTGCCACTCCTAATGCTGTAAAGTGTATGTGACCAGAATGGAGAGGAGATCACAGCTCCCCTTTGCCCACTGCAGAAAAACATCTCTTTCCTTCCAGACGGGAATGAACCAGTATGGGGTAGGGCCATCAAAAATCCCCGCACTGCTTGCAATTATCAACACAGTTGTGTTGCCTGCTTCTGGAGCCAGGACTGACATTGGGGTGTTTCCTACCTCTCAGGCCCAGACAACCAGCGGGCCCACCCACTCCTTCCTTAAGGGAGGGCTTGTTCCCTGCTGGGTGCATGAGCTGGCTCTGCATGCATTTACATGTCTTCTGATAGCACCCAGAGAGTCATTCTTCCAAAATCCCTGCACTAGAGACACTGGGAGTCTACTGTGATGTTGTGATGATTAACACCAAACTCAATCCCCATCATGCAGACCTCTATCTCTGTGCCCGCCTCAGGAATTTGCACACAGCTCCGGGCTGGGCTGTGTGTGAGGATGAGCTTTCCCTTGCAGAACTAGCAGGATGTTTTTGCACTTTGGCCCTCCCCATGCACTCATACACACATTCGCATGGAGAGCTTTGCAAGAGGGGTCACAAGAGAGTATCTTGGGGCCTGAGAGCATCCTCCTGGTGCCAGCATCTCAGGCAAGCTTCTGCATGGACACAGGAAGTGCTTTGCTGCTCCTCTGAGAGTTGGAAAGGGGAAGACAAGAGAAGGTTTTAAGAACAAGTCTCTGCTTTCCCCACTGCTGAAGATCTCCTTCACTTGCACCACTCTCTCTCCCCCTCCAAAACAAAGTCTGGCTCACCAGAAAGCAAAGAAAAGCAACAAGGAAAATGTGGAACAGGAGCATAGCAGCAGGGAGAGCCCTGGCCCCGGCCTGGCGAGGCAGAAGAGAGCAAGCTGAGCCATGCCACCAAGAGCTCTCAGGTTCCCATCACCTCCCACCCGCTTCCATCGGAGCAGGCGCGCCGCTCGCTCTGCCGTGGTGCCAGGGCCTATCCCCCCACGCCTGCCCCTCCTGCTCCTCGCCCATCCCGGCGCGCAGCGTGCCACGGCACACAGGCACTGGGCTGCAGCCAAACACAGATTTTTTTGAGCAAATTCATCCGTCTTCTGCTCAGCAGCCCAGTCCCCACTTCTGCAGCTAAATGATCAGTCTCACAACCCATGCTCACTCCAACCAGCACGAGGCACCTGAGGAAAAGAGCACCCCACACTGAAGCTCCAGGGTTGCTTTCAAGGCCATTGTGTATCATACAACCAAAATGACCAGGTGTCTCCAAATCTGTTTAGTAGGGCCTTCTTTTCTGGTTAGCATGTCTTGTGGAGAAAAAGCAAAAGGCCATCTTTAACACAACTGGGGAACACTGAATGTATTGTGAGAGCGCTGCAGTTGTGACCTCTGCAAGAGCCAAGCAGGAATTCCTCCCCCACCACCATGGGTACTGCCAAGATGCTACTGAGCTATACACCAAAAGAGGCTGGTGGTACTAGAAACTGGATACAAGGAAGGCTACAAGAACTGCAGGATCTCTCTATACTGCTTTTCCCCTAAGGCACCTCCACTTGGAATGAAGTTTCCAGCTGGGCTGACAGACTTGGAAGCTGAACTTCTGTTTAGCAAGAGAATAGGCCCAACACAAACTTCCCCACGGCTTTCTGATAAGGACATGACAGTCAGGAACCACACCTAAGGAAGCTCTTCCCGGGCTTGTTGCAGTCTGCAAGGTCTCTGCCAGCCTTGGTAGAGGAAGGTGTTTTTGAGCAGAGAGGGGCTGTGCCATCCCCTCCACAGCAGCACACCAGGATGCCCCTGGCAACAGCAGTCTCCTATCTCCTGAGGAACAGCTGGGGTACCACAGGGAGAGCTGGGCACCACACTTGCTCTCGGGCACGTTTCTTCACAGAGAGAGTGATTTTCACATGGGCATCTTAAGAGTCTGCTGAGATTTATTGTTGAGTCAACCACACATTATGCAAGAGGCCCTGTAAGATGTAGCAGGAGCTGGCAGCTGCCATGGCACTGCAGAAGGAAAGTCAGAAAGCTGTGTCCCCCACTCTGAGATATCACAGCATTTCCATACCTTATGTTATGCACCTGATGTGTTTTGAAGGGACAAGCCACCAGCATACATCCTGGTGATCCAAGATGTTATCACTTTGTTAAGAGAAAGACTGAAGACAGGCACATATGGACGTGCAGGGAATATTTTGCTTAAAAAAAAAAAAAAAGCGGGGCGGGGGGGGATAGAGTACAATTTTCTGTGGGAAACAGTCTCCCCACAGGAAGAAGCAGAGGTTTCTTTTAAGTGGGTTTATTTTTTTTTTAACATTACAAGAATTTTGTTTTAAAGGAATGGTGTTTCACCTGCAAAACCAGAGTTCATTTTATCTCCTCCCACTCCTCATTAATCAACCTCAAAGAACGTTTTTACAATAAAGAGATACAATATTAGTTAAACTAATGACTTAGACAGACAGAATCATTCCCGCAATCTTGCTGAATGCTTGGAGCAAGCAGACAGGTCCTGAGAACTGACAGTGCTGGCTGGGGGGAATGAGGCCCTTGAACAAGGGTTGCTCTGAGGAAGGCTCCCCAGTACCAGCAAAAAACCCTGGCCTCACCAGCCTCTGTCAGCTGCATCGATGAGGAACATGGCCTAGGCCATGAAGACATGGCACAGCAAAGAAAACACTTCTGGGTAAACACAGACAGGAGTCAGAAATCTTCGCAGTCCAGTTTTGGGAAAAGAAGGGCAACACTACAGAAATTTCTGGTCCCTATGCTGGGAGGCAGGATGGCTATTCTAGGCAAAGCCCCGTGTGCAGGGTGGGCAGGAGGGTGAGCTGCAGGCTGTGCCAGCCTTCAGCATGGGTGAACAGAGACGCACAGGGGCTGCAGGACTGCACATGAGGGAGAGAAGCAGGCACTCGACATTTCAGCAATGGGTTATGACCAGAGGAATTTGAAAAGGAGACTGAAGTGGTAGAACAGATTAATTCCAGACTCATAGAAAGGTTTGTCTGTTCTAGGAGGTGGCTGCTTTTCCTCCTCTTCTAGTCTCCTAAGTTTCAATTTGCCTTTTCCACAGCCAACACTTTAGTAGCAGCCGACACAAAAGGAAACATGTTGGTGGTGCTACAAAGGAAAGCTGGTAGGACTTGCAAAAGTCAGAAAATGGTCAGGAGAGGAGATGGATGCAGTGGTGAGGCTGGAAATGGATTCAGCTCTGGGAACAGCAAAACAGAGCACAATGCAGAGTGGTGAGGGACACTGAATTCTGTATCAAATTCATAAGCCTAAACTCCATAGAGGTGGAGCACTCAAAGGCACCAGGAGAGGCAGGATCTGACTGCCCAAGCACAGAAACAGTGCTCCAAGTAGGAGCCTGAGCAGAAAATGGGGAAAAGACCAGGTTGGATGGTGGTTTGAGCAACTTGGTCTAGTGGAGTCATTCTTGCCTATGGCACAGGGCCTGGAACTAGATGATCTTTAAAGTCCTTTCCAACCCAAACCACTGCATGATAATATGGTAAACAAGTACCAGAGCTAAATGTGCTGCACTGAATACAACAAGATAAAGGCTCTTGGGAGCTAGTCAAGAAAAAAGTCAACAAAGAGTCTTCAGCACTAGTCTTGAGCAAAAAACAGGTCTCAAAATGAAGTGTGTCAGCAAAGGGGAGGAGAATGTTGCAAAGTGTATCCCACCAAAGGAATAGGGACACCAGCAGAGAAAAGAAACCAAAACCACTATCAAAGCAAGAAGTAAGAGAGATGGGGGAAGCTGGACAGACAGAGGACATCAAAGAATGCATAAAAGCAAACAGGGAAGAGAGAGAAAAAAATAAAATAAACTGACCAACACTCTCCAGTGCCCAAAAAAGGCAGGTATGATGTAGGCTGTGGAAGAGCAAGGCAACAGGGACTTGGTGGCACAGGACAAGGCCAGAGGCTCGCAGTAGGACCATAAAGGCTCACAGGAAAGGACAGGAAGGATGATCCACAGTATCAATGCAAGATACAAGTGGATGGGGAATCAAGAGTAGGAAAAGATGAGAGAATGGCCAAGGCAAGCCAGAAGCAAAGCTAATGGTTTTTACAAAGGCACAGAGGAGTCCCTACTAGTATGGCAACACTAATTAAGAGGATGTGGCACCAAGATATGATGGCAGCAAATAATTAAAGGTTGTTAAGGGGAAGTAATTTAGCCTTAATAAGAGTGTAATTTATCAGGAGCCAACAAGAATAAAGAGTTCAGGAGCAGTAAATTCAACAATGGAATAAAAATAAACAGGCAGAGCAAGAACCAGAGCCACCAGCATGATAACAAGGACAATGCCACAGCAGCGTATAAAGTCTGTACACAAATGGTGAGTGGCTGATGGAGTCCCAGATGGAGTTGTCAGGCCTCCTCCCTCTCCTTATTCAAATCTTCCCTGAATACCCATCTGCACCAGGAGGCCTTTGGGAAGATATCAAGCCAGTGATCAGGGAAGACGCATCTTTTTGAAGTAGGGCTCCTGTTGCACCCAGCATCTCAAACAACAGCTCTTGGGGCAGAGGATTTTGGGGGGGAATGGACACAAGGTTGGGGGAGGGCAGCAGCCACCAGTAGATCCCTGAAGGAAAGTGCCATTGCTGGGCTTGTAGAGCACAGGCAGCATGAGGAAGGGGCAGGAGGACTTCACAGTTGCAGCCCCAGCTAAGGAGGGACAACCAAGCTCATGCCTGGGGAGCAAAGGACTGTCCTTCCATGTGAGTGGAGAAACAGGAGTCCAGGCATCGATCTGGAAGAAGGAAGGCAAGAGGAGCAGGCTGCCTTCCCACACAGCTCTTGCTGCACCTTTACAGCACCTTCCTAGAAAGCACATGAAGCTTCTTAGCCACGTTTCTGGTGCTCCTGCTCTGTCCAGTCCAGACAAACAGGAGATGACTGCTGTTGTCCCCGCAGCGAGGATACCTCTCACTCACTTATGCCCAGTGCCCAAAGCCAGACAGACAGAAGTGCGCTCTTCTGAAGCAGACCCATCCCGCTCTACATCGGCACCAAGCTTGGAAATCCCAATGCTGAGCTCAGATTGCTTCAAAGGGAGCGAGTGGCCAGCGACCGCATGCCGGCAGTCAGGTTTGCTCCAGCGCTCCCTCCCATCGGCTGTCCCCGGGCCCAGCCGCAGTCACCGCAGCCCAGCCTGCTCTTCCAGCTGGGGACGCGAGGCATGGAAAGGAAGGGCTGCCCTGGAATCAGGAGACGCGCCTTGAGACATGGATGCAGAGAGCGTGAGAAAGAGGCTAACGACATTCATGTTCATCAGAAGGCAGATAAAACCACTACAATAATAAAATTTCATTATGACAGCTAAGGAAGAAGAAACAAAAAATTCATTGTTTACTGTGTCTATAATAAAGTACAAAGGTACCTGCCTTTGCACTACTGGTTGCACAGACAAGTTTCATCCCTGGGTGAGGACTAGAACTTGCTGGTGCATTGTATGTTGGTTTCCAGGTGGCAGATCAACCCTTTGCAGTGTTAACTCAACCCTCTGTGCCACAAGGTACATGCAAAACACTTTTCCTGGGGTCCTTCTCCTTATGGAAAGAGAGAGCAGAGATGGCAAGACTTACTAGTTCACACAGACATTGAGATTTATGGATTTATCAAGAAACAGGGAGGACATTAGAGTCCTCACCAACAGCCAAGGAATGTACTCCTCATTAGGCATGAGAGGGTCTACATCGGCATTCATTCTCAGGACAGAAAATCATTAGAAACCTCACTTTTATTCTTCATAGTGCTTTGGTTTTCACTAGTGCACTCAATTTGCAAATTCAAGAGAATAGCATGGGAAAAGTTTCTATTTTTAACAAAAGAAGGCAAAAACTTCTGAAGTAATGAATTACTCCTGGATAAAAAGATTCATCTTCTTGAAAGAGTTTTACTACCTTGTGTACTCCCACACAATACATTTTACATACTTACATTTTGCATACATATATATACATACAATTCTCCTACAGAGTACAAAAATAAATTGATCCATAATATAAACTTACTCTACATATGCATGTTTTTTATTCACAGACATGTGTGAGAAAGTTTGAGAAAATGAATAACCATACCAGCCTGAGACTAGAGCCAGGGGCTAGAAAAGAAGTGGATAAAAGCTGTGTAAAAATAAAAAAAAATTAAAGCACTAAAGCATCCTGTCCTATCTCCTAATTTTTAAAGACTTTCTTTTTCCCTCCCAAGTTTATTTTTGTTAAGAGAGGTCCATCCATCCCAAGCACCAGAGCAGCTGCCCCAGTGGCATAGTTACCTCCTGATGAGTCATCCATGTCCTGAGCTGAATCTCCACACCTCTACCCCAGTAGGAAGACTTATTTCATAAAGCTCCATCAAAACATTCACGGTGATGTCTTAAGTGCCATTAAAAGCTCAGACCACCAAGACAAATGCTTATTCCTCAGTTTGACTCATCTCCCCTTTTTATTTTTTAAGAAATCCATTAATGACTAAGGATGTTTCATGACCAGATTTTTGAAATGTCTTTATATGTCTTAGCCTCACTTAAAAAAGGTTTTCCTAGTTTTGCCTCAAATGTTCACAAAATGCAGTGAGTCTAGAGACATGGGCCTCTCTCAAAGCTCCCTTCCATTGTAGAACACTCAATTTGCTCTGGTGCGTTTTTTCCTAGTCTGAGTTTGCTTTTTCTCTTCCTGTTCCAGCAGTCAGGGCTTAGAAAGATGAAATTTTTCAGGTTGAAAAAGCTCATTTTGAGGCTTTGTCCAGTGGCTGCTCCAAACAGCCTGGCAATCCTAGCAGTGTGCAAAAGCCGTATCACAGGCAGGGTCTCCAAACTGAGCATGCAAAACACATGAACTCGGCGTGAATGACCTACCGAAGGATCATGAATGACAGATAGATCAGTCATTACTCATTGAGTTATTTGGCAAATTAAGAAAGAGCAGGCATCTAGAAGGATAACTGCAAGCCTGCACAGCCTTTGGATGGAGCTCCTGGGGTTCTTTGAGTATCTTCAGACGAGCTTCTTTCCTTCTCACTGCTTCTGGTTTCTTATCTGGCCGATGAGACTAGTGATTACTCCTGGCTTTTGAAGCCACCTGGAAATCTACTGATGAATAATGATAATAGCACGCTACTATCTTGATGGTTTTTCTCAAACTGCTCCTAAAACACTTCCCCTTAAAATGAACGTGGGCTGTCACTGGTGACCCAGTTCTTACTCCCACACAGTACATCCAGCTGCAGCACAGTGCAGAGGACATAGGTAGCACCGTAAGCACCTCTCGGGATTTTTCGTCACTGTGACCTCGAACTTCCAGTTCTCACAGAAATGCCAAATTTATTGGCATCACTTACTGCGCTGATTTAGTGGAGTGAAAGTCCTGGGGCAAGGACCTGTGTTCTGCCTGTGGCTAAACAACAATATGTATGTGCTCAGCTCTTCAGGGTTTATTGGCTAGCCAGGAATAACAGTGTTTACAGAGTCCCCATGCTTTTTTTATGGCAAGCCTGTCTCTGAAGCTTATGGGGCAGTTCTGGGCCTTCCCACAAAAGCCTCAAGACGGACTGAAGGCTGTCCTAAGGAGCCATGGACTGAAATGACCTGAGTTCTACCTCTCTCTGTGGTTGAGTCAATGGAAAGAGCTCAGCATTGCTGAAGAGATCTTTTATTTGGGGCCAACACACAGCATTTGATACCACGATCTACCACAGAAACAAATGGAACCCACTGTGGTACCAAAAGGTCACCTATGTGACCAAGACCATCAGAAGAGAGCTACAAGCTTTCATTAAGCATATGCAAAAGCATCTCTGCACTGCATCCACGAGACTGTTCACACAGACTCTTCAGTCTGCCTTGCAGCCCAGACACAGCTACAGAAGAAATGTGCAACTTCCTTCAATTGTCTGCTCCCCCTTCTAAATCCAAAGAACCACCTCAGTCATCTTTCCCTCAGGCTTTCTGACTAGCAAAGGGGAAGGGGAAAATTTCACCAGAAACTAAGGGGAAAAACACGTGTGAAGTACAGGTTGGTTAGTTCAGCAATCACTTTCTCAAAACAGCCTAGATCACATTTTCAGAGCTAAGAGTAAGGATTACCAGGTAAAACAAAGACTTATTGAGACAGCCTCAACCACAAGAGCTGAAAAAGACACTAAGAGAACATAGCCCAAGATATTTTACTCTTCTCCAGCAAGACTGAGATAGGTGCCTGAAGAAGAAACCAGCCTCTGAATTCCTCTATTACAAAAGAGACCACCTGAGGTGTAGGACTTCTGCACTAATGTGGTTCCCAATTTCGTTAGTGCTGCCTTGAGATCTTTTGCTATCAGCAGTCAGATCTAAAGACATACTGTAAGACTAGACACTGGTCCACTAGCCAACAATAGTCGGGAAATTTTGCCAGGAAAAGAGCTGACCATACGGGCTTTGTGTGCAGATGAGCATTCCCTCCCAAGCCATCAGTATCTCAGGCCAAGGATATCACTAAACACCCAAGGAAAGTAATAGATAACAATAGAACGATTTGAATGCGTTGAAATACCAGGTCAGTTTTTGGCAGATGCTTAATTGCAGGAACCTGTTCTTTATCTTTACATGTTCACTGCACTTCAATCATCCTCAGCTCTTCCCTTACACAGGAGAGCATATTTATCTTTAAAAGAAAGGCAACCAGACCAGCAAACTGTCAGGTAAGAAGAACAAGCAGTTCATGTCGTATCTCCACAGTCAGTTCTACCACACCCAACCTCTCTAAGAACCTACTTCCTGGCTGTGTTTTTGTTTTCTGATAAAAACATAAAATGAGCAATAAATGTGGGAAATGTACATTTTCTATCTCCAGAAGCAGAACACATTTATTGTAAATCATGGATTGCCACCTTCCACAACTCCAGCCAGATGAGTAGCCCACAAAAATCAAAAAGCAGCCCTTTACTGAGGTTTGGCTTACTTAAACAAATCAGAAACATCCTGGACACAAAGTACCATGTGTCTTAATATTCCTACTCGGACCCAAGCCAGAGTCTCTTCTGTCTCTACTGCAACCAGAGAAATAAATGGTGAACCTACATCCACATCAATAAAAGCTATTCAGCACTTCCTGAGAACTGTAAGTTATCAGGGAAACACTATTACTCTGCTAAATATTTAGTGTTGCTTGGCCTTCAGTAAAAAGGAATTGTTTCTAACAGCTAATTGAATTGGGTCAGATATGCCAGACCTTCCTGAGATCATAGGAGAGAAAAACAAGTCAGTTAGAGCAGGGGTGCTTTCTTGTGAAATTACCTACTGAACTCTCCAGACAATGAAATTACACTCCAGGCAGATAAAGTTAGCTTCAAACACTTCAGCCTCCCCCTAGGAATTTTCTGACTTGGAGTGCCAGGAGTGTCCCCTTCCAGAAGGGCACAAGTGCCACAGGAAGCACCACACTGCTTGCTAAATGCCTCTCACCTCCTTCGTGCTCACGCACTGGCTGAGCATATGCCAATGTTTTGCCAACCTTACAATCCCTATGTGAGATGACTCAGTCAATGCCACCCAGAAAGGAGTGCCAGGCACTCAGATCAGGCTGATCTGAAGGACCAGAGTATCTCAGCAGCAACTCTTTTTCCTGTGTAATCATCTCTTGTAAAGAAAATGAAAATTAACTGGAAACAGTACTAATCAGGCTCCTTGTACAAAAAAATACACACCCAAAGCAGGGTCACTTGCAGGGAGAGGTGCAGATGACAGCATCTTCAACACGATCTAGACACAATTAGCTGTTCGCATAAAGAGCTGCCATTTCATCCTAATGAGAAATTCAATTCCATTTCCTGTTCCCTGCTCTCTGTGTGGTACCTTCCATAGCTTCCAGCTCTCATGCTGGAAGGGAGAGAGTTCATCCCCACTCAGGTTCTCTGGCCTGTCATGGCTCTGCAGGACTGTCCTAGTTTACACTCTGCTGCTCCCTGCAAGGAAGGTCCTCCACACCTCTGGGCCTCTTCCAATTCCCACACTGTCACCCTCACAAGCAGCAGTAAGGCAGGGCAGACAGCAGGTTCACACAGTAGCATAGAAGCCCTCTTGGTTTTCTTCCCTTCCTTTCCTACAGATCCTAATGCTGCATCCACTTTTATCTCAACTATTGCCATCTCTCCAGCTCCATGCTCAGCTGGGACAGGCTCCAATGAGAGAAAATGAAGGGTCACTGAAGGGACCCTGAAGGGTCACTGCCAGCTCAGAACCATCTTATCAGCACCTGTGAAGCAAGGACAGCCCATCCCTATGTGTATGGCCCTATTTCCTAACACAGACTGCCACCTGTGCTAGGGTGACACTCGTGCCCGAGCTGCCAGAACTGAGGACCAAGGCAAGGAAGTCATGGGGAGAACAGAGCATTGTCAGAACTGCTATCATTCCTTTGAGTGTGCAGGGACAAGTGTTCAGATGCCAACCTGGTGACTATTAACTCCATTTGAGGCACACCTACTGAATTCACAGGCAATACGACTGCACAGGGCACGACCCAGAACATCAGCATCAAACAACAGAAAGCATAAACAGCAGGATGGCAAGCCTCCATTTCATCTTAGCAAATGCCTTTTCAGCCTCACAGTATTACCATGATAAATCAGTTTTACCTCAAGCTTGACTTCTTCATCATTATTAGTATCACACACAGTAACCACCAAAATTTAATTAGCATGTTTATTCAAACACAAGTTACACATAACCCTTCAAGAAATACATTGCAACTAAGCCTTCGCATATCAGATTTTTTCATTTAGCTTGTCTACAAGACATACTCTGCAGAACAGCACAATCAGACTAATTAAATGGTTACAACAGAAAACTGCACGTGATGAAAAAACAGTTTAAGAGCAAAGACCATACAGAGAACATATTACTGGATTACAGCCCAGCATGGATCATTCAGAAAGTGATAGGAGGAAGTTTTTTCCAACAGAACACAAGTACACAGCATCATTAGTATACATTTTCCATTAATAATTATTAAAAAATAGAAAAACTGTTAACTTCAAATATTACTTTGCTAGCCACTATACCTATAAGGTAAAACCATAAATGGACTAACTCTGCTTAGGAGGTGGAAAACATTAAGTCTCTAGAATTAACTAGAGCCCAATTCAGCAAGCTACTTATGCATGTGCTTAAGCCCCACCAACACTAGTAAGGTTTACACATGTTGAAGTATTACAATTAACATTGAGAGATTTCAGCACACATCGACAGTGAAGTGCATGCCAAACACTTGCACTGAATCAGGATCATATCCCTTAAAGTACAAGTTACATACATGCTATAAAAATCATGATCCTCCTCTCTCAATCTATTGTTCTATCAAAAGAAAAACCCCTACTGGGTATGAGGAAAACTGACACAGTCCCCTAAAGAAGCATAGCTTTTCATGTTTTATTAACAACTCCAAAAGCATGCACAAATCAGTGCCAGGGACAATCTATCTGAACCCTACTTTTCATCTTCAGTCTTTCAGAAGAACAGAATTTACCCGATTTGAACCAGTATAGTATTAAAACTCTGTATGCAATTTGCAAGTTCAAGATCAAGGAACTTGTTTCTTCAGATCCTTCCCTAAGTGATCAATAGACTCTTAAAACTATACAGCTGTACAATAATGTCAGTGACTATATACAATCCTGCACAAGATACTGGAACAAAGCCACGAAGTTACATAAATAAATGTTCAATTTCAAAAATATTTAATTTCTCTTGCACTTAAGTGTAACTGAAAACACAACAACAATCTCTGCAATTTTGACCTGTATCATCCCTCTCTAAAATAATAAAAAAAAAATTCCCACAGAATTGCCCTTGTCTAGAAGTTATTTGTATGGCTGTTTAAATAAAATCAGTCTCACCATAGCTGTGAAATACAGGTAGCCAGGAAAATGTTCCACATACTTGGGAATGAAGCATTCCCTTTTAGTTGGAGGAATTTGATTGTTGGGCTTGGGGTTCTTTTTACTCTTATATAACCCACTATATAATAGTGAACAAAATACTTTTGTTTCATAGAAACAACTAACATTTGCCCACACCAGGCAAATGCTCTATTTACAGATTCATTAGGACTGCCTGACTGACAGTGAGTGTAAGTTGCTGAACTCCAAGAAACACGGAGCCTAAAACGGCGACACTCTCTGCTGAATCGCCTTCCCTTTGAGGATACGTCTTATCTGGAGAAGAGAAAAAGACAAAAACATGACATCCATCATCTTGAAATGAGTCACAGTCTGAGAAAAACCCACCCTAGACCCTGTTTTGCATCCATTTGTCCAAGCCTAGTTCCTATGTCCAGTTACAGCAGAAATTGTTCCATTTTACAGCATTTGAACCAATGAAAGGCAACAGTCAGCAACGCAGCTGTGCTTAAGTTACACAAGGTCTTAGGTCAAGAGTCACTTTTTTCATCAAGTATTTATAGAGCTCCTAGGAAAAACGGGATTTTCTTCGTCTGTTACTCAGGCCTAAGAACTGTCATTACTAATCAGGACAAGAGGAATAAAAGCATGAACTCAGGCCATACTGAGATGAGCAAGAGAATGAGCATTGCCTCCAGTACATTGCAAGGTTACAAAGACAAAGCCTATCTCGACAGGAAAAAGCTTTTGAGATGGAAAAAATAAAAGCTGCACGTGAAACCTAGAATTTCAGGTCTTATATTCTGCCTGATCTTGACATTGAAGCCAAAGATATAAAGAATAAAATGGCATTTGCTAAATCTTTTCCTTCAAAGAGCTTCAACTCAAAACCCAAAAGAAACTTTTGGAGTGGAATACAGCTGTCGTGTGGATAGGGACAGATGGAAGGAGAGGGTTGGTAGGAATTTTTTTACCTGTTCCCCTACAAGGCCATCAGGAACCAGATGAACTGGCTGCTCATTCTCCAAGTTCCTGGCACTTGGATCGGCTCCCTTGCGCATGAGCAGGCGCACAGCATCCAGCTGGCTCACGCGGTACTGCAGGCTGGCAGCCACGTGCAGGGCTGTGTTGCCGTTGTAAGCCTGGGGACAACAAGGCAATTCCATGAAGGAAAAGTGGGGGCATGAGCCTCTCTCTCTCTGTCTGCATTATGAAAAAAATCACCATACCTTTGCATTAACAAAAGAGAGATAGTTGGGCAGCTCCAAAAAGAGACGGATGAGCTCCAGGTTTGCTTCTTCTGCTGCCAAATGTAAAGCGGAGCGACCACTTTTGCGATCCTATCAAAAAAGAAACTGTTTAGTCTTCCCTGCAGGTGCTTCACCTATCCAGGGGGAACATGCAGACAAATAAAAAGAGAAAGCAAAGTAACTGCAGAGTGTTGAGCAAACATACTTGCACTACAATTCATCAAAAGTGAATCTGAACATATATATATTTTAATATCAACATCTAATGAGCAATGGAACCTGAGCTCATCTGCAGGTAAGCTTACACAACGTAATATTTGATATTTTGGCTAAGTAATGGCCTGGCATGGCACAGACCTGAACTGCACAGGTAAGCAGTTTTTAATTAAAATTTGCAGTTCAAGAACAAGGTGTCATCAGCACGCTACTACTACAGGTACCTCAGAGTGCTCCAAACATATTCTTACTTTTACAACACTACTCACTGCAGCCAGCGTAGCATCATTCTTAGTCTAGAAACTAGACTGTCACCTCCCTCTTTCCCCAGGGTTCATTTGCATTGATAATACCTTGCTCTGAATAAATGCAACATTCTCATCCCATCTGGGTAAATTAAGCTGTAGGGAAGCTTTCAAATTAGTCTACTTCCTTTGTAATAAAGCTGAAATGCAGCGTGGGAGAAAGGGACATATTCTGCTTCCACATTCTCTCTGGATCTGGCACTTCAGACTAAGGCATTTTACTTACTTTTGCTTCAACAGAGGCTCCCATTTGTATCAGGATCTTGATGGTTTCTACCAGGCTCTTATTTCTCAGCAGAAGCTCCTGGACCTCAGGGGAGTGAGGTGGCTGACAGTTCTGCAGTTCATGCAGCACAGCATTATGGGCCAGAACAGCACAGTGCAATGCTGTCAAACCTGAGCATCAAAAAAAAAAAAAAAANAATGCAACATAGAAGCATTGACTGTCTGCTTGTTTCAGAGGTTGGATAAAGGAGGTTCTACACCCATTAAGTCCAGGCATGGTTCCATGTTTGTAGGTGACAGTGACTGTCCATCACCTTAAGAGTCAAGTAGCAGCCTACTGTGAGCTCTCAGCCAGCAGAAAATGAAAGAACCAATTTCTAATACAATTTTGTACAAAACATACTTTAGAAAGAGCTGTTTTATGGAAAAGAGGTCCAAATAAAACAGCACTCTACTGCCAGATTCTGGCTTCTGTCAGTATGCACTGGCACTCCAATGTTTTAAACAGTTACAACCGACACCCTCTTTGCCAAACACAACCATCACATGTAAGAGGAAAGAGGTCCTGACAGACACAGACTAACCATGCTTTCATCTGACAGATACGTCAATTGTACCTGCAAATTTCCATCTGACAAATAAATATTGCATTTTATTGCACTCCCATCAGTAGCTATAAAACACTGTTCAATCCAGTAACTGTAAATTATGATCAACTCACCATCATAGTTTGTTGCCTCAAGGTCCACATACTGATTGCTCCCCATGGCTCCCTTTTGGATTGCCTACAAAAGTAGGAACAGGTACACATTTAGGTCTTATCCAAACCACATACTGCTTCAAATTTGTTTACTGTCTTCTGCAATAACCACAATAAAGTTGCAATAAAATAACAGCATCCCTGGAAGTGTCCGAGGCCAAGATGAATGGGCCTCTGAGCAACCTGGTCTAGTGAAAGGTGTCCCTGAACACAGCAGTGGGGCTGGAACTAGAAAATCTTCGAAATCCTTTCCAACCCAAACCATTCCATGATCCTATGATTAAGAGCAAACTTACTGTTTTGGTTTGGTAAACTAGAGGATTCCCCCAAAATTACTCAAAAATGTTGATGAGAACCTTTATGAGAAATTCAGTCCCACTTTAAGCAGTATGTGTAGAGCCCTGAGACAGACTCACAAGGCTACCCAGAAAGATAAAGGAAGGACTGGTGTTTCCAGAGTTTCCCAACACAGCTAATACCAAGGGTGAGAGTCAACGGCCGGGGCAGAGCTGTGCCTGCCTGGCTCTTACCTGGAGGACCTGGGCATGCCCCTTCTCAGCACAGACATGCAGCGGCGTTCTGCCCCAGCAGTCTGTGGTGTTCACTTGAGCCCCCAAGCTAACCAAGTCCTGCACAATGAGATGCTGATTGGCAGCCACAGCAACCTGGAAAGCACTCTGCAAACATCAAGAAGAAAATTTAAGCTATTAGTCATCTGATCTCTAACAGGAAAGAGCAACTAAAACAAATAAAAGCCCTAGCTACCTGGTATTATTTAAGCAGCGATTATGAATACTAGGAAGCCAGGACAAATGAAGCAGAGCACATAGTTTTACCAGCTCAAGGTGATCCCAAGAAGTATTAATAGCTCAAGGTTAATATTAGTATGCAGGCTAAATCTTTGGGTTAATATTAAATAAGCATTTCACCACATCTTTCTCAAGGTTCAGACATGCAGAAGCACTCAGGTGCACAAAGCAGGTGCAAAGATATTTTTTTCAGAACCTCACCTGGCCATTGTGCTCTTTAATATCCAGCATGTGCAGGGCAGCCATCTTCCTTGCTAGAACATAGGAGAGTGCTCGACGGCCCTGGGCCACAGCGATGTGGAGGAAGCTGCAGGAAAGACGGGCAACAGAGTTACACCACTAGACATCACCCAGGGCTCAAGACAGCAGAGAACCAAATGTGTGGAAGGGGTGTTACACTGCCAGCTTCAGACCTCCTCTGTGTAACTAAGACAGAACATGGGTACTTTCTTAGCAAGGCAATTTAAAGCATCTAAATCAGAATGTTTTCCTCCCCATTTAACCAAGTCTAACAATAAGCACCTGAAATTAGACAATTCATCTACTCAAGTGTGCTGGAGCTCTGCATCGCAGCCATCAGCAACACCACACCTTTCACCTGATCAGCCAAACCACTGCACTTGTGACACAAACACTGCTATTGAACTGCTTCACTATAACCCACAGTCTGCCAAAACCCAAACAGAAACATTCTCCAACCTCCCACATAAGAAACACCAAGATAAACAGCACTCACGTGTCTCCGTCGGCATCTTTTGCAAGGAACTGGTCTTGAGAGATGTTAGCCAGTTTGTTCTCCTCCTGCTCCACTTGCCATTGGAAAAATGACTTGCCCAGCTGCGTTGTGCTTCTGGCAATGTTTTGGTCGGGTAGCGAGACATTCAGGGTGGCCAAAGAGACGCTGCGCTCCAGACTACCACAGAGGTTGCTGGAGAGCAAGCTGAAGTGAGGGGCGTGAGGGGCAACCTCGGCCTGCGGGTGGGCACTGCTCAGTGGCTGCAGGGGACTGGAGATGCCGTCCGAGCCTTCCGAGTCGTTCAAGAGGGAAGAGAAGCTCTGCGACGGGCAGTACTGCAGCTCATGGCTCTCAAAGGTGTTCTGCTGGTAGGCAGGAGACTGGTCACTGGCAACAAACGGCCTGTAGTCCAGGGAGGCATCTGAAGGATAACTCTGTGACAAATCTTGGTTCTGGGATGGAGGGAACTGGTAATGCTGTGGTGGATCAAGCATGTGCTGGCTGGTGTGGTCTTGGAATGCTTGGTACTTCTGGGACGGGGAGAAAGTCTGTGCTCCTGGGCTGTCCTGGTACTGCTCAGCGGGCGAGCCGTGGCTGGAGACAGAGTGCAACCAGCTCACCTGCACCGTGTTTAGGGAAATGGGGCTCGACTCATTCTTGATGTTTATAATGTTCTGAAGCAGATCAGAACTGCTGTCATGCTTTGGGTCAGTTTTATGTGTCTCATCCATGCTATCCATAGAAGTTGGTGTCTGGGGTGGGGTCTGACAGAAAAAAAAAAAAGACCAATCAAAACAAGCCCCAGAAAATTACAGGTATAGTTGTATCTGGTAGTTCCTGATCAAACAAGGCAAACTGAAAAATAAAGGCACAGAAAAAATTACTACAAACTTACCAGGAGATGTGGGTGAACATTTGCTTGGCGTTTGAAAGAAGGTCCATCAGAGAGGAGTTCAGGAGCCTTTCTTTTGCCACTGTGGCCTAGTATGCTCTTCAGTTCTGCTGGAAAGAAAATAAATTCAGAATCCATTTGGAGAGTACTCCTACAATTTATTTAAAATGCTACTGCAGGGTATGTATTGAAAAAATGGTCTACCTGTGTATGGTTCGTAGTTCACCAACCCTCCTTGCGCCTGTTAAGAAAAATCCAAATTATTCTGTTATTATAATGTTATTTCTGGGGGAAAATAAACAAAAACAAATAAACAAACAAATACCAAAAACAACCCACCCAAAAAAACCGAAGAAAGCAGCCATGACTTCCTTCTATAAACACAGAATATACCTTAGAATAATTCTAGTACGTGGTTGTCTAATCCTAACTTAATTGCTTTTAATTAAGGTTAGAAAATGGAAATACTTTAATGAAACTTAAATAAAACCCACTATTTTTCTTTAGGCTTTTCAAGCCATTTGTTATAATACCACAAAACTCAAGAAAATCTAGAGAAATACACTATTCCTTCCAGAGACCTGAGGATTTTTTTTTAAACGTAAGTAACCCAGCCAATTTTATACTTCTTCAGTGCCGTGAACTTTTCTATGCAAAAATCTTCCTGTGACGACACTTATCTAGGAAGCTTTCAAGCACACACTCAGAAAAATGAATCTAATCAAATCAAAAACACCCTTTAATCTTCTCAGAATCTCCTGAGAAGAATTTTTCATCTTTTCAGACGGAAAGGGCCTACCATTACACTGAGTGCTCTGCACAGAGAGGCACAATAGCATGACAAACAAATCCGAGAAGAATCCCTAGTGCTTCCAATGAATGATCTCATTCCAGTCAACACGGAATTTCTGTGGTTTCGCAACACAAATGTATCTTTATCCAGACTCCCTTCAGAAAATAAAACTTAGTAAGAACATTTTTAAGTGCCTCCTTCTCCCACGGTAAACCTTCTTTCTGATTTTTTCTCAGCTGTATCCTTCCATTACTTATTGAAAAGGAAAAACACTGACTCCATCCACAGCAGATAAAGTAGAAGTTCATTTCTAGTGTTACCGCAAAGTGCTTTCTTGCCAGCTTCAGTAACCATTAAAACCAAATCTGCCACTGCAGAAAGCTGCCAGTTACCTTGCTTTCCTCGGTGGCAGGACCCGAGGACATCTGTTTGCTGCTCCTGAAGTGCAGCAGGAGCTCCTTCACGGAGTTCTTCACACGGACCCCCTGGAAAGGCCCTCTGTGCTGCTTTCCCCCCCCCATGTGTTGTTCGACTGTGGAGACATGAAAACAAAACCCGAACTTAAGCCACCGATTTCATTTTCGTTTAACAAATAATCAAGAAAAAAAACCAAACAAATCAAGAACTCTTGTGGAAATGCACCTCAATCCTGGTTTAGCAGAGAGGAGTCAGGGAGCTGCCCCCTACCCCTTCGGCATCCCACGGGCATGCGGCTCCTCCGCCGCCCCGGGGACCGCCCCGCCGCTCCCGCCCCAAGGATGGAAACACCCCGGCACCGGGCACGAAGCGCCGGCCAAACGCGTCCGCTTTTCACCGCTTCGGCCGCTTTCACCACCAAAGGATCAGCGGCCGGCTTCGCCCCCCGAGGGGACAGAGCGGGACCCGCGGCTCCGCGCTCTCCCCGCCACCCCCCGGGGCCGGGGCCCCCGGGGGGCCCCCGCCGTACCTTGCAGCGCGGGGCGGGGGCCGCCCCGGGGGTCCCTCCGGCCGCCGCCGCGGCTGCTCACCGAGAGGTCCGAGTCGGATCCCGGCGAGCCCGGGGCGGAGGAGTGCGCCGGCGAGCAGCTGCCCTCGCTGGAGTGGGGCGAGGCCCCGTAGAAGTAGGCGAGGTTGATGGGGCTGCTGAGGGCGCCGCCGTCGCCGCCATCGGGCGCCGCGTCCCGGCTGCTCTCCACGATCATGGCGGTGCGGCGGGGCGGGCGGCGGCGGGGGGCGGCG
>VZRR01009240.1:810544-845812 GCA_013398015.1 Oreocharis arfaki
GGTCCGCCCCCGGGGGCGGCGCCGCGCCGGGCGGGGCCGCGCTTCCCGTAAGGGCGGCGGGGGGAGCCACCCCCCGCGGGGCGGGCAGTCTGGCACTGAGGGCTCGGTTACTCTGGCCGAGGAGTTCGCGGGTGGGAGTCGTGGTTATGGATAGCCCTTCACACCTTGTCGTCCAAGCTGGCCCCTGTGGGCTTCACACAATAACAGAATATCCTGAGTTGGAAAGGCCCCATCATTACCATCGAATCCTGCTCCTGGCCCTGCCCAGGACACCCCAAATCACACATGAGCCTGGGAGCGTTGTCCGAATGCGGCCTTGGCAGCCCTCGCTCACAACGCGTGCAGCCACTAATTGCCACCCTCTCACGGAGCTGCAGAGGTGGGAATGACCAGCATCTCCCTCAGCCTCCCACCGCTGCTGATGCCACCTCGCGACCCCGTGGGCAGATATCTCTCACCCTTTGCCCCAATCCTGCCAGTCCTCGGCTCCAGGATGCCGCCATGGAAGAACCGAGACTTTTTGGTCATGTGCATCGCGTGAGCAGCGTCCAGCGAAAAGGGGAACATGAGCAGCTACTCACAATAGAGATGAGTCATCTGTGCTCCTCTCACCGGAGCTTGGAGTAGACTGGGGCAGACAAGGAGTGATTTTGGTTGTAGGTTGCACCATACTGCAGTGGCAGAGCCTCTCAGTTGAGGCCAGCGGGGAGAAGCGGGTAAGCCACATGATGCCAAAAGAAAAAATGGGCGAAACCCTGTGCCTGTGATTACTGTTAACATCACTGAGTTATTACCAGTGTTCACAGAGAGACTTCTCAGATTTCTACTTTTCAGACAAATATTTCTGCTTTCCCATTTCCACTGAGGTCACAATCTTCTAAAATACAAGCGAGCAATTTTGCCCATGGGGTTGAGATGAGGATGTTTTTAGCACTGTGGCTGCTCCAAAAAGTATATAGTAAAACAACATGGTGTTTCCAAAGTATGTTATGCAAATTGGAGGTCTATAATTTATATGTTTTAATTGTGTTGAAAAACATGGGACAGATGCAATATGAAATTATATTAATCAGCCCATGAAGAGGCAGGAGGGAATTGCTTTATATTGTTCAAGTGAAGGAAGGGTTTCACTGAGAATTACCTAGGCAGTTTTCTACTCCGGAGACTGTTGTTTTACACCATAGATTGAATCTATGCAGCCAGAGGGAAATTTTCAAGTGGAACCCATAAAACAAAATCACATGCCAAGTAGTGCCAGTAATACCCCAATAAAGGTAAAAATTCACTTGCTCCCTGAGCAGAAACTCTCTCCCAAGCACACCTTCTCTCTCATTTAACAAAGCACTTTACGCAAGTGAGGATTTATGAAATCAGGCCGTATGTTTTAAACACGCAAGGAGATGGTTCTCTGTTCCCCAAGCCTTAGACCTCACTTATCATACCTTAACCTTAAGCAGATGCTTTTAAGTATTTCCTCATTGAGAAGCACTTGGTGCTCAGAGATCCTGGAGCCCACAAATGCTCTTTGCACGTTCAGTGGCTGTGGTGAGGACCCACAGCTCTGCTTTCCAAAGCGGATTCAACTGATGGACCTTTGCTTTCTCATCCCTGCTAGGTAGCCCAGAAAGCCACTCATTTTAATCTCACAGGAGGGTTTACAACTGCTGCAAAATGCATCTCTTCTTTCAACAGGCAGATGGTAATGCAAATCTGAGAAGCCGATAATTCAGAAAATTAGATTTGTCATCACAGTTGCCTGCCATTGCCTTTAAAATGTTAGGAGTAAAAGAGATTTCAAACCAAAAGTGGATTTCTCTCAGTGTAGTTCTTCTGTATCATAGAAGGTCCCTAAACCACATGCAGGCAGGGTCAGGCAGCGCCTTTGTCCTTGCTATTCAATAACAATTTTGGAATGTATTTAATTGGAGATTAGTCGCTACATATGAATGAAAACTGTTCTGTAAAACAATTTAATGAGTTTGTGTTTGGGTTTTTTTTTCCTAAAGAGGGCACGGAATTTCTTTTTCTCTTCTATTCCAAAGTCTCTACTCTCCTGAAGGTTGAATTGGTGACTTGCTCTCCTTTTACCAAGCAAAATCCGCTTCAGGCAACACTCTGATACCTCAGCTCCTACCTGTTTCATCAGTGACATCTTATTTATCAGGTCTCTTGGCGTAAATCTACTCCCAGTCAAAGCAGATTAAGGCAAGTCTAATTCCACCAAACTCCATAACAAAAGGCTCTTTCAAAAATATACACACACCCATTGGTTGCACAAGATGAGCTGGCTCCCAGCAGCCTCATGTTCTCGAAGTGCTTCTGTGAGAGTTACTGGTAAATTATTGCTACATCCACATACTGTAATTATTAATGCTGCAGACCTTGAGCATTAATGGGTTTTGGGTTTTGGCCCAAACACTACGTAACATCTGTGGTGACCAAAACCCTGTGAGGCATCTTCAACCAAAGTAAGTTCCTCAGGGGCAAGGTGGTGGCCAAAAAAAAAAAGCCCTTGTCACCTCTTCTCCTTGGGAAGGCATCCAGTTGGTTTCAGCCTTCTTTGTCTGAGCTGTAATTCCGTGTAACCCACCAACCTCAGAACTGGAGAAGGCTGTGAGGTGAGCACAAGGCAGCCACCTCAGCTCCCTGAGTGCTGTCTTCCCATGGGTTTTTTTGCACCACCTCCCTCCTGGGATGTATCGATAATGCCAACTAGTGGCCGTTATCAGCAGCATTTGTCCTGAAACCCCTCTTCTATACACCTGCAAAAAGTGAGATAGGCTTATCTTGGTATCTCAAAAAGCAACAAAAAAGAAACAGAACACACTTGTTTCTGAAAACTCTGCTTCTTCCCTCCCTTCAGAGCACAGCCCAGGCAAGTACTGTAGCATTAAATCAATCAGTCTTGGTTTAGGTTAATCCAATATATTTGATTAATGAAACAGCTTTCGAGAGTGTGACTTGTGCTACCCATGAGCTACTTCAATGGGATCTGAACAAAATTCAGTTAAGAGCAAAAACAAAATCCAGTTGTCTTGAATCTCGTGCTTGCTGGGTAGGGGCTTGATTTCATCACAGAAATCAGAGAGGCTGAGTACCAAGACCTTAGACTTTTACCAGCAGCTAAACATCTAGGCTAACCAAGGTCATGGGTATCCCCTTTGCTATCCTAATCAGAATGAGCACAGAGAAAAGATGCAGTGTGCCTGCACTGCTTGGTCCCTGGGGCACGTACTGGGGTGAACGCTATGGGGAATGTAGGCTTTAAATAAATAAATGGATGAATAAAGCAAGCCCAGTAAGGGGAGCTTTGTCTTCCCTGTAGAGCAGCACGTAGTCACTCTGCCAGGCACCCTGTATAACCTCCCTCTGTGAGTGAGGAACATGCCAGCTCTCAGAGCAGCCCATGGTTCAGCAGGTATGGCAGCAGAATAGATGTCTCCCCTCAGTCTGTCTCCTGAGCAGCAGCATGGAATAAGGGTCAGCCTCTAGGTGCAGGGTCAGAGCACAAACTACTGGTAACAAGAACTTGGTTTGGCAACATGTTTCTGGAGCAGCATGACCTTTCTGGTATTTCTTAAACTGGAAATAAAAATGGTAGTTTACAGTCCAGTTGCTTAATGCAAGTGAATATTTACTGTGTGGACGTCAAACGTGCCTTATTCTCCACTGGGTGTAATTTAGGCTCCTACTGCAGACTGTGAGTTGAGGTATGCGAACACCACTGCCACACCTCTGCACCCCAGCAGCGTTTCCAACAGCACACACCCCCCAAACCATCCAGCACAACACTCAGTTTGCTTCTAGAATGGCATTGAGAAACACAGAGGTAAAATCTTAGTAACTATTCCACTCCTAGAGAGCATTCGGGGTCTGTACCTGAGTCTGCTTTAGTGGCTCTGGAGAGCCCTTGTCAGCAGGTTGGAAGTGGTCCATGACACAGTTTTGCTCTAAAAGCTGGTACAGAGGAGTCAGCTTTTCTCCCCTCTTTTGCTATACTTGTATTGCTACATTTTTCCTAGACTTTGGTCTCCAAGACTGACATTCTGGGATTAACCTGAACATCAAAAGGGGGCATGTATAATTCTCCATATTACAGAAAAACTCAGACTTTTTATTTAACATATTTATTTTGGGCCTTGCTCCTTTGATCCCTAGAATACTCTCAGTTCTGCTTTTTTTCTCTCAAGCCGTCTGATATTTAAAAAAACAGAAAAAGTAAATTTTAAAAAAAGTGGGTTGCTCCTGAGTAGATCCTTCAACACTGCGTATATAAAGAAGCCAAAATCAGTACAGAAGAAAAGAAACCCTAAACCCAGCAAGTGTTGCAAAGCTGATTTCCGTGAAAGTAAACAGTTTCCTTGTGTATATATACCTCGTGTTTGGGGACATTCCTCCTGACATACTCACAGCCCTGGTTAGTCATGTTTTCTCAGCAGCTTACATATCTCATTAGTTCATTAGTGCCTGGCAGTAGGAAGGCACAGCTAAGAAACACACACCACTGGTGTCCCAGCGTGTAAACAAGGAGCAGGAGGCTGTTTCCCCATAGCAAAGGGCAACGTCATATGTCGCCTGTAAAGGATACAGTGTGTACATAGATGAGGTAGAGAGTGCACCTTCTTGCCTTAAAGTACGTGGCTTATTATGATACTCCAGTTTAAAAAGGGAGTTGGCAAGGTTTCTCAGTGCTGTTGGGGAGACTTAGTGTAGGTTTGGAGGGGTAAGCATCAGTTTTCCTTGTTGCTCATGATGAAGACATTTTTCCTCCTAACTCGGGTGACCAACCTGGGCCAAAACCTGACATTCATAGCTCACATTAATTTCGTTTTCTGCTGTCAGATGCAGGAGCGTGCGTTGCAAGCACAGCAGGTGAGTTAGGCTCTGGTGTACTTTGATTTCAGTATCCCTATCTTCCACAAAAAAGGACTACTTCAACCACCTGTAAAATGAAACCACTTTCTAGCAGCAATTGCCGAGCTGTCCAAGTGCACATTGTCACTCAACACTTCAGTACAGAAATGGGAGGAAAAACTCTCAAAGTGAGACTTGAACCTAGAAGAGCATCATCTTTTGAACTGCAATCTACCCAGACACTCGCATTCCTAGACTCAGTTTATGTGTAATAGCAGGTAACCTATGTAAGATTAAGGTTGCCATACATCCAGGCTTCCCAAACATCCTTTTTCCACTCAAAAACATTGTCTAGGCAGATTTGGAAAATTTATGCTCTTCTTGGACATGGCAAACCAGCCACATCTACCAGACAACAGCTGACCAGTCCAGAAACCCCAGGCACAGTGTCAGTATTCATACAGCCCACCCGTGCAGTATTTGCGTGGCAGGATCAACACCTGCAGGAAGCCACAGCACTGATTTGCACAATCCTACACATCCTGTGTGCATACCATCAGCTCAAGGGTGCAGATCAATGAGCAGGAAAGTCCAGGCAGAAGCAAGACAACCCGTAAAAAGCACTTGTAGCGTGTTAACACTGTAGAGATCATTGAAGGGAATGTCCTCATCTAATGTCTTGACCTTATTTCACTGTGGTATTCCAGCTTATAGAGTTTAAGTGCCTTCAGTTCAGACATCCATTCACTAGAGAAATCCCAGCTTTCAAAATACACGTCTGTCTGACCATGGGGAAAGTCCTGAAACCCAGCTGCAGAGCTGTCCTCCATTAGTCAGACAAAAGCTCAATAAACAGGAAATTTTCTCATTTAAAAAAGCACCTAAATCAAGACAGACAAATAAGATTTTATTATGGTAGGGAAAATGTTAGGTCGCTTCCATACAGCAGTACAAAAATTTTCCTGGTGCTTAGGATGAACTGCATCTACTAAGGCAAATTTTATCTTCAGTTAAATGTGTGCTGGAACAGCTGGGACAATACCTCTCCACCTATGGGTCAGAATTTGCTGTCACACAAGTCTCAATCACAGATGCCCTTTGTCTGCATAAAATAGATAAATATCACAGAAAAGATCCAAATACTCTGTTCTTTCTATAGACTTAACAGCCACCTGCTACACCTTTAGAAAGAAATCCTTGACAGTAATGACAACTTCACAGTAATATGTAAATCATGCACGAGTTAGAATAAAACATCAAGAAAGTTGAAAATAAACTCTTTGATTTGGTGGGGCGCTGTGCTAAGCTCTGTTCCCAGGCGCTGGCTCCCTCCTCCAGTTCCCAGCTGGGAAAAGACACCTACCAAAGCCAGACACATCCTGTCTGACAGGACGCTGCTCTCCACAGAAGCCAGCCCGTGGATGTTTAAGTTTCCTTTTAATTTCCTGCCAATTTCTTAAGAAGAAAGCAAAAGTAAGGCAGCTCTTGTTTCTACCTTGCACATTTTGTCTCAGGAGCTGTGTGACTGGGAACACATGAAATCACTCAGGGGCATCTCTTCTCCGTGGGGTTTCTTAGCAGCACCATCAGGATTGAGTTTTGCTGCTCTGGTAAGTCCAGGTGAGACGCAAAGCCAGGTCAGACCACCTGGGCTGCAGCAGGAGGCAAAGCTAAAGTGAGGGATGGGGCTGTGCCTGCCACCCTGCTGCTCTGAGCAGTCCAGGGGTGGGAAAGGGAGCTTCCCAGTGCCCGGGACTGCTGCTGCAAGCCTGTTTCCAGCAATTGATGATGGTGATGCTGATGATGATGATGGTGATATCCCAACCATGACCTCCAGGGTGGCAGCATGCAAGACTGCTTGGCTGTCCCAAGCAGAATGGGGTTTGGCTGGTGCTCAGCCCCCCATGACAGAGGGCATTTCCTCTCTGCACACACCCTACTCCCACCCACTGCCATCAAATGCAACAGGAAATGTGGCTTGCTGCTAAGAAACTAAATAAAAGGTCTAATGAGCAAAAAAGGAATCACTTGCTGGAAAGTGATCACCAAGCTGATACTGGAGTTTTCTTTGGAGCAGAAATATGGCCTTCTTTTCAATGCCCCTGGGTGACATTTGTCCCTGACTGCTGGTCACCCAGTCTGGCTGAGGGAGAGCCCAGGGTATCTCCCTCTCCCTGCCCTCTCTGTGCCTCCAGCAAACCACCACGTCCCAGCTGAAATCACCTGGCTTCCACCTGAACTACGTGCGAGCTACCCACCCCCAGCCACGCGCACATCTCCAAAGTCATCGTGGCACACACATGCCCCCAAACATCTGGGGTCTGAAAAACAGACCACATTTTATCCTCTGCAAGATTTTATCCTCGTGCTGAGCTGCCGTCCCTGCCTGCCAGAGACAGGCACATCTAATGAACCGGGGTGCTGCATAATCGACCTCATGTGGTAAGCCAGGGAAACCCTTGCCAGGCGATGAAAAGAAGTTTATGGTTTGGTTTAATAAACCCCTTAGCATAATAAAATTTAAAGTGAATTTTAAGCTCATTAAACTTACTTCTTTTCATTCCCACAGATTTTTTTTCTGAATTACAAGAAAGTAGGCGTAGATCCCTATTTTTATATGCTTCCCTGTGTTGTCTCACACTGCACCATGACAATTTACTCCTGTCCTGTTGAAGCTGGCAGGCTCATTTGCTGATGGTGCTCTGATATTCCAAAACTACTGATGAGCTGCCGGGAAAGAAATTGTAATCAAGATTATACAAAACACCTTTTTTCACTAACAATGCTTCTTCCATTCAGTACTCTCAAAGCTTAGCTTTCCATCCATCCATCCATCCATCCATCCATCCATCCATCCATCCATCCATCCTCTGGAAAGCTGTTACATCCTCCCCTAAAAATGCAGATTGTTTCAGAGAGAGTCGCCCAGAACAGCTAAGCTATTTAGGAGTATTTTGCCACTAGATTCACTGAGGGTTTTCAAAAATCCCACCATTCTTTGTGGTTTCTTCTCTCTTGGCTGTTACCCATTACCTTCCCAAAAGCCAACCATTCTTCCATACTCAACTCCAAAACATGCAGAGATAATTATAGCACAAGCCACTTGTGAGGCTATTACAAGTGAAAAAAAAATTATGAGAGGCCACTATTGTTTCAATCAATTACAGGCTTTTTTAAGCAATAAATCAAATAAAATTATAACAGCATACCTTCATGTTGGAGGAGTGAAGTTAGAAAGAGTTCTATGGAAAACGAGCCCGTTCGTTGCACCCCATTGGCAACTGATCATTCCTTATGGTCATGCCACTGTGAATGACTGAGAAGTTCCTCTGAGGTTTAAAGGTGTGAAACAGAGAAGCAGTGGTAAGGAAACTTTTTTTCCCCTCCCTCATGAAAGTCCTGCTTACTTTGGCTTTCTGTTCACAAAAATTTAAAAAAAAAAAGAAAAAAACCCCAAAACCCTAAACAGCACCCCACAAGTTTCTTACAGCTCCTGGCTGAGTACCCACAGGGCACCTTTATTGCAGTGGCTGACACGCCACTTATCTTTTGGCTCTGCTTAACAGGAAGGGAATGGGGATGTTGTGACATGTGAGAGGAAGGAGGGTGGAGGAGGACAGTGGCGTGAGCGTGGCTCCCTGGGCTTTTTCTGCACGGTGGAATTTCCCAGGTGGGGTAAGCCCTGGTTGAGGACATTCCCCTGTCGAAAAGGCTGGCAGGAAATCCCAGGCTGGCGTAACACTGCCAAAAAAGGGTCTAGAAAACACTGATATGAGATAAGAATAATGAAAAAGTGCTGTGCAACAATGGGGAGAAGAGAAACCTGTGGGTACAAGCCAGTGGGGTTTCCTTTCTGCCAGGGTCAGGTTCTCCTTGCACACCTCCTGCCTGCAGTGCTGCCTGTATGGACACAGGCATTAAGCTGCATCTTGGTATCCCTTTTCTGTCTTGGCACTACAGGGTAAACTGGACAAGCAGGTGCCTGCACAGCATTCACATGAGGAGGCAAGTGTCCCACAGAAAAAAAAATAGCTCCAGCCCTTGGGAGGTGGTGCAGGACAAACACCTCTCCTTGGCAACTGTCTGGATTTCAGTGGGACTTTGCCCTCAGAAAGGTTGGAATGAGTTTCACTGGGCTAGTGTCAGTGTGAAAGCTCCTTATAGCCAGGAGGCTGGTTAAAATAGGAAGGGGAATATGTGTAAAAAAAAAATAGGAAAAAAGTAGTCCCATTTTTCACAGATGTCTCAAATGTGAACTAGTCACCTGCTCCAGTAGATAAAAATAACCTTCATCATGAAAGAAGTCTCCTGGATTTTCCTAAAAGGTGGACAGATCCATTTGAATCATACCCCCTTTTCTTCTCCTTTCAGCAGTGGCATGGGCCAGGATTCACCTTGCATATCAAACATGGCAAGCAAAGACAGGACACCCAAATCTTTTCAGAGCAAACATCTGTCACTTTCAGTGCCTTGTGCTACCCCTTCCCAAATGCAGTGAAATCAAACAATTTCCAGCAGCTGGCACCAACAAGGTGAAAGCACTGGACCACCGATCCCCCTGCCCATTGTGTCCGGGGTGCCTCCTGCACAGGAACATAGATGTCAAAAACAAACAGAACATCCTCAGACTTTACCCCCACACTTGTCCTGCCCCAGCAAGCTGCAGGAGGGAGGTAGGAGAGAACATCTCCATCCTAAAGGTGATAAATTTGAAACCTTCCCCCTGCAGGCAGGAAACGCTGCGTGGGCTCCATCTTCCTGTTCGCAGATGTATTATATCACTGGAACGTGTTCAACTGATAATCTTGATGGGCTCGATACTTCTCTCTGAAATAAGGGTGGTTTGTTCCAGCTGGGGGTGGTATTTGTTTGCACACTGAAGGCCCGTGGTGCCCTCAGTCTTGTCTAACATGTGTCAGGGCAGTGCCTCCTCCGGACCCTTTTCCTGCCCTCTCCTGCAGCATCTGTGGAGCAAAACATGCTGCCTTTGGGGACCTGAGGGGCTTCTGGGTGCCTTCACAAGGTATCAAGATCTCTCTTTGCAAAGAGGGGAGGCTGCAGCCCCAAGGAGGCACAGATGGCCCAACACCACTGGTAGTAGTAGCAGCACCTGGAGCATCACTCAGCTCTTCCTTTCTCCCACGCGTCACTGCCTTTGGAGTTAGGGCAGCTCAAGTGCTTTGACTCATAAAATCACAGAGGACATTTGTTATCAGCTGAATATGAGATGGAGGTCAGGCCCCTCCTGGGCACCGCTCACCTGTGCAAACCTGCTGCAAGGAAAAGGAAAATCCAAGTCTGACAAGAAAAAAAAAGAAGAGTAAAAATGCCATGGCTGATGTGTGGCAGGGAAGGATGAAAACTCATGACTCCTGCCAGAAATGAAAATATCTACTTGTTTGTAGATATTTTCAACGATGTTTGTTGCACACAAGAACAGGGGCAACCGGATATCGGGAAGAAATGTGTTAACAGAGGGAACCTACATTTCAACCAGCAGATATGAAACTTCTGGGATTGGAAGATACAAATATATTGAACACATTTCACAACAGTGTAAAATAATTATAATATCTGCTTGTTACTGGAGTGCCTGATATTTTTTTCATTGGATTTTTAAGACAGGACTTTTTTTTCCCAGTAAATTAACTTTCTTTTTTCTAATTCTACTTAGCAAGGGCAAAAGCAAGACACAGCAAAAGCAAATAATAGTAATACTAGTACACAGGGAAAAATATAAATGTGGAGCAGAAAGATATGAAACCATTAGAAAGAAGAAACAGCTAGAGACAGAAATAGCTGCCTTGCCAAGAGCAAGTGACAATTCCCTGAGAGAAGCTGACTCAGAAAAGAGGGCAGGCAGAACTGGAAAGCATGACTCACCCAGCGCAGGGAAAACCAAAGGGTAGGAAGGAGTGGAAAGAACTGAGTGCAGGATGGCAAGAGGGGAAAAACCCTGTAATTTGTCATGGTTCTTTCACTGCAGGTCCTTGTGCCATGCCTCTCACATACTGCACTCCCACGGGCATGTTCCACCTGGAAGCTCTTTTGTGAGATCCTTCAGAGTGAGCTGCCATGGCACAGTAGAGGAACTGTCCTTGTCATATGATGCTCCTGGTCGTTGCAAACAGCTTGCAGCAGAGATTTAGAGGCAAAAGGGACAGCCCTATACCAAACTGAACCAAAAAACAACAGGTGCCTTCAGAGGGCCCAAGCATGAGGGGACAGGGTGAAAAGCACTTGTCTATTTTCAGAACTGACCAGGGAAGGAGAGAGTAAAAATTGGAGGGGCTGGACAAAATGTTAAATGGGTGGCTGACCCAGAGAACACTGACTGCCACACCATGTCTTGCTTTTAGACCACAGACACTGCTTAATTTTCTGTTCCAGAAAGAACTAGCTTGAGATGTACTGTTCTATCCCAGTAAAGTTTACTCCTCTCAATCCTTTTGTGGCTTAGAAAAAAAAATCAGATTTAAAAAAAATTTTTTGGGGAAAAAAAATCATCCTCTGAAGGATAGTCTTCAATCTAAGAGTTATCAAATCTGTGTCATCAACTGATTTCACTCTCAAACAAGCTTTAAGTGAAAGAGCCTCATTCAGTGGTATTTGTGACACTTGTTTTCAAAACACAAACTACACAGGAGTTAGAAAACAAACCACCACCAAGACGAATATGTTGTGGCTTATGTTTTTCATTTGAGAGTCATCCCACACTCTTTTTCAGTGCCTCAAAGCCCTCTTCTGGCCGCATTCATTAAGGACTAATCTATTAAGCCCACGCCAGCTGACAGAGTCGAGATATGGGGGAGGGCACGTTGCACTTTCACTTAGGTTTAGTGATGTGCTCACTCTGCATCTGGGGCTCACAGAAAGTAACTCATACACTCTTAATTCTCTAGCATTCCCCCACAAAATTCCTCTTTCCCCTTCCAAGCAGAGAGGCTCCTGTACAACTCACCATGACAGACTGACAGAGCAGACCATCTTGAGTCACCCAAGAAAGCTTCTGAATATGCCCACAACAGGCTAGTAACACCGACAGTGAAGGAGGGCACAGTAATTGGGACAGGATTTTAGAATAGCACTGCCCAGATACAAGCTAGGTTCCCTTAGGTGAAAGTTCAGATCTGGGTGAATTAACTATTAAGAAAAACTCAAAGATCCAGATTCAGGGACATAATAAAACATTTCCCTGATTTCAAATACATTGATCTCGCACTGTAAACAGGACAGCTAATGTTAGAAGTTACCTTTATATGCTGCTAACTAGGAATGAAGGGCTAAACCACAGGATGAACTCAAGAGGCCCCATTCCAACCAGATCAGAAACCATGTTGTTTCAGCTTTTTGCCAGCCCTAGTGGGCCCCCTGTCCTTGCATCTGACACTACAAGGCTCAAGCCAAGCAACCTATGCCACCTCAGGCAAGTCACATGCCTCCTCTGAGTTACCACAGCCTCTGAAGAGCACTTGGCACATGATGAAAACCTGCCTGTGCACTCCTCCTTATCTTTGCTTATAAATCCTCATATTATCCTTATAAATGCTTTGGATTTCTTTTTAAAAGTTCCCCAGCTACGATATCAGTCACATCCTCAGTCATGTGACAACACAATATACGTGGCTTCAAACCAACTGTGAGCAGTTTGGAACTGTACCTAATGTGATTGCTGTGTCATCGCTGTCAGGAGGGCATAGAGGAAGAGGTGGGTGAGCAGCCTGGGTGGGAAGAACTCTTCCTTTTCTAAAGCATGTGGAGCTTCCATGTACATTCAGTGTGCTATCTCAGAGGCGTGAGTGTGTCCCACACAGTTGGTATTGCCTTTGGAAGTCTCCACATGACCAAATCCCCGACCTTCTTCCTCTCGTTGGTCACAGAGCAAGACCTTCGCATGTTGTTTTTCCTTAACTTCATCCTACTTTTTTGCTTCCCCTCCCTGCCCTACTCCCCACTCTCAGTTCCCCTCTGAGGAGGCCTGGGGCCTGACCTAACACCACACTGAAAAGCAGCTCATGCTTTGCAGCCCGTCTCGTTCACTTTTGGCTGAGTGAAGGCATGCCATCTGGACACAGTGGCAGCACACTTCACTGCAGTTTCCAGAGCCAAATGCTGGGAATAAGCTGCTTTGCCTTTGCTCTGTCCCTCGGGGCTGTCAGGTGGCACTGGCGAGAGCAGGCTGGGGCATGGCCCCAGCTCTGTGCTTGGGAGGACTGTGCGAGCAGCACCCAGATCACAGCCCTGGCCCTTGCCCCTGCCCTGCCCCCTTCAGTGGTCACCACGGAACGCGAGGGGAACAGAAAACGGAACAAACACTTGGCAGTACTGCCTCAGCACTCTCTCCTAGCTTGCAGGATTTTGTCATTCAGGGATTTTTACTGGTCAAACAGGCTATTTTTGGCCATATACATCAGGAATCAGCACAAAGGGCACTGCACCCTGCTTACTACTTTCCCAGCTATGAGCCCTGGCTGCAAGCTAGCTCCAAGGCAAGCCGGTAGGCATCCCCCAACTCCTCCACCCTTAGGCCATCCCAGAGACTCCCCAGTCTGTGCCAGGCAGCCGCTCTCTCCCTCTCCCCATGACCCTGCAAACACAGCCCTTGGGCTCACGGGGCAGTGGATGCACAGCCTGCCAGCGTAGGATGCCCTACAGCCCTTGGACACTCAAACTGACTCACAGGACGCATCTCTCCTCAATTTTTCTTCCATTACTTAAGTAAAAACTGTTCATAATGTAGAGAAGCAATGACCACACTGCTGCCGCTCTTCACCCTGTTTTTCTTAAATGAAGTGGCTTAAGGATTTACTGTGGGTCACTTGGGCTGCAAAAGCCCTCAAAGAAGAAAGCTTAGGTTATATGTACAAGCTTTTATTATGTGTCAGGCCTGATACACCAGAGGGAAACATCAGTGTGCTTCAGTGCTAGGTCTCGTACCAGGCACAGATCACTCCTCTCCAAATACAAATCACAAAANAAAAAAAAAAAAAAAACCAAAAAAAAAAAAACAACCACTTAGAGTGAATTCAATCTATAAACCATAACATGAAGCTCCTACCCAACACAAAGTACAAAATGTAATAGGTAAACCTAAGGGAACTACTATGCAGCTATAAAAATATAAAGGATGTGGAGTTACAGCAAACAAGATAAATTGAGACTAAATCAGATTAAACAGTTCAAGTAAACTTGCCCTCTTTATTGGGAACCTTTCATTCTTTGAGCTTTTTGGCTATTAAAATTGTTTTTCTGATCACATCAGGAAATAAGACAGTAGAGCCTTCTGCATACTGTAAGCATTACAATAGCATACATATATGAGAAAAAACAAGTTCTTTGAAAACAAGTTCTTCTCTAACACACAGAGTCCTTCACTGCTCCCAAGAGAGAGTAAGAGCCTTCCAAACAGTCTAAATATATATGAAACGATCTGGACTTAGGGAGTAAGTGCTTTATAAATGAAATACAGATTTGTGACTGACGTTTTTTGCTGTTATTTAAACTGTTATGAATGGAAGAATGTTTCAACCCACACTTCTGCAACAAAACCAAAGTAAAACCCCAGTATCCTCCACCCTTCTGGAAGACAAGTTCAAACCTTCGTTTTTGTCATGTACACATGAAACTGTCACCTGTAGTACATTAAAGTTGTACAGACACTTGAAGTAAGCAAAGTTCCCATTTTTAATTGCTTACCTCTAACAAGTAAAACAATGAAAAACGGTGATTTAAATCTCATGAAGCAGTGCTGCATTGCAGATGAAATTAGAAGCAACTGAAAACTTGAAAAAAGGGAAACATTTGCTTTTTATCCTCCCTTCTCATCAACAATTCAACTCGTGTTTTTATTAAATTCCTAGAAGGAAGAAATCAGCCTAAGAAGATATACATGAGAAACAAGATTCTCAAAATATTATAGTTCAACACTAATATATATAAAATGGAGTTTACTTATTTTATAAATAAATTACTCTGAAATCTTCTAATAAACACAATAAAAGTAGGTTTTTTTCACTGGAATTCGAGACAGCTGGATTTTGAATGAAGAAATTAAAAAGTAACAAAATATCTGTATTGAAAGATTAATAAGCAAAGTGATCTTCAGTATAAGAATGAAAATAGCAAAAAAAATAAGATTTCTTCCTTTCAAAGGAGGAAAAAGGAAAGAAAAGAAAGACAGGGCTCTGAAAAACCTTGTGAATTAATTTTTTATGTGTCGAGGAGGATACTTAACAGACACTGAGAAATTCCTTTCCAGTCCTGTTTCACATTAAGTAACTCGAAAAATAACCAACCTCTTAACCTAAGTCCCTATTAAAATCCATTTAGAAGTTTAAAGAAATGGATTTAAAAATACTTTATTGCTTCTATGTTTGCATATACTGTACATACACAACTGGTGCAATGGTAACAAGATGAGAATAGAAATGAAAAATCATTCATAGGTCACTTGTATGAAACCTAAAAGCACAGTGTCCCCAAACATGGGTGAATCCTCAGTTTCTTCATTTCTCCTCCCTGTCTATTTCAGAGCCCAAATAAATGAAATCTTGATCCTCATTCCAAATCAACTGGCAATTTCCCTGAAGTTCATTACCAATAAGTTAGTTAATCTATTATTAAAAAATTAATCTAATTAATCTAAAGGATGATGTTCTACCAGAAGGCAATTAGACACCTTTGCTAACAGTAGTCCTGTTCTCTTTCCCTCAACTGTCAAAGCACTCAAACCAGTATTTTCTTCTCTCTCTATGCTTGGTAGCTAACAGTGATATAAAGCTGCTGCTCAGGAGCAGTGGCAAGCACTACAACACGCAGAGAGGACACATGCAGCCACAACATTTTCACACACAATATGGCTTTATGAGTTAAACCTAATGGTCAGTCCACAAAATAAGTAGTTTCCTTCAAAGTGAAAGTCTGAAGCCCTATTTCCATGAGCGTTATTAGGATAGAGTCGTTATTCAGGATAAAAGTCTTTACCTATTATAAAAATCACACCTGGAAAAGATGAAAGGTCATTTTCCATTGTGGTAGTTTATTTTCCCAGACCTGAATTGATGTGGCCTCTTTTTTGGCAGAGGATAAATTGCCATTAGCATATTAAAATAAGAAATAGTTACCTAAAGCTAATGTATGGGCAGATGCTATGTGAGGCAGTTGTCAGTAGGAACCAGCAAATTGGACCTCTTTAATTCTGATTTGAAAAGCTAAGAATAGGTGCTATTTCAGTGTACACAATTCCTCCAGACATGTTTAAACATTTTTTAATTGGTAAGTTTATAGATGGATGGTACTGATGCCTTTTACATGCCAAAATAATTTATATTTGTTTTTAAAACACTTCTCAGTTGCCCTTTAAAATGAACACAACCAGAAACACTGTTGCTGTAGCTGGTAGAATTACCTCTCTTGGGGCTCTGGCAATAAGAGCACAAACTTCCTTCAGAGAGCAGCAAACCTAACAAAGGGTAAAGCTTTTCTAACATAAAGACAATTATTTCACTCTGTGCAACCTGTCAATTTGCCTTATTAATCTTCTCAGTTTGCTCACAAAGACTCAACTTTGTTTTGACACATAAGCCAGTGAAGACTGGCTTTGGCCTGAGTGGGACCAAAAATAAGACAACATGGAATACTTCTCTGCTGTTTAATTTGGGAGTTGAATTGAATAAAAACTGTTTTCAAAGAGCTTCCAGTTAAAACTGCAGACAGGCTCAACCAAATAAGCAGCAGTAAATCCAAGGCCAGCAGGCTGGAGAGCCACCAGCTCTGTGCCAAGCAGCTGTATGAAGGAAACCCTGGGCGCACTTGGCTTTTGGGTGCAGGGCTTTCCACCTTTTATACTAGCAGCAGTGAAGTTCATGAATAAATGACAGAACTGCCAGACCCTGAAGAGCACTCACTGTGTGGCCTTGAGCACCACTGCCAAAGCACACCAGGGCACTCGGGTCACCTGGCCTCCCCGTCCAGACGCAGCGTATGAAGGACACACCAGAGCCGCTGTCGGCAGCCTGGCTTTGCAGGAGCATAATGGAACAGCTTTAGCTGGCAGAGAAAGGAAACACTTTCACTGGCAAGTGAAACACTTTCATTGGCCAATGCTTTAAGCTTCAAGTAGGCGAGCCTGCAACTTGAACTTGCAGGAACTGCTTGAGACAGTGTTTTCACTGAGGTCATATAACACACATATCCTCATTACCGATAAATCAAGAAGTAGGCAGTGTATCACAGCTCAAAAGAAATTCAGTAGTTCAGGAAGCCAAACTAAAATACTGTCTCTGTTTGCACTATTTAGCAGCCATCTGTAAACAACAAAGGTGCCTAACTAGTGTGCTCGATTGAATTTCAGCAAATTCTTCATGACTTATTTCTACAGATATTGTGATTGTGCTTCCTTATTAGTGACTTTGGTACACTCCCTTCATGGTTCTAATATGGACTTTGAAACAAGAACAGAAACTGTGCTTCTCTGACACACAACTGGAGGAGACATCCCTTAAGCTCTGGAATGCTGAGAGAAAGACCATTCCCAAAATCCTTCCCCAGGATTCACACAGTGTTCTGAGCAACGAGACCCTGGAAACAGAATCAGTGTCATATGGATTAAATCAGGCATACAGTGCAGACAGCTAGTAAAGCTAATAACCCAAATAGTTTCTTATTGAATCCTGCCAATTTATTTTAAGGTGCTCTCTAATAATCTCAGGTATGAATGGTAAGCTTGAAGGAATCAACGTTGCAGGAAGATATGGCCCAAACAGTCAACTCCTCTTTACCACCCTTCACAGCTACCCAGAGTTAAGGCCACCCTACATATACTGCATGCAAGTACAGTACCCAGAGCTCCTCCATATCATCCATCATTATTCCAAAGCTCAAAAGAGCAACTGTACTTCGGCTATAGCAAAAGACAACATAGGGATACCCATTTGTGCTAAGTTTGCAGAGGGCACACATAAGATAAAAATGCATCTATTTGATTCTTAACAATTATTTCATTAGGGTGCAGGTTATGTGGCAAGTAATGAGCCACGGACATCTCCCAAGCATCCACAAAGTGCACAGCAATTCCTGAGAACATTTTCCTCATGACAGAATCGAGCTGAAAGGAATACCAATCACTGTTGAAGAGGCTCACTTCCGGCCCAAGCTCCTGAACATTAGCAGTTCTGATGACAATTAAAGTCTTGGGGCTGCGGTCCAGCAGCTGAATAATGGCTCTGCGGATGTTCCTGAGCCGCCGGATGTACACTTCCACGGGGAAGGTGCTGAAGTGGGACCATATGGTTATGGCTACGACGGTGTTCCTGCCGCCCACGATGCCGTTGAGCTCGTTGGCGATGTAGCGCAGCTCGCTGCTGAACACCGTCGAGAAGCGGATGGGCGGCCCGTGGCAGCGGAACTTCAGCAGGATGTTGTGCTTCAGGTCCACAGACATGAAAGGGCCCACGTTCTTAGGACTCCCCAGGTTAAATTCCACTAGATCTGGAAGGCCAAGAGCAAGTGTTAGTGAAAGATGGCGCAAGAACTATAAACAAGATCCTTGGACCACAGGGCAAAAGCAGGAGGAGATAAGGAAATCTGAACATATTTCAAAGAACTCTAAAATTAAAGAAAAGGTGAACATCATTTTTCAGAGTGGAGTTTGTGGGCGTTGAAATCTGCAGGACAGCACATTTGGACTTCATAAGGCTGTCAATGCCTTTTCCAAGTTTCTCAAACTATTTCCTTCTCTCTTGTAAAAAAGACATTTTCCAAATAGTCATTGTTGCCCTCCGAATCCAGGGTTCACAAGAAGCCTTCTAGCAACTTTAGGACTCCATTAAATTTAAAGATTACTTCAAGTTGTAGGAATTAAGGGGGCTCAAAGTCTGTATTCAACACAATTGAAGTGCTTCAGGAGAAAGGGATGAGGGAGGCAGGAATATTTAATTTGCTACTGAAATTCTGCTATTTAAGTAACTTGAATAAGGAAAAGGGCCCCAAAACCTATGAACAGTAAACAGAGGTCATTTGCTACTTCACTCCAAAATCTCTCCTGCGACTGGGATGCTGCAAGGCCTTGCAAAGGCAACCCAAGTGACTTTCTGCCATGCCTCTCTGGGTGGCCACCTTAACTCACAGCCACACAGGTCCTGTTAAGCGCTGAACTTTGCAGGTATCTGGTGGCCCCATTTACAAGGCCTACATATTTACAGTGTCTGCTCAAACATTTGACTAACTGCCAGGGCTTCTGATGAGGTTCTATCTTTCCTCTTCCTTTGTTTCGTCACTGTCACTTAGTAAAATCAGCTCTGTGTCTGAGGTCTGAGAAATAAAGCTTTGCATAGGTTTTTAAGGACAAAGCCAAACAAAAAAAAAAAAATTACCCGGAACAAAAGCTGTCAGATATTCAAACCACTGCCTTATTGTAGAGTCTCCAAACAAGTGGATTACTTTCCCTTGTAAGCACTCAGTTATATCATCTGATTTGTTAAAATTATGGATCCAGTGTGTTCTGGACCTCCACTGGTCTTCATAATAATAACCAGAAGGGGAAGCTGCGGGTTCTTCAGCTCTGTCCATACTGCTTGAATCTGGAAGAGAAAAATCCTTTGAAATTAACATGCAACCAAAGCACCCTCTATAATCTTCACAAGCACGTAGTCAGTGACTGCTGACAGGAGCTGTGTGGCCGATTATAGTCTAACTTGGTTTAAATTAAACGGTAATGCCGCTAATGTAAAAACGTATCTGACCCCTTTCACCCCGAGCTGGAAGTGCTCAGTGGTGGGTGTTTGCCCAGGCAGAGAGGAGCGGAGGCAGGGAGAGCAGCGGAGCATCTCCCCCTCGCCGGCGCGGATCCCAGCGCGGCGGCCGCCGTGCCGCAGGGCACTGCTGCCCTCCAGCGCCCGGCCTGCGCACGGCAGCGCTGCTCGGCGGGGCCACACATTGCTGTGGACAACCTGGTAACGCCCAGGGAAACATCCAAAAAACCCACCACCGACCCACCAAAAACCCCAACAACCCCCCCAAAAACTCCTCCTATGGAATAACGCATACCCCGGCACTCTAGAAGAGAGAAGTCTGAACCATAAGGCCTCTAAACCCAAAAAATGCCAGAATTAAAGCTATGACCAAGAATGTTACACGTGCCATTTGAATATAATTATGAGAGTCTCTGATTCCATGGATTTTGTACTTTCTCTCTGCTATGTAGCCCCCTCCCCATTTACTGCCTGAGGAGCAGCTACACACCAGGGAAGCTCTGTTCCATAGGATGCCTTTTTAACTTGCGGAAGTTGAGCAACACCCTGCAAGCAAAGGTATCAGGATTACAGGAGATTACAGGAAGAGAAGCTGCCATCTCCTGGTTATATCAGCCAAATATTGCCATATTTCTCTTAGTAAGCAGGGTGATATTGGTACATCAAACTTCCCTCTGGTTGTTTCAGGTTCCTCCTTTGCCATTCGTGTGTTCAAATACCTCAGCTGAACAAGCATGGAGATCTTTGCCAGCACAAACACCAGCTGCACGGAGCAGACACTTCCAGCTGTTTAAACACTTCTACTCATCTTGGTGTGGAGACTGCTAAGAGCAGTCCCATACCCTGTCATAACTTACAGCTGTTCGATAAAGCACACATTGCTGTGGCCAAAATCATGACAGGGACTGTTATAATTATGTAAAAGTACAAGCTTGGGAATTCCAGTGCCCAAAAGCATCCTCTGGTAGATGTTTCATTACAACACAGATAGAGCCAACCATAAGCATCTTTCCTAACAACCATTTTTTATTGCTCTTTTTCTATTCAATATCCTCTGCGTGTTGCATTAGTAGATGTTAACCTCAGAGGTTAGAGGATGTTAACCTCCTTAGACCTCACAGGGACACTGTAAAAAGCAAACTACTATTATGTTTACATAACACAAATAATATAATTACAATTACCACAGAAAAAAGGCCATCAGAAAATTTTATCTCTGGATGATTGTTTAAATCTGACACCAGGGACAATGAAGGAAGGAAAAAAAAACCCAACTAATAATGTGGACTCATCCAATATTTATATAGAGGAATCGCACAGGAAAGGGAAAAAAAAAAAAGCCTTCACATGGTCATGCAGTCAAAGACTAATTCATAATGTGAATTCACAACTCGAATTTGTTTGATTGTAAGCTTTGATGCAAAAGCAATTCTATTTTTTACCTTTTAAATGGATTATTTGGCTACACATGTGTGCACAGACACACACACACACAGATATCTATATAAAACAGTGGTACTAAAATGACTTTTTTGTGCCTCACAGTAAATCAGCATTTCGAGTCTGTGTATAGTATCATACCAGTTTTGGCCCAGAATTCAGAAATTCAGCAAGCCCTTAGTTTGAGATTTTATAAAAGAAGTAAAAGCTCCAATCTGAAGTTACAAACCAAGGATAGAAATAAAAACTTGTATTTCAGGAAAAAAGGGTTTTAAAAAACTTGATCTACATTTACTACCCCACAGAAAAACATGTACAAAAAGAACAACAGCAGAACAATGAGTTTGTGTGTACCATCGATCCCAACAATCCACACATTCACGAGCATTATACCAATGAGTTCAGTTTATTTATTCACAGACTGCTGTACTTTGAAGGAATTTCCCTGAGGACATGTGCTACTCCTATCAACTCTTTTTAACCCAGCATTAATCCTCAGGACATGTAGGCAGGCTTTGATCATTCATAGCTCCTGGAAGAAGGGTGACAATCAAATTTTGAATTTGGAGCAGTTTCTGTCAGGAAATATACATGATAAAAAAGGCAACAAAAACACATCACCTAAAGGATCTGGAGAAAGAAAAGAGGCAGGAGGTAAAATGCTGCTAGCCTAGTAGCAGAACTGTATTTTTTTAGTGAACAGTAAAACTAAAAGCAAGAAATGCTGTAAGTTGCTTTCTGTTCAGACTTTATTGCTCAGGTCAGTAACTCTACCTTAAAAGTCTCCCATAACCTTATGAAAGAAAAATATTGAAAGTTTTCATTTAAGAAATAATTCTCTGTGAATCACATTTTGTGCAGACTTTTTAGAAGCGTAAAAAGCTTCTAAATTCATTTCATTATCTCATTCATTTCATTATCTCATTTCATTATCTCATTCATTTGGATATGAATGAGATAAAACCTCTAAGTTTATTTTAGTACAGACTTTGTTCTGTTCTTAGAAAGGCACAGAACAATTAAGTTCTGGTCCAGAACTGTAAGTTCTGACATCCTATGGTAACACAGATTATAGTAATACTTAAATGCAAGTTATCAAAATCTGTTAGACAACATTCTTAACAAAGAAAGAAATTAAGAAACACTACACAGCTATTTTCATTAGATTGAGAGTTTTGTAAGCAGTTACTCTAAGATGTTACAGTATGAGTAAATGCTAGGAGGGAAAAAAAGATTTTTGGCAAGAGAACAAACTTCTCTCTTCTTTTCTTTTTTTTGCTAAAAATCCCATTTATGTATGTAATTTAAGAGAAAGATTTTCATTTTTTCTGAACTTCTATTACAGTTAACACTCAAAAGTCTTCATTGTCTCAATGCAAATCTGATATTGATTTTTATGCCATGCTAAGAAGACAAATCAATTATTATTTGATGCCTTTTGGTTTGTTTATAGATTTAATTATGAATTACAAAAAAGAATCTTGTGCAGTTCACTTTACCTGTAAATGCCTTGGGCTTTACAATGACTGAATCAGGTCCACTGGAGAGTATCGGCCTTTTGATATTCACGTCACTTGAACAAAAAATGAACACAGCAATATTTGTAAAATTTACTGTAAAATTTGAGGGTAATATTAGTCTCATTTTTTTCTTAATCCACTTCAAATAAGCACACAGTACTCCAAATTTTTACTCTAAGTTTACCCTACTTCCCATAGCTGAACTCATTCCACATTAACTTCCTCAAGACCACCATCACTATTCCGAATCCAAATTCAAAATTTCATGGCACTGACACAAATCTTAATAAAGCAATAAAGCTATCAGAGGTCTGCAAGAAGCTTTTGGGGATTTGCCACAAAGATGTTCCCAGCTTGCAGAACATGTGACAAACCACTGCAAGGATATGTGGCCGCAGCAGCAGCTCCCAGCTGATTAATACTAAGCTCTTGTTCCGTCTTTTGCTACAGTTTTGAAGAGAATCCTTGTCTATTTATTTTTTTCTCCATTTAAGAAATAAATTATTTGGAATTTCTGTAAGCCCCTTTGGTCAAGGACCTCAGAGCTGAATCAAAACAAAACCAAGAAAAAGACCTTTCCCATTCCCATATGGAAACATCACCAATAAATATAAGCTGTATTTCACAGGTGAACTGCCAGAGGCAGAGAAAGTCAAAGGACCCACTTACAAACTTGATGAAGAAGAGCCAAAAAAAATTCCACTGATGCTTACTTTTTATTTCTGGTCTTGGTTATGAGCATGCACACATACTTTCCTAATTAAACTATTTGGAACTGCTACTCTAAAATCCTTCCCAATTTAGGCCTCAAGTGAATATAGTGCCAAAAGACTTTCCTTCAACATCTTTGTTGGAGAGCAAGGCAGTAGCCCACAGCTACAACTCTGACACTACACAGTAACTAACTTTATCTAAATTCAGCTGTGTAATTTCATACAGAAGCAGTTCTGTCACGCCTACCCAGGCACTAAGAGATGGTTTGGGGGTTTTAGTAAGTGCTGAATGCAGAAATAAAATATGACTGTGAAACTAATTTAGTTTGACACTCGAAAGAGCATGCACAGATCATTTCCACTTGCATGGGTATTGCTCAGCAATTTGTTCTACCAGGTGTTTTCTTTATGAAAACTATTTCTAAGATCTGAAAGTCATACTGAGCAACAAGGGACACACTGCATTACATTTAAGATGACTTTTGATGAGGACAAAATTGATTGGTAATTTCTGTAAAAATAAGCCTAAAACTCAGATCCTTTTTAGGTAGTTTAGATTTGGCCAAAGATACTTCTCAAAGCATTGTTATTGATACTGCAAGTGTGGGTATGGAAACAGAAAAGAAGGAAACAGTCCCCTAAACCACCACCAGATTTAGACAGCATGCTCTTGTGAAACTCAGTAGGGTTGAATTCAAAGCACAGAAAGAGAACTACGTGCCAAGTTTCTTCAAGATTGTGGTCTAAGATTCTTGCACAGCTGAATGGAGAAGAACAGACTATTCAACAACTAACATCAAACTATTCATTCAACTAACATCAAACACCTGGTCCTGCAGAGACACTCCTCCTCTAAGGCAATGTGTCATTTAAGCAATAGACTAAAGTTTGTACAGAAAAAACACAAACAAAACAACTTGACTGAGTATATATAAATTCAACAACATACAAACCTTTGGAAAAAGAGGCTTTCCTCTTGTGTCAGAAGACCTTTCAGATATCCACCTTTGGCATGGCTGATTCGGCTGGCACAGGACAGTTTTCGAGGCTTGTAACAGAACCATGGCTCACCCGTGTAGAGATCTGTGAAGTTACAGACTGGGAGACCTCCAGGCAAGCAAACGTTGCACTCTGTAGTTTCTGAATACCTCCCAGACTTGAATGAGCTTTTGAAATAGACTCTGTCCGGCCTTTCCTCTCGTAAACGCAGGAGGACTTGGATTGCTTCACTCGGATGGACAAGGGACACAGAAACTTTGACCTCTCCTGGCCAAAGCAAGGTAAAGAAGACTTTGTAAAGGCCATTATGGCAATCTACAATCCTTCCTGCTGCTCCAGCTTTCAGCACAGGAGAATGAATTCGTGCCTGTAAATAGTCTCCACCATACTGCTTGGGTTTTCCTTGGAAATCCTTCATACGAACGAGTACCTCTAACTGATCACCCACCTTGAAGAACCTGCTGGGTTTCACAATCACGAAGTCACTGTGTGTGGGATCAGTGCTTTGTGCAAAGGCGATTTTGCCGTCAGGGGGCTTTGGCCACTGTATTGCAGCAAGCAACGACTCCTGCTCCGCTTGTTCCCTTCTGGACAAGGTCTGCTGCGTGTACCCACAGTAAGGCTTCCTGGTAGTTTTGGTTGTCTGTGACAGGGAGTGCTGGACATTGTTTTCTGTTATCCAATTCGATCCTGAAACTGTGTCATCATCCAGGTGCTGGGGAGAAAAAGATTACCTGAAGCTGTGCTACGAAATGAAACACTGTGAATAATGGATGCTTTGTCCGCAAATGATCCCAAGAACTGGGCTTTGCTTTACAGAGCTTGGAAGCTGACCGAATGAAGCAACTTCACTAGAAGACTCAAATCTATTACTTCGACCATGGGATTCCTAAGGAAACAGGAGGGCAACCTGTGGTTACCCTGCTTTGGCAAACAAGCATTTAAATAGATCACATCCAATGTATGGCAGTATTTCAGCTACCAGTATATTCTCTAAATATCAGCAACGTGAAAAAAAAAGTCAAAAGGTTGGATGATTAAGTTATAATTCATGTTTTATTTATATATAAATAAATAATTAGATATGTGTATTTATATATATTTCATATATTTATTTAAATGAAGCTGAGGCACCTCCTGCACATGCCTTCCAGAGAAGTCTGCTGCATGTAGCAGCTGCAGTCATTTATCTGGTCACACTCACACCGCTTCTTGGCTAATTATCTGAAATGCATGTTTCCCTGTAATGTGCTCGTTGAAAGAAAAAAAAAGAACAAAAGCCCAATCCTTCTGGGACAATGAATTCATGAGCCAGTTGGCAAGTAGAATAGTGTAGGACAAGCTAGGACTAAACAGGCAAAAAACCTGTTTGTTTATTTATAAGATTTTAAAATCTATGTACAGCTGCTTCTTGCACCAAATGAAATAGCAAGCAAAGCATCCCCTAATCCACACAAGAGTTTAAAAATGAAAATAGTTAAATACAATGCTAGACTAAGAGAGGGGGCTTCTGCTACAACTTGACATCAGTGTCCAAAACTATTTTCATGCAAATGACTGCAGATACCATCTTCTTTATGACATCACATAATTTTGCAGGTTTGCATTAGGAAAATTTTAAAAATAGCACAGTCTAAGACTCCAGAGATACCCATGAGACTCCTAATCAGCAAATCCAAACATACCCTTCAAATTCACACAAACTCAGCAGTTAATGAGCAATTAATTACCAGGTATATATAGTAGAACTCATCCATACTTCTATTTTGTAAAGAAGGAAAATCGCTTTTCAAGCAAAGATTAAAATTATACCATTCACATAGCATCAGATGATATACTAGTTTAGATCTGAAAGATTGCTAAAAAATTTAAATGACGTTATTTGAAATCTTTTAAAATATCATTGTACTTACCAATACCCCAGTGCTTCCCATTTACTTCCTCCATAACTAACTGCTCAGTAATGTACTAAAAGTCACAGCACTCATATTAAAGCCTTATTTATTGTAATAAACCTTTCTTAGTCCTTGGAAATATCACCAATGTATTAAAATCTTTTGAATCACACTGAGATTCAACATACTTTTTTAGAAGAAAGGTAAACCTAACAAGCAATAGAAACACATAGGCTTTCGAAGTCTGTGACATAAGAAGCTGGTTTTGATCAGCTTAAGAGTAAGAGGATGAGCACATTGGGATGTAGGATGGATACACAAAATCTTCTTTGTTTGATATCCAAGTTAACTATAAAACTTGAAACTGTAAATTGCTACACTGTAGCTCTAAAATGTAAATTGACACATACCCATCTATACACCAGATGTTAACATCACAATAGAAGCTTTTGCTTCTGTTTTATATTCCCACCCAGGATTTAATAAATTTTCCCTGAAGGCCATCTGAGATAATTCATAATTATTTTTGTTTTCCATCACAGCAAGCAAAACTGCAGATGTATGCTGTATATTACTTTTATTAGCCCAGTAAATTTCAGCCAAAGCTGAGAGTGAATCTCAGGCACAGTTCTACTTTAAATCTTGCCTACATGCATTTTTGAATTAAGCTAAGTTTCTATTTTTGGATGCCTTCACAACTTATTCCCTTCACTTGTTCACGCACATATATATATATATATCTATATATATATACACAACACAGGAAATACTGGATGGAAATATTTTTAAAAACCAGTTATATATTTTGATGCATCCAATAAGCTGGTAACAATGTCTCAGCAAAAATATTTAAGCATTTTCCTAAAGCGGGGTGGAAAGGGAGGATATGCGTGTACGATTAATTGCTGTTTTCAGTGCAAGTTCCCAAGAGAAAGTTCCTGTTTTTCAGTTGGTTCTTCAATGGGTGGTACTTCAGGCTTGGAGACATGGGAAAAAGAAATCCTTTCAAATTAAGAAGAGAGATGGCTAAGACAGCTTAAAAACTGACGTATTCCTATTTTTAATCTTCCATAAATTTCCTCAGGGTTTTTAACCCAGTCTTTCTGTCAGAGATATAGAAGATGCCATTTCTGGCCTAGCTAGGCTTTCCAGGGGCATACCTATATCCTTCAGCGGGAAAGGGTGCAGAGAACACCAAGCCAACAAACTCATTCAGAAAACAGAACGTGGTTTGATGTCTCCAAAACAGTCCACCTACACAGATTTTTAGCAGAGTACAAGGCCGAAGCTCTTCACTTGTATGCAGCTGAGAACAAGGACAAGCATTGCCACTTCAACATCTCCAGGTTATGACCCACTAAGCAGAACAGATCGTACCACAAATATTTCCTCAGACTGTCTTCAGGAGGGCCTGATGGGGAAGCTCCATGAAGGTAAAAGCAGAGCTTCTCCAACATCCTGAAGGAGCATTCTTTCCCCAACATCCTTGTCCATCTTTACAGCCCTCTCTCAACCCCAACCAGGACCATGTATTGTTGCAGAATTATAAGCTTGTGTGTGAAAATAAGCTACACCATGTATGCTATTCACAGGAGAAAATATTGCAGAGATTACCTTTGCCAGTAAAAGCAGAAAAAGCTTCAGAGTCAATTAATATACCAAAGATCCTTGACTGGAATAGAAAAGCTTTCCAAACCATCTCCCTTTCTTAAGTGTGTTCCAGGCTCAGCTCCAAACAAGTATGTAAGTTCTCCTGCCCCTATGGATATACAAGGCTTGCCCTGAGGCAAATAATTAGCTTTGTTTGTCCCCACTCCATTTCCTACTCCCGCCTGGCATTTCCAAATCTCTCTGGCCCCCCTGTGTTGTCATACTGAGACTGTGCAGAACTGGGGGCTTTCTGCTGTAGTTAGTAGCCAAAACTAAATAAAATTCCTTTATGAAAAACAGATAAAGAGGATTTCTCAAGAGTGCTCTTCCTTTATGACACAGATTCTTTTAGTGTTCATTACAGGCTCCATGTTGGATAACACCTGCTTTGTTTATTTCCAAGTATACTCCATTCAAGGTGTCATGTATTTTAAGTGCAATTCCCAAGGGGCTTTGTTTGTTTGTTTGTTGGGTTTGAGGGGTTTTTGTTTGTGTGGGAGGAGTTTGTTTGATTTTTTTGCTTTAGTGGGTTTTTTTCTATCATTAATTTTTTTTAATTCACTCATTTTGAAACTAACCAGAACCCAAATGTGACCACAAAGTAATTTAATGGATGTCCTCCAAAGAACACCGGCAGGACAGAAGACATTACATGTCAATTAAGCACAAATAAATCCACTAGCAGTTCCTGCACTAGAGATGTCATAAAAAGGAAAACAGGAAGCTGTATTTTTATGAGAACTAATGGAAGTTGCAGCTCATCTCCTCAGCTTCTGGCATTCTCACTGCCAACCAAGCAAATATTAGATATAACATACAGCTCAACCCAGGCAATAATGCTCTCAAAGATATTCTAGAAGGGTCACAGAGTAGTTAGGTAGATCTGCAATGAACACTTTTCCTCAGTTATACACCATAATGTAGGTGGCTGATGGAAATTGCTGCTGAAAAGGTGGAACTCCATCTCAAAGCCCAGTATCTTCCACCAGCTGTTAACTCCTGCCTTGGGCAGGTACATTCTGAAGAGCTGCTGCAAACCTGCACAAGTCACTGTCACTAGAGCAGGAGACAACACAGGAGATTCCCAGGCACGGTGGGAAAATGAAAGTTCCAGCAGACAACATCTGAAACTGAACAAATACCAATTCCTGAAAGGTCAGCCACCTTATTTTCAGTAATTTTACACTCCAGGTACTTTATTTGTTGTCTATGACAGGTATGAAATCAGTTCTCTATCATTACCATCTCACAGCATTGAGTGGCTGCTAAACTACTCAAAGTGTCAAAGCCAATCCTCAAAAGCCATCACCTGGCAGTCAAATGTTCCAGAAATAATCAGAAGAAGATAGTTATCTTGTGGAGTCACCTGCAATTTAGCAGCAAGAATTTAAAACTTTGTTGCACAGTTCTTTTGTTCAGTTTCAGCTGTCTGATTTTGTCCTAGCAAGAAACTTCCCTTCTCCCCATGCACTCTCTCTTGCAGGTGCTTTTAAATAAGAGTGCTCACAACCAGTCCTGAAGTGGTTCTGTCACTCTAAAGGCACTGGTGCAAATACACAAACTCTCCTGTATCCTGAAGGCGTGATGTTTGGGCAACATCCCAATACTTCACAAAAAATTACTGTACATTTTACCTGTCTGGATATGGTCATAGAAAAAAAAATTATAATAAAATAAAAATGCTCTTCTGGTACTATGTGATCAACTATGTGACCTCAAGGGAGTAGTTATTCCATATTAACAAGCAAAGTAAATAATAAGCTGGGTATCAAATATTTTGTGGACAGCTTGTTTGTTTGTTTGGGGTTTTTTTAAACACAAAGTAAGGAAAGTAAAATTCTATACAAGTAAATATATAAGTTAATATTGAGAGGGCATCATCAGTAGCTTAAGAAATTAAGAGGGAACATTCCAACATGAAAAAGTATAAAATCCTAAAGCAAAAAAGAAGGGAAACTAGCTGGGGGTAGCTGACAATTGCCTTAGATCTTGAGCTTTAGCCAGCTAGGTTGGATGATTTGGGGATGAGAAGTATGTCCGATGCATTTACAAACACATTTTCAACAGTAACCAACAATAAGCTCTCCTTCTAGAGCCTGAACAGATTTAGTTACAGATATTCTGTGAAAGCTTAATAAGATGTTTTCTGGCTTTGATCTCTGACTGAAAAGAATCAGCATAAATGCCTGTACTAGACTGCCTGGGAAACCGAGCCAAGACAGAGACAAGTACAGGAGCAGGTCCATTCAGAAAAGTCAAGACAATAGAAGGGACTAGAGTTGCATAGTATAGTGTAAAGATTTACCAGCAACACAATACTTAACTGAGTTTAGAATAGCAGATATGTAAAGGGCAACAAAGCCACAAAGACACTTATCATGGACAGTGGCAAGAAAAAGCACAGAGCAAACACCCAACCTGCATTTTCTATTTCACCCTTGAAGCAGTGCCAGAGTCCTTTTCTCCAAGAAATGTAATTTTAAAATAGAAAGAAAAATACTCTAAATATCAACACTCCTCAGGCAACATCCTAGGTCAAAAACCAAAACAAAATAAAACCACAGAAAGAAAAAACAAAAGCTACCTTCCATGTAACACAAAACGGATCATGCTAACTTGAACCAAAAATCCATCAAACATAGTGTTTTGATTGCCAGTAGTCTCCAACAGCAGAGATGTGGGAAAAGAAAACAGACCAAACATGTGGTGCTGTTTCCTCCTGTAGACGTAACACAATTTCTAGCACTTTATGGTTTAGACTTCTTAAACACTAGGGTAGACATGTTTAAGATCTAGTATCCTCTAATGGATTTTTCTTCGGTAAATTCATCCAGATTTTTTGAATACATGCTTTTAGTAACTACTAAGTCTTACTGCAAGGACTCCTGTAGCTTTGCTGCAATCCATAAAAAAACATCCCTGCTTCCTTTAAAATCAGCATCTGAAGTTTTTATTTAATGTGTCCACTAGTACTGGAATAATGAACACTCATTCTTCAGTTACTGAACCTGAGTCACTTGTGATTTTAGACTTCTCAAACATCTTCCTTACCCTTATGTGATCCTCTTCTGATTCAACAGTATTTTTTGTGGGGTGAGGGGGTTTTACAGCCCCTCTTTTGGATCATTTCATTTGGGCATCGCTAGCCAGGAGGTGGGAAGATTCTGCAAGCAGCATATACACAACTTAGAAGAATAAAGCAATTACTGACTGACTCACATGCATAAGGGACAGCTATAATTTAAGGAGGTGTTAGGCCAAGAATTACAATGCTCATCCACCAAATGCAGCACTGGAATGCCTGGCCAGGCAGGCAGCCAATGGGCAGGGTCAGCCTCCCGGGGCTCCCGCAGACAGATCCTCATCCGCCTTGACTTTAATCTGGGGTTACTGACTAAGCAGTTTCAGAGTACCTCTGCACTAGAATGATAAGTAAAATGAAGAAATCTGCAAGACAGACATAGCAGAGGGAAAAAGGGAAAGGCAAATAAAAATTGCATCAGTACAGGCCGGAGATGAACATGCCAGCTAACAGCTCTTCATAAAAAGATCTAGGGATTCCAGGAGACAGCAAACTCACTATGTGTCAGCAGCTCAGCATTGTGGCAAGGAATTAACAAGATCCTAACCAGCTGATTGAGCAAAGTTATAGTTCTCCTCAACTTGACCATGGTGAAGTCATACCTAGAACATTGTGTCTGGTTTTTGACAACCCACACCAGAATAAAACTGGCAAAACCAGCTAAGAACCCCTGAGATGATGAGGGAACTGGAATGACACTAAGGGAACCAAACCTTCTTTTATTAAATCTGGTGAAGACCAAAAGGGGATCTAACTGCAGTCTTTTACTACCTACAGGGGACTTACAGAGGAACTGGAGTTAAAGTACGCTCCAACAGGATAAGAAGCAACTTCCTGTTGCACATAAGGCAAACATTCTTCCCTCTAAGAGGGATGCAGCATTGCAACACACTGCCTAGTTAGTTGTGAAATCTCAGTGTCCTTGAATACTGTCAAAAGTCAAAATACCCTGTTGCAATCCAAGCTAACCCTGACACCAGCCCTTTGAAGAGGGTGGTGGATTAAATACCTCCAGACATCCTATCCACTATGAATTTTCTGTGATTCCAATTTATTGCTAAATGCTGTCGGTCCGATACAATCCCAACCTTATACTCAAAAGTTAATAATGTTGCTCAAGCCATCTTGGAGAAGAAACGGGCTCCACTTACCTCTAATTGAAAAAAGTTATGGACCAGCACCACAACAGCCAGCACTGCCATAAGCAGGCAGAAGAGCTGCAGTCTGAACGAGTCACGCCACATGGTCCAGTAATGTCCTTCCCTCCCATGTTAGACGTTGCCATGACTTCCATTCACCACAAACATGAATGTCATTTCGTCTCAGCAGAGCACAAGAGAATTCAGTTGACTTCCACTTCATTCCTGCAAGTGCATTTACAAAAAGTGTATTAAGTCCCAAAAATGTTACCGGAACTGAAGTCAAGTTTTGCACTGAAAGCCTACCAATGGTGGGACTTTGCAGGGCAATAACTAGTACAACAGAACTGTCAACACAGATCCTTTTTGTGGAACTCGTCTGAGCAGCATTATGTATTACGTTATGCAATTCTCTCGGACATGTCAAAGCAAACCCTTATCATAAAGCTGGTGTCACCCTTAGTTGGTATAAAAAGGCAGAAGAAGAGTCCAAGATTACAGTGCGGCAATCAAAAAAAACAAAACAAATAACCACCACCCTATTTATCCATTAGACCACATAACCACCATGCAGACATCACAAGACTGAGACTTATAGCAGAAACTTGTGGGTTTAGACATCTCCCATTTACCTGTTTACACATTCCACTAAGTTGTTATTAAAGACTAAGTTCTGAAACAAGTTTGGATAAGCAAGGTAAAAGATATTTCCTCCAGTTTTCTGCTTGGGAAGAGGGGAAAAATAAATCAACTGTAGCATTAAAGAGGAGATATCTAAGAGAGTTGAAAGCACTAAAATTTAACTTCACACATCACCTGTAACATTACATTACATTACCTCCTCCCTGTTTTGCTTTTTCGTCATTCGTTTTACCTCAGGTACTCATATACAGCTCTAAAAATTTTAAAAAAACCAAAAACTTCTGGGGTTGTTCGGGTTTTGTGTTTCTGGGGTTTTTAAATCTAATAATAGTATTGTCTTTCATAAATTTTAACTTTCATAAAATATTATTCCTTTAAGGTTGCTTGATAGCTGATCTGCAATAAAATCACAGACTTAAATGAACAGATTTAGTTCTCACAACTTAATGCTTGCTCGGAATGACCCTTAAACCTTCCTTTCTTTCTGAGGAGGACAATTTTGATGCTGTCATTTTGCAAGCAAAAAGGGTACTGTTCTTGCAGAAGCTCTAAACTTGGAAACAGAAAACAGATGGCAAGGAGAGACAGTCAAAAGACACCAATCTCTCCAACCCTAATATTCTCAAAGCAGCATTACTCATACAACCATCCACCAAGTGCAACAACATAGTCAAATGATTATATAAACTTCATATAACTTTCTATTAATAGTATAAATGAGAATTTATACTATTAAGATAGTATAAATACATAGTACATATAGTCTTAAGACTATATGAAAAATGCTGTGTAAATTTAAATGAAGCATAATGATACATTAAATATCAAAATTAACTAATTAAATTATTTCTCAAATGAACATAGGCTGGAAAACTGAAATACATTACTGGTATAACCAGGACAGCCTCAAAATAGACCCCACATCAAATTGCTTTACAAGGATTACAGGGATTATAACTTCAAATGCTTTGCTGGGAATTACAGAGATTGTATTTCTGACCAATGAACAAGCACTGAAAGAGCAAGACATCCATTAAAGTGAAAGTATCAAAATGCCACAAAAATCCAGCTTTGTTGGAACAGTTCTGCACTAATATGACGTTTGCATAAAACAGCAGCTTGGATCGTACATTGATAATAAATATACCTAAATACATGAAAATGCTTATATAAGGACATATATGCCCATTTGAGGAAGAGAAACAAATACATTAGACAAAATCAGAATTTTTAATTGTGTTGCTGAGAATTCTTTCCACATTACCGAAAAGGACAAAATTAATCGAAGGTAGTTTCAGATGCCTACAAAGGCCACAAATGCTATGCCCATGTATTTTTATTCAAAATTTTCTGTATTCTGTAAATGTTACATGCCCTAAATCATTTAAATGTACAGGTTTAGAGCTTTCTTTATGCTAAAGGCTTAATATACTGCCAGTTTCATCACCCCTGAACAATTGATCCCATTCATTTTTTGTATAAGGGAGGCCCATAAGGACACCAAAAAGCCTTAGGTTCTTACCCTACTCCTGAAACGTTCTCTGAGGCCATCCACACAAAAGGCTAGATAACCTTGGAAACAATACATTAAAAAAATAAATATATGTAGAGAAACACACACAAATATTTTTTAATAAAATTCATAGGTTGGTGGTTTGCTTACAGTGGCACAAAATAAAACGGCAGTTATGACTTTTTACCTGTAAAATTACTTTCGTTTCTACAATAACCCAGGGATTTTGTTAAAGTATTTTATTCTTTTAAACTTCAGTGCTATGCCTTTGAATTTTCTGCTATTTATTGCTAAGTATTACTTCTCTCAGCTTTGTTCCACGTTACCACAAGCCCCATTTTACCCAAGGTTAAAAACAAAAACCGATTTAACGACATTTTTACGAACACATCATTACATTATGCCTCATGCTCCATTACGGGATTGCTGCTTTGGGGTTTTTTCCGAGTTGTCCATTACTGTCAGCCCCCTATCCCCAGAGCTCTCTAAGCCAGCAGCATTACAAAAGCAGGTATGAGCGCAACCGCTCCAAATTTTGTCATGCAAATCGCAGAGGCAGGGGAACCGCTACCTCTGGCGATGCCCAAACCATGTCACTGGGGCACAGGGGCTCGAGGCTTGATGCTCCCGTGGCTGCCAGCACGGAAAACCAGATTTGCTGCTGTTTTTCGCAGATTCCGCCCTGCTCCCCAGGGCGCGGGGAGCTGGCAGCCCCCCAGCCCGCGGACATTCTGGGGGCAGCGCCGCAGCCCCCGCGGCGGTCCCGGCCCAGGAACACGGGACCGGACACGCACCCAGGAACCAGGGACGGGAGCAGGGAGCATGAAGCACGGCTGCCGGCAATGCAAACCGCACAGCTCTGTTTTATCGCTTCAAAGGTACTTTTTAGGGTGCCGCGGGGTGGGCATCCCCGGGGAGCGGCAAAAGGCAGCTTCAGCATCCCCGAGGAGCGGTACAAGGCAGCCCCAGCATCCCGGGGAGCGGCACGAGGCAGCCGCTGGACCGGCAGGAAGCACCTTCAGCAGCCGCCGCGCTGAAATCCGAGCGGAGCGAGCAGGGCGGCCCTGCAGG
>VZRR01009241.1:8521-62549 GCA_013398015.1 Oreocharis arfaki
GTGTAAGTGGTGTGTGAAAGGAGGGAAGGAAAGAAGGAAGGAAGGAAGGAAGGAAGGAAGGAAGGAAGGAAGGAAGGTAGCTTTAGTCTGGAAGCTGCTGATTGGTGTGTGATGATCAGCATCCAAAATGTCAGGAAGACCTGAAAATATCCAGAACAAAATGGCCGAATAGACTCCATCTAGACAACTAAAGGATCACAGGGTCTCTCCATGTATAACATTTCTTTGATTGAGCCTTCTTAGGAAGAGAGATATAGTGGTTTGAAACTTCCTGTGGTTCAGCATGCAATTTTTTTTGCATATTGGTTTTTTTCCACCTAGCAATCCTTCCAAAATCATTCACAAAGGGATCGACCACAGTTTAGGCATAGGGAAACAACACAAAATCAGAACAGGTAAAAGACAAAAAGAACTGTCTGGAAGATACATACAGTGAGGAACAGAAACAATTATAATGCTGAGTTCAGGCTAGCAGGAAGGGGAGTCCAAAGATATATCTGTGGAAGTAGTGTTATGCACACAACAGCAGAAGAGAATAAAATAGCAAGATAGGTGAGCAGCTGGAAAATAGAGAAATAGATAATAACAGGTCATAGGGAAGGGGAGGAAAAACTGATGAAAAATGAAAGTTCATGGGTAGTGGTCAGGCAAAGGCCTTGTATACTTTAGATGATGCTGGGGCAGACAAGTAAAGCAGGTCATGAGTTCAGGAAGGTTAGAAAAAAGGGAAAAGGAGGGGAAATAGTATGAAAAGAAGTTTGTTCTTTTTCAACATCTCAGAAGTCAAAATGCTACACTGTGGAATCAAGTGGAAAGGAAGTCAAGGAATTTGTAATAGAAGTCTTCTTCATCTGGGATCAGTCAGCTGTTACACTACAGTCAGATCATGGTGGGAGCCATGTGGACAGAATGTGGCTGCTAGTAACAATAGGAATTCAGAAAGGAATACTTTTGTCCATTTATTTTAGAACAATGAAGAAGAGCATAAAGGTCACAAACTAGTCATGGGAGTTGAACCTCAATAAACTGCTGTCTTATTATTTCACTCTCAAGCTTAAGGGATGCTCTCAGCACTCCTAGAAATGTTTTCTCTCTGGTTCTTGTCACTCACAAAGCCTTTCTCAAACACCTATTCTGAGGAAACAGCTTGCTGCTTCCATTTCTACTGCATGGACTGACAACACAAGTTTTACACCTCAGTGGGCTTTCTTCTCCTGCTCTTCCCTCGCATCTGCAAGCACTTGCTTGATACATGAAGTCGTGAGATGAATCTTTTGAGTTTAATGCTTTCTATGAAGATTGCAGCTTCTTCTAAATACATGCAATTGGAGACCACTTCAACAATTGCTGTCTGAAGCTGATTTTGTTGAGGTGGATGAAAATAGTCCAACCTATGCGTCATCTGGACTGTGTAAGATAAGAGTCTAAAGAGAAGAAAATAGAGATGGTGTATGCCATTTTTAAGCAGTATATTCCATGTGGGGATGGAGAAAATGAGGAGGAATGAAGTACTGCCTGCAAGTTGAACACTGGCTATGCAAGAATTCTGTCTACAAATTACTGGAAGAAAAAAGTGGAATAAGAAGGAAGAGCAGTACTTCCTTTCGAAATTGTTTGCAGTGTAAAATTAGAAAAGAACCTCCTGTAACAGAAAAATAGCCTCCCCTCCGTCACCTTTGGTGTGGAAAGTGGTACATACTGATAGTAATTCTATGCTACAGGTCAAGTAAAGATTAATCTATCTCATTGAAACTGTAAGGGGAGCCTGGGCAGGCAGTAAGTAATCATTCCATTTGGAATTGGTCCAGAATGCGGGGGGTTAATGCACCCATTCTTGCAAAATATATTGTAAGACCTTTAATGAGCTGAGTGGTCAGTATCAAATCTTGGAAAGGTGTCTAAATGCTCTCCTGACATCATTCTGGGCTGCGCTTCAGCATGGACTAGGGATGAGAGAAGGGAGAGAAAAAAAGGAAAATGACACCTACAGTACTGAGTTGACAACACCTAATAAAGAACAAGGAAATGAAAAACTAATCAAAGGTGAAGAAAGGACATGAAAATTTTAAAAGATCAAGTCCAGAGTGGACTATAGAAAGGACTGGAAGGAATTGAAAGGAATGGAAAGAATGAAGGAAAGAAAATAATACAAGAAAATGAAACCTGATAATGGAAAGTGGCTTGCTATTTAGAAAAAGATTAAGAAGTTTTGTGAAACCAACCAACTAATCAAAATAAAACCAAAAAAGGCCACCAAAAAAAATGAAAGAGAGAAACAAAATACCCATAAGAAATACAGGGATGAAAGAAAGAAGAGATAGTTGGCCTCTAGGATGTGGCAGGAGTAATTTATTGACAGAAGAAGACTTCACTGTGGAAGGGAGAGGGAGAGAGAGAGAGAGGAAAAGAGAGAGAGAGAAGGAGAAAGAGAGAAATTAAATTAATTTTTCCCCTCTGTGTTCACAAAGGAAGATAGGAGACAAATGCCAGGAACAGACATAAATTTCCCTGGGGTAGAAGGTGAAATATTGAAGAAAATCAGGATCATGTCAGACCAGGTGATTGAGAAATTAGAACTTCTGAAGACTGACAAAGCTTTACAGTCAGATTAGTTCCAACAAAGAAAAGTGGATGAAGGATGGGGTGAAAAAATACAGGAAATCTTTAGACTGTGTTTTGTTACAGCAAACCTGGGCTAAAATGGTTCACAAAAGTTCCGGAACTGTTGAACCAAATATCTCAGGAATTGCAGGATCAGTGTTTCATATTGGCTGTGGCTCCATCCTAGAAGGACAGAAAGTAGGGGAGTCTTCAAAGGTTTTCCTCACAACCGTGGAGGTCGCTGTCTGCCTGTTTGCTGACTTTTATGTACCTGGCACGAGATCTGCTGGCAGCCGTTTCAGTGTGGCTCCGGTGACAGGGTGGGCCAGTAACTTTACATGGGGGGTGTCAGGAAGAACTGTGTTCCCTCTACTCTTTAAATCAACATTGTAAATATGCCAACATCACCCATAGGAAGCATTAGAAAGTGTTATTTGAAAGCGTTTAGAAGACAGCTTGGATTTTTTCCATTGGAGTTTTGTATAAACAAGTGTTTTCGACTACCTGGGCCTCCTGTGAGAGGCACCTAGTCACCACAATGAGAAAACACATGCTGGAAAGTACACAGCAAAGCCAGAACCAGTGAAGACCACTGTATTTGCCATGTATGCATCTAGGTCAAATTCAGCAGTTGAACAGTCGCCAAACCTTGCTAGAAAATAGATATAATGGGGTACATTTGGTGCCATGCTTTGGCATTTAGTGTTTGTAACATTCTGTGCTGAAGGAAAAGAAAGGTGTGGAACAGTCTGTGTGACTGAGAGGGTGTTAGATTCAAAGAGATGGAGCAAATTAGAGACTGTTAGGAAGCTTTGATTACTCACAACTTCCCAGAAAATTACACTCTAGTTATTTGTTTGGCTGCTGCTTATGTCACCAGCGTGTTTGCTCCGGTCTGAAAGACTTGCACGCAGAAATGCCAAGCAGAAGTTACTGGGGCTGACATGCTGCAAGAGACTAGATAATTAATACCAGGGTTTGAGGTGGAGCAGGACAGGACTGCTCCAATCATTTGTTTTGTCCTGCTCATTTATTACCCATTGTATGAAACATCTGTAATTCTTCAGTGACACATAAATGAGACTTCTGCCAATTAATAGCAAAGAATCTCACAGCACTGATTGTTGCTCTGTGTCTAAGTCTGCAAGGTCTGCCTCTGACACCATCTTAAGGAGTAGATGCTGTTCATGGCTTTGCTTGGGGGTAAGAAAATATCCCAGCCTTATGGTCTGAGTAACTGTGAAGTTTCCACTTTGCCAGGGCACTCAAAATTCCTGGTATTATAAGATTTCAGTAAATTCTTTAGGCACACTTAATTATTTTTTATGTAAAATGCAATATAAATATAAGTTGTTCATGGCAGTGCAAAGTCTGACACAGTGGATTCCCATTACAGCTACAGCAGCCTTTTTATTTTTTGTCTTGTTTCAGTAGAGTTGTTATGAAATGTTTACAACCCATTGGAATGACAATGTCTAAGTATTCAACAAAATCTCTTAAGATCAATTTTTTCTAACCTGGGTTATTATACAGGGCTTTCATCTTGCACAAATAAGTAGTTGCCTGCACAACAACCAAATTTCCTTATGTAAATCCGTAAATAGCCAGCAAGCTTCTCTCTCTGCACATTACCTATGCATGCAAATAAGTCTTTTGAGAATAGCTCTATTTTCACTTCTACATGTATATATATGCAAAACCAGTCAGATTCTTGCTCAAATTATTTAAGAAGTGTGATCAAATACTGAAAGTTATAGGATTAATATTTTTTTTCCTTTACAAACACAACCAAAGACGTTGAGATTTGTGTATATAACTGCATAACACGTTCACTGGAAGCAGGAAGCTTCAAAAGGAACTGTTGCCAACAGGACAACAAAAGCTCATGATTTTAACCTTTGCCCTGTAGTCTGTAAGTCAAAGATCAAAGTTCCTTAGATCCAAAGTTGTTTGCATACAGTCATTCAACACAACACACTCTTTCAAGGAATTTCTTTGTAAATACAATTATAATGTGCAAAACCCAGCAAAACTAAACAGTCACGTATGTTCATGTCGATTGAAGGTTAAAATCATAGGTCACTCTCAGTTTCAGTTTCTCGGGGTTTGGGTTTGCTCTCTCAGATAATAAGAAGTGTGCTTTGCAGAACAAAGTATATAATAAATGAATTTAGAAGGAAGTTTAATTGGTAGTTTCTGGGATTAACAGCAAGAATGTGAATATGAAAGTACTTACACTATGCACCAACTTGATATGATTGTAATACTGTAATGCACAAAATGGGAATCTTGTTGTTACTTTTAGCTATGGTAGGAAAGTTTGTATTTCCCCAGTAAAGATTCAAGAGCACTAGGCACAAAAATGTTGCGCTAGCTCTTAGCAAATCTCTTGTGCTGGTGAAGATTTCTGTGATTGTTTTCAGAAGTAGTGACTTAAGGCTCATTATGTACTGCTAGTTTAGTGTAGACAAATGTAGTCAGTAGTTTTTCACCCGCCACCTTCAAAAGTGGATTGAATGCATTGTGTTGTATGACCAGAGAGCACAATGCCGACAAGGACCCTCAATTGTTGCCTGTATTTTTACTGCTTGATTATCAGCAGAACTGTGTGGAGCCTGATGTCTGTTCTAAAGAACAGCAGCTCTAAAAGTGCACCACATCCTTCATGATGACATAGATCGTGAATGTCTATTGCCAGAGCAATGTCCTGAAGGAGGACACAAAACACTGGGGGGTTTTTTGTACCTTTGTTGTCAACGAGCAGATTGTGCTTCTCCGTGATGTTAATCTAATTTGAGAAAACAGATTGTTCAAAACATCTTGTCATTGCTTATAGTGCTGTAAGCATAAATGTGCTGTATTCTCAGAATGCAATTTGCAAGAACCTCGGTTTGTGTGTTTAAAATTGTGCAAGATTTGCAATACAGCGCAAAGACAGTTGTTTTGCACTTGTTCCAGTGCCAGAGGGACTGCAGAAGAAAAGTATTCTCCAAATACTAAATTTGAACACTGACTTCCAAGAAGTTGAATAAAAAATTTAAAATAATGTTGCTTTTCTATATTTTTCCCCCCAAAATAATTTATCAAAGATTTTATGATGGGAAAGAGTAGACTGAGTTTTATTTTCAGATAAATAAAAAACTATCCAAAATCTCATAAGTTTTTGCTTTTCTTCACAAATTGCTACTGAAGATTTTATTTCCTAATCAGTATTTCGTTGACAGTGTCTGTTCACTAGATCTCAATTTTTGCAAAGTTTTTAAACTTTTGCATATCTTACCCATTCATTAAATACAGCCTAGTTAACACTGGAATAAAATGTACTTCAATAGCAAAAGAAGCTCTGGTATTTCTGGCCGTAAGTTCAGCTATGAAGTCTATGAAATCTTGCAGGGAAACCTATCCCAGCTAAATATCCAGCCCAGTTTTGCAGACTTAACAGATGTAGATGGTTCAAATAAGCATCTGGACTTTTGATGTTTACATAAAATCAAACGCTGGTTTTCTGAGGTTCCCCAGATCTAGAGACCTCCCTGCACCTACTGAAAAATTCTGACTGAAACCTGAACCATTTGTGTCTAACCAGTATCAACTGTCTGAACCAAAACTGGGGACAGAAATCATCTCTGTCATAAAATCTTTTCAGGGTGTTCAAGTCATGAGGCAAGCCTAGCATTTTGACTTCATCTCTGGTTGCTGTCAGGGGCTAACACTTCAGCTGGGACAGATGACCATTACTCCATTGACTGCCTCGATTCCTGGATTGCTTTGAAGTGAGTTTATCACTTAGCGAATAACAATATTCCCACAAACAAATTTTGGGAAGGAAAAAAAAGAAGAAGAGAGCTCTTTAGTTGTATTACCAGGCTCTGGATTCAATTAATTTGTAAGAGTTGAGAAAAGCCCTTTTATTTTTTAAACCAGACATTTATTTTTAACAAGGGATGAAATCATTGGAGAACAAAAACTGAGACATCTGTTGTTTTATATCTGTTTATTGTAAGTGCTTAAATGTGAGTTCGGTTTCACACAGTTTTGACATTGTTGCTTCATTAATAATGATTACGTAATTGCAACCACAAAACAAGCTGTAAGGCTGTAACATTTTCATTACTTATTAGCAAAGAACTCGAAACAAAAGACAGAGGAGCAAGGAAGTAGCAAAGATTTTTGTGTTGAAAGTGGTTCGTATATAGAATTTCATAGCAGCTGTGATCTAACAGACATTTCTGTTAAGGAATTTGATTTTAAGAAACCAAAACGTCTTTGAAGAGCAGGCTTATTTTAATGAAATTTTGGGGGGAAAAAAGGGGCAACTCGCTGTTGCTGTTTAATAAAGTTGACAAACGTCACACTGTTTAAGTAAAAATATTTTTCCGATGTTTTCTGTGATTTTGATTCATTATTTTTCCCTTCACACATTCATACAAATATTAAGTCTAATCTGTGATTTCTAAAGGAGCTCAAAATGGAAAGCAGAGCACTAAGGTTATTTAAACGACTACAGAATTTCACATTTTTAGGGTGCAACTTTTCAACGCATATTTTTTATTCTAATAATGTTACATAAAAATGAAATTTTACTTTTTTGACAGTTAAAATTTTGAATTAGATTTTTTTTAAACCTTTCGCTTTCTAATAAGTAGAAATTTAATTTTCTTACTTACTGCCGTGACATGGCCTCACCTGCATAGACTACTTGGAAAAAGCCATTTCCTTTGTAAATTTCCTAGGCAAGGAAGACTGTGGTAAAGACAAAGTGTAGTGGCATCAAGCAATATAATTGCAAAGGAGGAATTCAGGTATCTCACAAGTAGATACATCATAGCCATGCAAGCAGCAGAGACACCATTTCCCAGAGCAGTAACAGACCACAGGGTACACTATATTAACCACAGCTCTATTTTTATATATGTGATGAATATCTTCTGTTTTTTTGCTTAGTATTCACACAGATACATAAATTTTCCACCCTGAAGGAGTCATGCCAGTACAGACAGTTGCTGTGGTACAGTGAATCAAAGTAGCAGCCACGGTTTTTTCCCCATGTACTTGGCAGGTTTCAAGATACTTGGGCCTCTGCTCTACTGACGTCTCTTAAGCTGCCACCCCAAACTGACAACACCTGGGGCACAAAAGCTTTCCTATGCAGCAGTAAGCCCACAGAAATGCTCAGTTTGTAATTGCAATCACAAATTTTAAATCAAATGAAAGCCAAGATGCTGTGGTGTTTTATCATCTAAAGTTTGCAGGCTCAGATGGAAGGACTAGGGAGGATTGGCAGGCATATGGAAACAGAGCTGTAATAGAGACAAACAGGGAGTCTTAAAACTGAGGACAGAGAGCAATTGACTTTGCTAATGGAAACACGTACAGTATTAAATGAAAGTGTTCCGCACCTTCTTCATAAGGTGGCACTTGGGAGCCCAGTCTCTCCATCCTGTAGGGTACATTTCTAACACAGTGTGAGGGGAAAAACAGCCGAGTGATTCCAGCTCCGGTTAATGGGAGCTGTGCTCCTAATCCATGGTGTGCGGTGTGAAATATTTACCTATGCCTTTCCAGAGAGGCTACTTATGTAATTTCAGGGGAGGAAGTAGCCAAGGGGAAGCTGCTTTATACCAATTAAATGGAGAGGAATTGGATGGAGGGCAATTCAAAGCATTCACCCTTACAGGGAGATCTGTGTTTAAACATCTCAATGGGACGTTTTTTAATGAAGAACTAAACTGCATGCCCTGCCGTGTCAGAAAGGGATAGCTGGGGCCCACAACACTGAATTTCTCTCTCAGGAAGGAGACTAGTGTGTAGTGTAGCTTCCTGCTGGGTGATGTATTTACCTTATCAAGATGATCACAGAGAACAGTGTAAGTATGTATGTTCATAAATCACTTCACCTCCAGACTATGATGGGAGAATGTTGCAAGGTTAGAAGAGAACACCTCCAAGTATCTTGAGGCTTTTGTCAAAGTTTATCAGATTCTGTCTGACCCTGGGGAGTCTTCTAACTCCTTGTCTTCATCTTCCTTTTAAACTTTTCTGCACACTCCTCCCATTTCTTCCATTCTCCGTTTGCCCTCCTTTACCCCTTCTTCAACTTCCTACAAAGCTGCAGCTCCTGTCTCTACACATAAGCAATACTTGTGCAGATCTTCAATCCCAGTCCAGACTGAAGGGATCAAATCGGAAGATTATGGAAGACATCAATAGTTGTGTAACATATCATTGTATTAAGTCTCTTTGATCCACTCCACAAAAATGCAAGTGAGTCAAAGCTGGAGTAGTTAACAGCCTGAGAACACAAATGAAAGTCTAACTTAGACTTGGGCACTCTGTAGAAAAGACAGAAATTCTTCCTTATGTTTGGAAGAGAGAGTCTTGGATACCATCTGACTAACCACCTCTAATGATGGTCCTGTGTATTCTACATATACAGATCAGAAGTCTCGTGAGTGAATGTTGAAAAGAGCATCCCACATACCAGCAGAACCAGCAAAACTTTACTATGGATATTTTTGAGTTAACAAAATGAAACCAGCCACCAGCAAAGGAATAGTTACAAATTTACTACATTATCTCAGTTCTCAAAACAGTTCAGAATTGTATCTCTGCTTTGGTTCACAATTATCTGATTATTCTGGTTTTTCATGCACAGCCCCCTGCAGGAAACAGTTTAGATGCAACTTTTTCTCATGCTGGACATAAATGAAACTCCAGCTCAGACCACAGGCAGACAGCTTTTCGGCCCACGTTTTGGCATCAGTGGAGTTGCTCTGCGTTGACAAGGGTGTAAATGAGATCAGAATCTGGCCTGTGCTGTACCACTGCAGTCATGCTTGAGAGCTGAGATAAGATTCACAGGTGAGAATGTGCACATATCTGCCAAGCCTATTGGCTTGTCAAACCTCAGGTTACATATATTAGCAGATTCTCTATATGACCAGTAACAGAAGTAATCATCTCGTGTAGGATGACTGCAAAAAGTGGTCTTTTACACTAAGCTCTGGTACACAACTCTTGCCTCCTGTGATGTGTGTGGCTATAAAGATATTGGCCCCTTTTGTCTTCAAAGTCCCTCTAGTTTTCCCAGAAAGCAACAATCAGGCCAAAAGTAAACTGCCAGAAGCTTCCATCCAAGACCATCAACTAAACCCAGTGCTAAGAGCTCCTGCCTGCCATACTCCAATGCCAGAAAAGATGGCCACTGTTCCCGTGGAGTAACAGAAGCTGGATGGGTGGAGAGCAGTGGGATAAGTGGATAAGAGTGAGAAAAATGGCTGCAGCTCTGGGTCCTACAATATTTGCCCAATTTATCTTCCTCCTGTGGCCTGCCCTTCTGCTGAGATCTCTACTGGGTTGCCTAGGGCACTACTACGATCTGCTTGATTATGCACACTTTCTTTCTCTTATTTGGCTCTTTCATTTGTTTATGCATCTCAAAACAAGTGATTGAGAATTATGCATCCTCTCTCACAAGAAAAGATTAATCTTTCCATGGTATACCCCTGGCTTAGGAACAGTATCCACTACTTTCAAAAAACATGTAGGAAACCTGGGGAAGCAGAATGAACATGCATTTTTGGAAATCACTAAGACAAGAAGCTAAGAAACATGAGAAAATTTTGCCTCACACTCCTTCCCAAGACCTTTCTTGGGCTGTACTTGTCTCTCTCAAGAATTGTGAGACAGCCCAGAAGAGAATGAAATGGTAGGTCTGAGAAGGTTGCAATATATGGATGGCCCAGCATGTTTTTGATCAATTGCTCAATTCAGGATCTTTGATTCCTGATGCAACCCACTCTGGCTTCCACCCAAACAGAGTGAAGTGGGGAAAAAAAACAGACTTCCAGTGGAGATGGAACCTAAGGATCTTCCTTAGGTTTTCTTGTAAAATAACACAAAATAGCCCACATGAAAGGCAAAATTATGAGCGACCCAAGAAGACCATGAGGAATAATAAAAATGTTGGGAGAGATCTCAAGTCTTATAATTGAAAGTCTTTTGCATTCTCTAACTCCAAGATATGCTGAAAGGTGAGCAGAGCTATCTTGAAGAAATTCAACAAGGACAGAACTTCCTCACAATGAAAATTCAACATCATTTTCACCTATTCATTGCTATAAATTATTTCAGTAAGCAATATTCTATGTTACTATTTTATTCCCATAAGCTCATTCTTACTAGTGCCCAGTTTCAGCCAGCTGTCCTCTTTTAAGCTGGAAAGAATTTGTTCTCCCCTCATGTCCGCTCCCAAACAATTAGGACATATAAAGACTCACCTTGTGACTCTGTCTTTCCATCTGTGGCAGACTGCAGGGCTGTGACTGCAAGGCCATGAGGAGAAGTGAGCTGTAGAACTAGTGGTAAACAGCCTGAGGTGCCAACGGGAATTTCGGAACTGACTTCCCCTGGGCTTGGGCAAGAAAGCATAACAAGGAAGTCTGCAGTAACTGTGGAAGTCAATAGAAAAGTCAGAGAAGAAGAGAAGTGGCTATGTACACCTCTGGCCTCTGCTGGGGATGTAGGCAAGACCCACACTTCTACCCCACCCACGCCACAGGGCTGCAGCTGTGATCTTCTGATCACAAGAAGGAGTCTTTGCAATGTAGGGACCAAACAATCCACTTGGCAGGACACATAGATGGCCACATTAGTCTTGTCCACAGTGGCCAACATTCTCCTGCTAAGTCAAACTCCTGTACAAAAGACGCTATACCCCTGCTCCAGGGGTCCTAACAATGCCACACAAGGCTATCCTAAGAAAGAAGTAGTTTGTAGGAATTCGTGACATCTGTACCTATTCTTGATGCCTGTAGGCTACTCTGGACTAGATTTCCCTGCTCTGCTGCAGCAAAACCACCTCTACTCCCTATCTGGGAATTTAAAAATATCATTTTTTAATGTATTTCTTACCTTGCAGCTATGGTGGAATGGGAGTGGATGATTCCCTTCCCTCCTTGGAGCACTGAATGCTTCAGAAATTTTTCCTCCAGGAACAACTGTTCCCTGCTCAACCAAATGCAAGATGAACATCGGTGCATCAAGCACCCAGTCTTTCTTGCATCACCTCTTTAATATCTTTGTCATCTGTCTTGGTCTGTGTTCTTATAAACTAACATGAATTCTTCATGCAATAACCCTGCTAGGCTTCTGTCATTGAACCCTGCCTCTCTCTACAGAAACTAACAATTTGCTCAGACATGCACCAGGCATGGGCCCCTCAAGTGCTGTGCTGTGTGAAAAAGAGGGGACAAGAAAAGAAAGAAATTATGGGAATAAACCCCTTCCCCAAGGGTTGGAAGTCCAGAGAGGAGAGACACATGCTATAAAAGTGCAAAAATACTTTATTATTGTCACATGAAGAAACCTCTTTAAGTTGTGAAGTGCAAGCAAGTTGGATTGGCTTCACAGAGAGAGGATGCTAGTTAGCAGAAAGCCCTGAAAGCCAGCTCATGCTTTAACAACTCTCCAGAGACTGGCTGCCCTCCTGGGAAGCCAAAAAACAAGAGAAAACATTTAAAAGCAGTCCATTGCTTCTTACTGGGACCTGGCTGAAGAAAGCCAAAACACAGTCACCACGTACAAGGAAACATGTACTTGTTGGCCTTGCGTATTAGGCCATTTTCAGTTCATCAGAGGCCTGCAAGAGGGCAGAGAGCATCTCTCACTCATGGGGGCTGGCTGGGGCTGGGGGACAGGCCTGCTGGAGGACATGGAGGGCAGACAACCCCTGCCTGCATGGGCCAGCTGGAAATCCTCTGCATCTATCAAGGCTCAGCATATCCAGGGGCCCGGGTCAGATTACAGGGAAAGACAGGGAATATATTGACTGGCTGTATTCTGGTCTGGCCCTCAGAGGTATGTGAGAGACAAAGAGCATTTCCAGTGGTGTCATCCTCATGTGTCTGCAGGAGCAGAGCACACAAACTGCGGGCTGTGGACCCTCTCTGCCACACAGGTTTGGGCCACCAGGCTGCATGCTGGATGTCTCTGCTTGTGTGCTCATTAGAAAGCCTGGTCAGGATGAGGAGATGCACAGAACATCCTGTCTTATGTAAGAAATTAGCAATAATAATTGAAAAAACTCCCCAGAAGCCACAAGGCTGACAGCAAACCTTTTGCTTCTTGGCCAGATGCCATCCCACCCCTTGTTCTGCTCTTCTCACCCTCCACTGATAGGTCAACCACCAGAGCATGTTGGTGTTCACCTGCCATGGCAAGGGGTGTTCTGGGTGAGATCAGACGCCATGCCCAGCAGTGCACACACATGCTGTGCAGGGGGCTGCCCGAGTGCCCTCGTTTGCTACCGGCCTCCAGATAACATTGGTAAGAGTGGCTGGAGGCTGTGCAAGGATATTTGGCAGTGGCAGGTCGCAGGAGGTTTGGTTTGTTTGGCAGTCACAGGAGGAGGGAGGGGACAGTAGTGCCCCTGCTCTCTGGTCCACTCCAGTAAGGACTCAGGTTGGAGACTCCGCTGAACCGTTGTGAAAAACATTACTGTTGAAGGGCCTCACACTTCGACTTGCTGCTGGCTCCTCACATATTGTTCTGCTGACTTCTCCTCTCTGTGGTAACTTCCACTGCCCTGGTTGAAATGCCCCAAGGCCCACAGCCGGAGGCCTGAAAGCCTTGCAGACCTCCAGTGTGGTGGCACTTCCTTGCCCTTGTGCACCCGGCAGGAGTTGGACAAGCATGTCTTGGGGAGCAGCAAAGCCTTCACGGGCTTGGCAAAGAGTACACAGAAGGGGCTACAGGTTTCTTGGGCTGGATGCTGTGCTCACTCTGTAAGACAGAGTGCTTGGTGTTTCTAGACATAGCTGCAGGGCAGATGTATCTGCTTGTCTAGTCTGAACCCCACACTTGGCCTGCAAATACTATTCCCAGGAAGGCTTGAATCCCTTCCTTCTTTTATCTGTAAAATCATGGTGACACAGAGGAGAAGGAGGTGGATAGCAATCAAATACTCTCTTTTTCACCATAAGAACCAGGGAGTGGCAAACAAGTTAGTGGGAGGTATAATCAAAACAAATAAAAGGCATTCATGTGAAGAGTACAAAGACTTCTTACGGAGCAGGACCAAGTCTGGGGAATTCTGTTTTCTTATGAGGTTTTTGGGTGAAGGATCTGGTCTCCAAAATCTTTTGAGATTTCTTCTAAAGTAAAGATGCAAACGAGACTAACTCTGCTGATCCACTAGTGCCATGTGAACCTAACTGGAATAATTCAGACATTTTATTCTTTACCCAAGACCCTGTGAATTAATTGGATTAATTCAGAGCTCTGCTTCCTGCAGGAAAAAAAAATATCAACAGAGTAAGGTCTGACAGACACACAAGTGGGTGTCCTTTGCCTTAACCTATAGCCTTTGAACCAAAGACCAGTCAGCAGATACATGAATGACACTAAACAATGGATTGCAGGAAGATGCAAGCAAATTAATTATCAACAGGCACAGTGGCTGTGCTTTTACAGCCACTTTAGACTTCTCAACCCATGTAGCTAAGCATTGCCCTATAGCCCTGTGCTGAGAAGTCATTACAAAAAGGTGTCTGAGCAAGCACTTGTCTGCTTTCAGTTCATCTCTGAAGTGCAGGACCAAAGAAATTGTTCCAGCAACATATTCTTTCTGATATTTTGTTGATGTCCCAGTTTGAATTTTAGTTCTGGCAGGTACAAAAGTTTGCTTCCCCCATTGCAGATGGGTGTTCTTACTTGCTGAGTAGTGAGCAATTGACTTGCTGTGAGTTCTGACTTAAAATAGAAGAGAGAAAAACAGGAAGGGAGGAAGAGAAGTTGGGAGAGAAGGAAAAAGGTGGGAAAAGAAAGGAGAAAAGGAAAAGTAAAAGAGAGAGCAATAGGGAAATAAAAAAAAGAAAGAAGGAAGGAAGGAAGGAAGGAAGGAGGGAAGGAAGGAAGGAAGGCAGAAAGGAAGGAAGGAAGGAAGGAAGGAAGGAGGGAAGGAGGGAAGGAAGGAAGGAAAGAAGGAAGGAAGGAGGGAAGGAGGGAAGGAAGGAAGGAGGGAAGGAGGGAAGGAGGGAAGGAAGGAGGGAAGGAGGGAAGGAATGTAAAAGAGAAAGAATGAAGAACAGAAGGGCAAAACAGAAAAGGGCAGGCAGGTGGGAAGGCAGAAAGGAAGGAGGGGAGGAAAAGGAAGAGTGAAAGAGAAAACCCAGTGCTCTTTTAGCTTCCCTGTGAGGTCTAGAAGGTTTCATTACCAGTGATAATTCAGCTAACAAACATCTGACCCAAATCAGTTTTATGCAGCTATTTGGTCCTCTCTTCACTTTAAAAATAAATCCTCAAGCCCCAGTTGGATAAGCTTGCATGGCAAGGGAGATTTAATCCATACCAAGATTTTGGTCAGATATTTTTCAAACACTGGCATAAATTTTTAATTTGGACTTTGATATCCAAACAGGCCCAGCTGTAGTCCTCCTGGGGATCCTTCCGGAGGCTTGGACTTTGAACAGACTCTGCAGCAAACAGCAGAGACTACTGAAAATTCTGATGGCTGGTGCTGAACTACTGAGCACTACAATAAACTGGAAATCAACACATCCTGCCACTTGGAGGGACTGTTTAGAAAGAACTTCTCAAAGGAGAACAAATGGAAATAAAGTACGGGCAGGAAATACTGGTGCATTTGTGTCTCCATCTGGGAAATATTCTAGGAATGTTCTCAGAAACACGGGATTAACACCTTGAAATGAGAAAAGCAAATAAACACAACTGGATATGGTTTCATTATTTGCTTCATTCTGTTTTGATTTCCTCTTCACATTGCATATACTATGTGCGCTTTTCTTCTAGATGTGGACCTAGATAACCATGTGTTAACTCTTTGGATGCTGGCCAATAAAAGAATCTAAAAAACTGATTTTTCTTTTCCTATAGCAAATCTAAATTTTCTCAGGTCTTCCAAAATGTCACTCCTCTGCAGCTTGTGGCCAGCTGCTCTTTTGTGAGAGCAGCAAGTCAAGAACTTGCAACACCTAAAAGACATTTTCCTACCGCTTCGGTTCCAATACCTATTAGAAGTGTCAGGCTTTGATATGCTAATATCTAATTTAAGCAGCCCAAAATAATGCTACAAACACAATCCTTGCACAGTCATTATGGTAAGTTCAGCATAACCTAGCTGATCTTAAACTTTCACTGGAAAGCTGTGCTTCGGATAAATAGGAAGAACAGTGTAATCTCACCTTGAATAATTAATTAATTAATTAATTTCACTTGGGCTTGAAAGAGGAAAATTTGACAGTTCCATGGCTGTCCAAAATTGAACATCTCTGGATGAGTATATGCTCATCATTCCCTGTCACTTTTAGAAGATAGCAGACTCTGCTTCCTTTATCAAGGTCATATTGGATGGGCATCCTTCAGATTGATTGTCATGTTTCTTTCCTTCCAAAATAAAAATATGTTTTCCCAATAGTGAACTTACAGTCCACCATGGAAACACCACATGTCACTGTGAATACAGAAAGAGACATTACATGACAGAATGGAAATATGCTAGGAAAACTATCTCAGAAGGTTGTCCACCATCTTTTTCTGTTATTCCTGGCTTTAACCGACCATTACATGTGTTGTGTTTCATGAACACCAAATTTACTAAAAAAACCCGAAAGTGCAATTAAAGATGTCAACTACCAAGAAATCAAAAATTTCATTTTAGAAATAGGCAGCCAGATGGGGAAGAGGACTTTGTTTTTAAAGACTCTGACAATAATGAAAGTAACTAGAATCCCTGGAGAATTAAGTTCTTGTTGTCACTGATTAATACACGATACACTGTCAGCTTCTCCAGCAAAAAGACAACATATATCTTTCTGAGAACAGGCATAATTTGCTGCACAGGCCTTCTTGCTAAGATTGTTGTGGTCTGCTTTTGTGATATGAGCTCTTATCTCCAGAAGCTGGACTGTGTCCATCAGCTCACTGCAGGGGTTCTGAAATAACAAGACATTTCAATAACTTTTGGGTTGAACTTATCTGAAGGGCAAAAGGTTTCCCTGCCTATGATGATCCATTGATTGCCTGTACTTGTGATACCTGAGTTGGAAAAACAGACAGCCTCAAACCAATCTAAATCATTTGAGTTTAAACTCTGCTTACTAAGCTCACCAACTACATTTCATTGAAGATCTTGGTTTTCTCATGAATCTACAGTGAAGAGAAAAAATGTCAAGTCTACATAACTCAGGAAATTCCCTTGAAACAAGCCAAAGTTCTTCAAAATCTTGTAATGTGAAGAGGGCCAAGAAACTACTGTAAATGGTAATCCAGCTCTGCAAAGTAGCTGACTTTATGCAAAGCAGGCAAGTGCAGTCAAAACACTTACAGCAATCAATTGAAGTTGTTGGGTAAAGTTTTTTCCATGTCCCATAAATTATTGAACAGTTAATTTTGTCTTTGTGCCTGCAAGACATTCTAGCTTTAGGATGACAGCTTTATCCATTAAAGGGAGTGTGGTGACAGCAGTACAGAGAGTGCTGAGAATGCAGGGAGAGAAGGCCCATTCTCAGCTGCATTACCACTGAACAATACTGGGATACGTCAACATCTTAATCAATATGTGAGAGTCAATTACTGGGGAAGCACATTGCTTAAGCAGGATCTGATTATTAAGTTCATGTTTAGTCCACCAAATAGGTGAAATCAATACAAAGCTGAGTATCACATAGTAAATACATAACCATCCATTCTTACCCAGCCTTTCTTCACTCCTTATTCCCTCCTGGGCCAAACTCACACATGCCTCTTCTCTCTTTTTTCATATTGCAAGGGCAGATCTTGAGGCAGGCAGCAAAACTGACAGAGGTGGAAGAGATTGCAAAGGGCCAAATTCTGTCTTCTGAGCCAAAGAGAAAACCCCTCTGTGGCACCAAAGGTATCCCTTTGAAAGAAAAGGGGTAATCCTTCAGAAACCTGTGTTTCTGTTTTTCTCCTTGTTGGGGGTTCATCAGACCCATGCTCTTAATGAGTCCTGGGAATGCAAACAGTAGGGAGAACTGGTTTTTTACAGAAGGGACCTAAGATGATATCTGGGTCATTCGCTGTCTAGATTTATACTCTGGGCAGTTCCACGGTTTTGAAAAACAGATGAGGATGCACGAATGGAAGGGTATAAATGGTTGACTTCATACTTTTATTGTAGAAATTACTTCAGATGTTTTATCTGCTCCTAGGCTTGTTGATTTGGGGCTTTTGGGTAGCAAAGTCAATGGAGCTGAACCAATGCAGGCACAGCATGAATACGTGGGATATCTGGTTTCACCAACAGCCAGGCATTTTATGTTTGTTTTTTGGCCAGTTGTGGTAGTTCAATTTTAAGTAGAAAGGTCAGAAGGTGAAAGCAGTGACTGAATATCAGGAATTGAATATTTCACTTGCTGAGGAGGCCTGATTAAGAGTGGAAACACTTCTGTCTTTATGCCCTTGTAGATTCAGAAATGTACAGGAAAAAAATGAGAATTAAGAAAGGTGGCTTCTATGAAGTAGTGTGAAAAGAATGAGTAGTGTAATCTGATCAGACAGTACAAAAGACTGCGTAGGCTAGGTGATTGTTGCACTAACATAAAGATGTAAGTTTTGAAAAAAGAACAAAGACAGTCTTTAGAGAGGACATTAGGGGCCTGCCCTGAAATCAGCTGTAATACTACGAGTCATTTCCATGGCACAGGTTGGGCTATCTACTTAGCCTTCTAGGTAATCTTCGGGTATGACTTTACTCTCAGTGACACCCCTGCAGAGCAGAGTGAGTAGAAAGCCTTGGTCTCCATAAGGAGGCGCCAGCCTTGAGAGTGCCCCAGAATTTAGACTTAGATTTTAAAATCCCCTGTCTTGAGTGACACAGGATAGCATAGGGGAATGAGAAAATAAGAATGGTGCTGTCAGAGAGCAAACTCCACTTGGTATGTGGCATCAGAAGAAGAGCTGACTAACTCAGCCACAGTACAGTCTCAGTGGGTACCATGACAGAAGCCAGTGTGGACTGATCAGGAGATTCAGGGCAAGAGTCTGAGACACATTCTGTGTGTCTCCTGCCACCTATGCGGAGTGGAAAACTTGCTCTGGTGTGTTTAGGATGTGCACATAACTGGCAGACAATGTGCTCTTCCTCCTGTTTTTGCTACCAAGTTGGTAATTAGAAAGTAGTGTAATGCAACATGTTCAGGGTGGAAAAGGTGTGTCCTAGACATTTGAAAAGCAAATAAAATTAGCATGATGTCAGTCACTGCATGGAACTTTCTCACCTTTGTATTTATCAGAGAAAAAAATGTGAGAAAAAACTGGCAGTGTAAAGGGATACTGAAAGAATGACATATTTGTCTGTTAAGTATAAATATGAACAGCTATGGAGATCTGGTGCTATGGTGCTAGGTTTTAACTCCAGTAACATTCAACTAGTGCCAGGAAACACTAGATTTAGTACCTGAGGGATTGCAGTCTCAAATACCTTCTACATTTTGTTTTAATATGCTGCCAAGAATTTAAATTGGTAAAAGCTGGGGACTGACAAAAACTTGATCCCCAAGAGCTTTTCTGGCACAGGTTTATCAGGGAATATGGTGCCATTATTTTTATTATAATTATTTTTTTTTGGTGGTGGTCGGGGAGCTCATTTATAACTCTGTGACTTCTACTCCCAAATGTATTTTTAAAAATCTTAAATAAACAAAGGGTTTGATTTTCTTGGTGGCGCTAGGAGCTGTCATTCATTTTTTATGCAATATGCCTACTTGGATTGTAGTCATTTTAACATACTTCTTGAAAGATCAAGAGCAGGCAACAGAAAAAAAAAAGGAAAAAAAAAGGAAAAGAAAAGAAAAGACTGTGGGGTACACATTCCATCCAAACCGCTACCACCCATCTGGTGCCTCTCTGTTCCAGGGAGGGATGATCTTACAATATGTAGTAAAGTTAGGCAACTCTCTTAGGCCCAGTCCTGCTTTCACTGAAGTCAACAACCAGCATCTGTTTTGCAATAAATATGTAATGGGAGCAAGCATTTCACATGGGAATGTGGGCTTGTAGAGGAAAGGCTCGGCTTCATCTGGAGATAGACATCTAAAAAAATGACATTTAACCTCTATTGGATTTGTTTAACCTTTTTAGCTTCCCACTAGATAGATAGATAGAAGGTCCCCATGATGCTTGAATGAAAAGGAAAGCCAAGAAACCCCCGTTTATATTGCAATCATGACAGAAGGACCCAAATTAGTTGATGTAAAATCCAGATTAAACTTACAACATTGGATAGGAAAGGAACGGGGGATCTAATTTGAATGTGAATTGTGTTGTCTGTTTTCCAGCCCAGAGAAACTTCTTTCCCTCAGAGTGGAGACTGCTAGGCTAGTCTCAGCTCTGCTCTGTGAAGGTGGGGAACACCTTCGCTCTTGAGCCTTCGAGGTTTATGCAACTGACCTGCAAACCCTTTACACATATCAAACAGGCAACAACAAATAAAGCCTCTGTCAATAGGTTTAGTCACTTACTCGAGGTGATACAGCAAATAAATAGAATAGAGAATAAAATCAAAGAAGTTTCAGGTTCCCAGATTTATGTTCATTCCATCAGGTCAGGTTGTAGCCAACAACAGCACATTGAAAACACAAAGGTAATATATGCAATAGTATCTTTAGGGTTCCGCATTGCTCTCACAAGCCATAACCAGATCTCCCTAAATATGCTTTTAAGTTCACTCAGTAACAGTTTATAGGGTTTGGTAGTTTTTTTGTAAAAAGTATTTGTCATTTTGTCCCTTGAATGGACACAACATAGCTTGCACTGCCCAGAATGTCTCCAGTTTTACTATAAAACTAGTTTAGATCTCTTAGGACTTGTACTCTTTATGATACCTGTGTTATGGATAAGCTATCCACTGGATTATTTCTTCCCTGTAGCTCAAAGTACAAGATAAAATTCCTTCCACCTGTTAGGAAAAAAAAATGTCTTTTACTGTATAGAAGCTATGTCGGTTTTGGTCTTCTCTTGAATTTTACTAATAAAAGCACAGGCACAATAGTTTTCTTATAAAAAGAATTATTGCTTAGGTTTATAGTGTGCCTTTACCTTGAAGGAACACAAAACACTTTTCAAATTGCAGCTTGGACCTGGCAAGCTTCTGTGCCCTTGCAGCGTCCCGTTGGCTTGGATGATGTTCCCAACACATAAAGATTTCTCCATATGGATCCACTTGCACATCTGGCCCTCAAGGCACAATTTGTCCCCATGCCAAGAGAATAAAAGCACTTTGAAGAAAGGAAATTTTATACATTTCGGGTCAGAGTTTCCACCTGGGCTTTGCTCCTTATGGAAGAGTAGGGGTTGTGAGTTTCTAAAAGGATCTGCTGAAGAACCCAACACTAGAGCCCCATTCCTATTTGGCCCCAACATAGAACTGATTTCTGAGAAGCCATATTGCCTTTTCTATATACTTCTGCACGTGAAATCTACCTCTCCTGCATGCTGCTCCCATTCACTTGAGGGAGTACGCACACCCACATGTGTCATGCATTTGCTATCCATGGCGTTGAGGAGGACGGGATTATTCCCCCTGCACAAGGGGACTCTGTCAGCGCTAGAGATGACAGTGCTGCAACTGAGAGTCTGCCCTCAAAGGAAATATGTCTTAACACATGACTGAGCATAATCTCAGCAAAGGTCCCTGAGCAGTCTTCCACAGAACTGAGTGATGGGAAGGACACAACTGCAGCATCAGTACCTTACCCAGTCTCCTTCCCTGAGGTGTAACTTATGGATGGGTTCCTCCTGTTCTCCAAAAGCAGAAATAAATCCCAAGCACTTTATACACAGTGTTCAGTCTGTATGACACCCTGTAGAAATTCAGCCACCCATTGACAGGGTGGTTCGATAAGTTTTGTCCCTCATTGCAATCATGAGTGGAATTTAGCTGGCCAAATACACTGATTTGGATACCTAGATTAATATACATAATCACTAAAAAATTGCATAAAATATCTGGAGACTATAATGGCAAACACTTTCACTTTAAGCCAACTTCCAACTACAGCCCACATCAAAGCCCCAGATGTTTGTTCATTGCTTTCTCCATGTAAAGGTCGTGCATAGGCATTAGTATATGTAATCGGTTACACACTACCTATGTAAATGCATAAACTGTAAAAACAATTTCCAGCAGTCTTCTTCCACCCTGAGGATTTCTGTTGCAAGTTGGAAGCAGATAGGTCCACCTCAAGAGATCACATCATGTCTTTAGCATGGAAGGGTTAAAATCTTAACAACCTACTTGCAAATGAGCAACACAGGGAACAAATTCTTAAATTTGGACTTCTGAAAATTGCTTGCAGGCATGACATAGTGCAGCTTGTCCCACACTGAATTTATAGTGAATTTATGTTAACTTGCAGAGCCATTCCTTTCAGTAAAAACATTTAACAAATGTTTTCACACTGTTCTAGAAATAGTCAATGTATGATTTGTCATGGGAAAGGTAAAATACTCTAGATAGGTAAAGTACGGTATCAAAACAAATACATAAAAGTGTATTATTTTAGACTACATTTAGTGCAAGAAACATGCACATCCACTAAAATCCCCTGTTCAGCCTTTCTACTTGAAGCATGTGTTCATTACTTGCTTGAATTTTACACATTGTCTTAACTAGCTAGGAGCATCCTAGCTGAGTATGCTCCCCACAATCACCTCAGATCAATGCGGTGGTAGGTCTCCTTTCATCCCTAGTCCAACAACCCCCCTCCAACAACAGAGGTCCTTTGCAGGCACAGGGCCCTGATTTATGTTTAATGCAGCAGTGTTTTTACTGCTTTTGGCACAAGATGTTTGAAAGAGGTGAAAAAGACACACAGGCAAAAAGTCTGTTTAGAAAACAATTCCAACATAAGCACCATATGCCTTCAACTCATAGGCACATTTCCAGGCAAGCCACCACAGCAAGCACCACAATTAGCTCAGTTTTTAATTTTTTCTTCTTTAAGAAGTAGATGGGGGTGTGGGGGAGGGTAAAGGGAGCAAGTGAGTAGGAGAGTGTTGTTTCCTCCCTATAGGACTTTTTATTAGGTTTTTTAAACTGTTTTTCTTTCCTTCTGCTGGTTTACTACCTTGTATCTATCCACCCCTCAGGAGTTTAAAAGCCTCAAGTAAGTATTATTAGGTTTTTAGTGTGTGTTTTCTAATTGTGTGTGTGTGTGTGTGTTTCTGCCTGTGTTGGAAGCAGTTAAACCCTCACACAAGAAGGAGTAGGCTGGCTTTTATTGATGTTGGTCCATTGGTAGGGATGGCAGCTTGCACCAGCAGGGACCATGTCTGCGTAGTGTCCCGTTCATCCCCAAAAGTGTAGACACCAAGCTCATGTTGCACATAATTTTCATATTTGGTCAAATCTTTTTGTATGTACATGGACTTTATTTATCTGGACTGAGAAAAGGAAGTCCACATTGCTAGATTAAAGGTAGTAGCTACAACAGTAAAAACAGAACTAACAGTTTTGTTGCCCCTTTTTCTACATTATTGGAGATCAGGAAAAAACCCTGAATACCTTCACCAAAATGAGGCTGAGAAGATCATGTCAGGGCACAAGAGAGATATGGTTTTACACAAGAGTCTTATCATTTCCACTACAAGGACTGAACAGTTAAAGGCTCCCCAACATTGAAGATTGAAGCTGGTTTTATTTTTCCAGTAATTCAAAGTCCTGTGATATTTGGAGCTGTAAAGGAACAGGGAGCAAAGAGAGATCATCCTTGTGCTTCACAACAAGAGGGGAGCAGTGCTTAACTGTAAGCAGTAGTCATTATCCTCAGACACCTGGACAAAACCAACAAGATGGAGAATTTAAACAGCATAATATCTACAGCTACAGATTACCCATTCCTCCAGCACAAGATGTATATCACTATTATTCGAACAATAATGGCTGAAAGAGCTTGTTTTCACTTAAATTATTAAATGAATAATAAACCGTTTTTGTAATTCAGTCGAAGTATAGAAAAATATATTCACTGAATATTATTTGCGTTGAGTCTCAAGAAATTATTTGCAAATAAATGTTGAGGTCTCTTGGCCAGTTCCATTGCAGTTAGGCTGTAGGTTCTCCCAGGGTATCTGTGCACTTACAAGTGTGCCTTTCTAGGGTGAAGGAACAACCACCTCTGGGAGCGTGTGAATCCATGCTAAGCTTGCTGCTAGATCTGCAGAAATAAACAAAATTTATGTTAGGAATGAACGAGTCTGTAACAGGAAAAGCCTGCTCTATTCCCTCTCTAATGATCTGTACTTGGAAAATATCAAATTCTACTCCAGGTCTTAGTAGGGGACATATACTTTCCTTTTTTAAAAAAAAAAAGGAAAGAGTAGAAAAATTCAAGAAAATTCATACAGAATGGGGGTGGAGGGGAGGAGGATATATGGAATGGCTGTCATTTCCTTTTTTTTTGTCAAAAGCAGATTGAAAACTCCAAAAGCTAATGCCAGTGACACCATCTATCCAAAGATCTCAAGGCACTTTATGGACATCTGCTGAGATGCCTGTCACTGAGGAAAGCATCACTAGCAGGACTTTAGCTCAAGATTAACAGCATGCTGGGAAGTTAGTTGGCACATTCACAACAAAGGTTGCCACACTGTTTGAGGAGTTTCCAGCTCTGACAGTGTCATCCTCCTTGGACACCCTCCTCCAAAGTCCTGCTTGACAGCACACAACCTTAAGAAAGGATGAAATGAGGTTTGTTTAAAATAGGGGATTTCTTTTGTGAAAAAGCCAGCGATCCTTTGTTCAGTATTTCCTTTGTTTTGGTGCAACAGAGATGTCAACCAAGGGAAAAACAAGACAAGATGATCCCAAGAGAAGTCAATTCCACTAGTGTGTGATGACTGTGCTAGAGCACTGTGTTACAACAGTAACTATAAGGGAAAAATATTTATGACAATGACAGTGTGACACCAGAAAAGAGAAGAGCGGGGAGAGGAAAAATTTCTGGAATGAAAAGAATTAGCTGCGAGTCATGGGCTGGGAGCACGAATGGTGAGGTGGAAGCATAGAAAGAAATACATCTGGGAGTGAAATTTTTTTCTGGGCTTTTTTGTTGTTGGTTTTTGGGTTGGGAGGGGTAGTTGTGGGGTTTTTTTTGTTTGGTTGTTTTGGTGGGGGGGTTGTGGGTTTTTTGTTTGGTTTTTTTAGTTTTAAATTTGTTTTTTTAAAAAATCTATATATTTTAAATATTGGGCTTTTTTGCTTTCCTTTGTTTTCCTGCAAACTGGAGATGGGTAACTCGAGTTTGGAAGTTAAGATGCAGACCCAAATAATACAGTACTGAGAGTGCAAAATCAAATTTTCCCATCTCTTGAACTTTTTGCCTGCCTTGCCTTTTCCAGCCTCTGCCCCTTCTTTGCCCCATGTGCCCTTCAGCCACATTTCAGTCTGTGTCTGGGAAGTACTTTGTGTAGGTTCGTGAAATCCTATCAATCCAGTTTTTTCTTTTCTTTTCGAAGTATCAGGCTAGTAATCACATGTCTGCCCCATTGAGCACAAATTCAGATGTCCTCCCGCCTCCTCACCCTTTTTCGTCTTTTTTTTTTCCCTGGCAATTAAAAAAAAAAAAAAAATCTAAGACCAAACAAATCAATGTTTACGGATTTGTAATAAGTTTCTTTCTATTTATTTATTTATTTATTTCCTCTTCAGTCACTAAAGAAGCAGCAGCAACTTGCACAGAGCAGTTGTTGCCAGAGGGTGAATCATAGCTATATTGATTTGATTATGTAAAAGCTCAGAGGAACCTAAAGCCAGATACAGAAATATCTCATAGTCCAAACCCTGTGGGACACACACTAGTAAAAAAGCAATCTTTATATTGTTCCTGATAAAAGCATCATTAGTTTCCTCACAGTGAAACCATTTCTCTGCTGATACAGTGTATGGTTTTCCTTTTCTCTAGAATCCACTCAGACATAATTAACACTCAGTTACGAGATTTCAGCTTTCCTCTGGAGTGTGTGCTTTGAGGCTGTTGAGAGCGTGGGTGCACAATCCTGAGCATCTATGAATCACTCTCTCACCCCTCTGCAGAGCAGGGGTCTGGCCTCTGAGGCATGGGGTGTGCTGCACCCGAGTTTCGGCACTCTCCCCTGCACCCTTGACTGGCCATTCAGTGGGGCTGAGAGGGCCCAGCACTGATGCCACTGCTCTGTCAGATAATGTCTCTCACTCCCCTTCAGCCTTTATACCACCACAAAGGCACAAAATCGCACAGACATGCGGACCTGCACAGATAGATGTGTTCCCAGCTTGTCAAAACAAAATGTTGCATGTGTGGTTTTCAGCAGAGCGGCTCCTTGCAGGCACCCCAGCAGGGGGGGACCACTCCTCTGCCATGGCTGGCTTGAAGGTGGGGTGGAAAAAGCAGGGGCAAAGAGTTTAAACAAAAGCATCGTGGACAGCTAAGGCTGTACATTTTTACTCACGCTTCTGTTAACCATGCAGCTAATATCCGATTGGTATAGGCAAATTAATCAACTCCGAGTTTTTCTGTGTATTGTGAAGGAAGAATATAACCCATTTTTATTTTGAGGCCAATCTTACTACTTCATGCCTTCATTATAGAGGAAAGATGTATTGTAAGTCAGTCTATTTCATTCACCTCTGGTTCTCTCTTTCTTATCAATTTCAGTCTTCTTTTGGCCCAGTCAAAGGAAAATACCAATGAACTTTAACGTCCCTTGTTCGAATCTGCAATGTGGGACTTTGCTGTAAGATAAAGTAAAGTGTTACCCTGATGCAGACAGATATGGCACAGCTATGCTTCTTGCTAAAATATTATGTGCTTCAGAGAGGAAACTTCGTATAGGTGAGAGAAGGGAAAGGATAGAAAGACTCATTTCAACTCTTGCACCTGTCTTCTCTTCAAATCAATGTGAAGACTCCTCAAGGAAACTTTAAGACATCTGGGAGTTTTGCTGACAGCTCTGAAGGATTCACACACATAAAATTTGAAACAATGCCAGAAAACTCAAAATGCCTAAATGTGATGATTTTGGGGGATCCTTTTACCTAGTTGCAAAAGCCTTTAACCTTTTTGCAGTATCACTAACATAAGAATGGTTTCTGCCCCATTCTCTTGAATTGCCAAACAGTTTGGACTACTATAAACCAGGAAATTATCCTCTCTTTTGTCTCTCTCTCAGAGCTCAGTTCATGTCTTTTTCTTTCTCAGAGCTGTTCCATTGGCTGAAATCCTGGCTGGCATACACCTTGAACTGTTCAGATAGCACCACATAGTTACATACAGGCTAAAGCACTACATTTAGGAGGCTTGTAAAATCCAGCCTGCTGAGCACTTTGCATAACCAGTGTTTGAGAAGAAAGGCTGTTCATATAAATTATTTATTCAGCCTACCATTTGCAGTGATTTTTCATTATCAACACAGGAATAATTCCAGGGGTTTCAGATGTCTTCACCTGCTCCTGCAGCACCCACAGAGGGATGTGACTGTCAAGTGTAGGACAGCAACCTGTCTGCCTCACTGATTTGTTCAAGTAGGACATCTCACTGCTGTTCGCAGCCATGTCTGTCTCTCATTGCAATATGGTGCTGAAGCCCAGAGAGTGCCAAAAAATACTGTCCTCAGCAGTGAGAGCTGAGCCCATTTCGTGTCTGTCAAGGTTGAATCTGGTGCATAGTCTCTGAATATCTTTCAGCACAAAAGTGAAAACAAATCTCATTAGAAGAGAGCTTCATCTGTTGGAGAAGCAAGTGTTTCACCCATCTTTTACACATTAGCAGAGGAAGTTTTTAATAAAGCATAAATGCACTACGATATGGTGTTTTTACTCCTAATTCTGTACACATTTGCAGTTGTACCACATGAGTTAGGAGACTTTTCCTGACAAATCTGTGGTCTTTGGTGGTTTTAACTGTAACTCAAGAGAAGATTCAACCGTTTGCACGACCTTTGCAGTCTGGGTGATCTGCTAGCATGGCCTACCGCATTACCAGTCTGTTCAAACCATCCATAGACATTCGTCCCTTCAGTTCTCTCAGCATTTAAAATAGGTGAACCTGACACCTCACCTGTGGCCAAGAAGAGCAGCTCGCATCTGATGGATGACATGCGATTTGAACATATTTGTACTAAAACAAAACCTAAGACTGCCTGTATTCATTCTCTTGGAAGTCCTCAAAAACTTTGACCCGAGAGCAGCTGATGTGCTCAGAATCTAGGCATATCAGAAAACCTTGTGTGAGAGAGAGTAAAAAAAGCCCGGTATATATTTAAGCAGATGTTGCAGTTTGGGAGTAGCTAATACACGATTTTGTTTTTAATAGATTTACTGACTGAAATACTTTTTGATTAGAAATGTTTTAATTAGAATTCACTTTCATACATTATAAACCAAAAAGATAGATTCTATCTTAGTTTTTCTGAAAATATAAGCATTTTCTGCTTTAGAGAGAACTTGTGCTTTCCACTCACTGGAATTAAGTTATTATGATTGTCTTTCTTGTCTGTAGCAATCTGGATCTTCCTTCTGTACAAAAACCAGGCATCAATGTAAGCATCAAAGAAAACCTGGGACCAAAACCACTGACACAGGTGAAATTACAAGATGGCTAAATCTGAACCTTCATTTTATTAAGTCTTTTGCAACTGAAAATGTGGCAAACAGAATGGCTAGCTTCATACGACCAACATCCATATGTTTTGGGTTTTAGTCTGCATCTATTCATCAAGAAACCCTTCTTTTACAAAAGGAGTTCTCTCATTGAAAAATGCTCAGTTCATTGGCTTATTCTCTGCAAGTATTAATAAACCCCTGAAAAATTGCTGTGCACAACAGCTTTAATAGCTCTGTCCGGCTGCTTCCCAGCCTCTACCTCTTGAAAATAAAGCAAACTCTGACTATAAATCAAGGCCACTGAAATGAAGGCCAGTTGCACATCACAGAGAATGATTTTATAGGTGGAACGTGGGCTTGCTAATTTCTAGAATAAATTATTGTGCTTTATTGAAAGCAGCTCCATTTGCACGCTTTTAGTTGCAAAGCCTTAAAAACAAAATCACAAGCCCTGTTATAGGCTAATTTTAACATATCTCTTTTTTTTCCAGGCAGCTCTCAGTATAAAACATTTAGCTGACAATGTGCCAGGAAATCCGTTTCATTAAAACAAACACTGATACACTCATTGTGAAGTTATCTCACTTATAATATCAATGATCTTTAATAGAGTTGTTTTATTACTGGAATAACATTTCTGTCTGACAAGTCTGGAGTCAATATTTAACAGATTTAGGTCAGATTTAGCAATAGGATTTTGTAAAAACCTGGGAAGACTGAATTCTGACTGCAAACTCATAAAGTAGGTTTACAGATTACAAAATGAGCATTTTCATAAATATGCATGTCTCATAAATATTTGAGAAAAAAAATGAAATAAGATCCAATATCTAAATGATTGTCTAATTAATAATTCTTTTGATAGGGTAGTCTTGAATACATATTAAACACGTGAGAAGAAAGAGAAAAAGAGAAAGAAGGAAACAGGGAAGAAGGGAAGGAAGGAAAAAAGGAAGAAGAGAAAGAAGCAAGGAAAGAAATAAGGAAGGCAGGCAGGAAGGAAGGCAGGAAGGAAGGCAGGCAGGCAGGAAGGAAGGAAGGAAGGACACCTTTTGAAACAGTAGTAAGATTTTTAAATCCTACTTCTCAGTTTAAAAATTTCAAAATCAGTGAAGAAGACCCTTTAACCTCGTCAATATTGTATGAAAGTCCTCACATGTACAGCCTGTTGCACATGAAAGATTGCTGTTTGATTCCCTGCACAGCTGGGGTCCAGGGCTTCAGGCAGCAGGACTGCATGAATTTAAGAACACTTTCTACTTGAGGAAGTGTAAATCCTGAGGAAGAGGAGGTTGGACAAGCATGCTGATGATGACCCATTGCATGCTGCTGCAATTCAGTTGAATGGGATTTCTACACTGGTTGCTCAAGCTACAAAGTTATAGTAGCCAAAATTAATTAAAAGTGAATCCCAAATTATTTCACAAGAGCAAGTGACACAGTCATTCCACAGTCAATTGTAGACCTGAATTTCCCATAATTTGCAAGTATTTTGATGGATGGTTTGTTGGCAGTGCTAAGAAATCCCTAACTCTTGGATGAATGATCATTCTCTGTGGGATTTGAGAGATGTATTTATTATTTTCTTTAAACTGTAGTTCCACTGTAAAGGTTTTTATCACCCACACAGAGAAAATGAATAGTTATGGCAAATAACTCATGTAGTGAGATTTTTGTGTGGTTAGTCTTCTGATTAGGCAGCAAAGCAGATTTAAGAAGAATTAAAGGAAAGAAAGAAGCAACTCCAATGTCCTCTGCACATCTTTAAGCAGTTATACTGAAAGGGTTTAGCAGGGGTATGGAGGGAAATACCTCTTGGCTGGCAGAACGGAGACAAGAGATGTATACCAGTGGAACATGTGCCTAAAACCACATTTCTCTGGAGCAAGTGACAGAGCTGCGATTCATAAACTGGCTATTGCCTTGTTCCTTGAGTTTCAGCAAGATCTTCATAGTCCCTCACACCTCACTGTTCATCCATCATTCCCATACCTAGGAAATCACATCAGAAATGCAAAGTCCATAAAATCAATGGAGAAAAAGGTTTTTTTGGGTCTGAGTCATCTCTCTAAGCTTGTGATTTTCAACTAAACTGAACAGCTTTTGTTGACATTGACCAGTACTGCTGTTTATGAAGTTGCTGTACTTGTTCACCCATGCGATTATTGACTACAAGAAATTTTCGCCTTTTCCACATATCACATAACCTTCCTCATCTGTTCCCTAGTGGAAAAAGAAATTGTAGTTTTACTTAGAGTTACTCAAGAATTACAACTTCTGCTGCATTTTCAGAATAGTTAAGAGAATGGGTTTCTTTCCAAAGGAGTGATGTTAAAGATTCAAGATATGATACTAAATCTCTGTTTCACATACAAAACAACATGCCCAGCAAAATGCAGCCAGGGTGCATTAAAAGTAAACAAGAGATAAGCAAGGAATGCAGTTATTGCTCTTTCCAAAAGTGCAGAAAAAGAACTCCTACCTTCATGGTTTGTGAAGAAATAAAACCTTTGCAAGATATCAAGGGTAAGAAACTTGGCATTATCTGTCGGATGCTGCACAACAGGGAGATGGAGGCATCTGAACTCATCAAGGTGGCCAAGTATTTGCCAGGGTCAGGCCAGCACCCCTTCTTTGTTATGAAATACAGATCCAGCTTTTCAAGTTATAGCCAGGAAAATTATTTCTATGAAATGTGTAAGTGCAAGGATCACATCTGCTCTCCAAGGTGTTTGTGTCTGAAATGTTATCAGTTGCCTCAGAAATTATTTTCACTATAAATTAAGATGGCTGGGTTTTATGAGCACAAATGTGCATTTGTATAATTTTAGAGATGCAAAGTTGGAATGCAGTTTTGATCATTTTGTCCATGACTGTAACCAGTGACTTTTAATGTCCTTACAGCAGCAAAAGACATTCTTTATCCAGACAGAACTGAGCTCCCTGAAAGTTGCACTATGGCTCTCCTAAATTCCCCTAGCAGAAGATGAAAATGTGTATCTTGCTTTTGGTCTCATCTCCTCAGAAGCTGAAAATTTGACTTCCCATCACTATCCCCAGTACGCGGCACATACTCAGAACTGAAATGCTGTAGTCAAAGGCATTGTACAAATCCTTAACTGTTTTATTTCCATATTAAGAAAATTAATGAAACATTGGAAGCTGCTCCAGACATGTTATGAGTAAAGAATGGATGTTTTGGAACATGAAACTGATTAGAAAAAAATAATTAATAGAAAGTATATTTGGCTGGTCTCAAAGTATTGCTAAATTTCTAGGTGAACTTCTGTCATTGATCTCTGTTGAGTTTACACATGTTTTAAGAGATGTAAATTTTTTATGGCTTTCATGCAATTAAATAATGAAGTGCATCATTCCTGGCCATGAACAAAACAATGTCCTCAAAGCATCTTCCACTGCTGCAGTGTAAATAAATAATAGTATCTCACATTCTTATATTCAGTAGTATCAAAGAAGGTAGAGATGTAAGCAGAATGACTGAGTTTCTTTAATCCACTAATATTGCTCTGTAAGGAGAAGGTAAACCATAAACAAATTGTGAATTAAATTATTTCAGAAGACTTAAACCAGCAAGAGGATGGGCAGCAAAATTTGGGGTCAAATGTATTAAATTTATGGCAAGTAAATATAAAGTTGGTGTTTAGCACCTGAGCAGAATGAGCCCAGCGAAATCACAATGCTCACATTTAACAGAATTAGAAAACTTCGTAACAAAACCACCCCAAATAACTGTAACTGCCATTTTCCCTAGCAATATAATCAACCAGTAGGTTTCATAAGTCAAGATATGAAGTCTGAAGTACCTGCATGAATTAGCAGCATTTCGGCTGGAGCAGCAAAATTGCTCTGCCATTGCAGTTGTGGAAACAAATTGAACACGTTCCTTTAACAAAAGCAATTTTGTATTAACAAAATCCATACAAGAGTTTATTTAAAAATTAAACTATAAAAATATCAAAAAGGACAATGTACCATATATCTGCATGTACCTTACCATTGCTGATTAATACCAGCTCTGTTTCTCCCCCCCTTCAGGAGGAGAAATGTGAAGTTGATGAAAGACCAACAGCACAAAAAATGTTTGTTAGCTGCCTCAAGAATGAACAAATATTTGTCAGATTCTTTTACTTACAATCTGACTTGCAAAATCATATAGCTAAAATACTTTGTACAAATGAGGTCCCTGCCCAGCATCCTTTGCTGATCAGCAGTGGTTTTTCACAAGGGTTTCATTATCATATGCCCTTGAAAAATTCTGCGTCTGAGGGGCTCTAGAGGGCATGCAATATTACTTAATAACACTTGAATTGTATGTTAGTGTATTGATCTACAATGTGTGCCACTTGTACAGCCTGGCAATTAGTTTAAAGTCTAAACAGCTGGGATTTGTGTTTCAAATTCAAATTCTGATGTCCACTTGCTATGGGACATACAGACAACTGCTTATATATCTGTGATGGGAGTGAAATTAAAAGACTTATTTGAGCCAAAAAATTTCAATCTGTCCAAAGGAATGTGGGAATTATTGGGTAAAATCTTCAATACTTTCTAATCTTGGTACATATTCAAATAGCTCCCAAAGCTGTACTAGCTGAGAGCCTACAATACATAGGTGCTATTTCATCTATTCTAATAAGGAATTTATATGTAAACCAATAGAAAAAACAAGTCTTAAAACAAAATAGAACAAAAAAAAAAAATCTGCGTAAAGAAATAATAGAACAATACACAGAGAAATCCAAGCCAAATGAAAATTAACTTTGAATGTTTGCCCTCTGCAGTATATTGCGTTCACACAACCAATTAAAAGAAATGCGATCTCATTTGGAAAATATCTATTGATTTCCCAGTTCATCAGATCAGCTTGATGTGTCCGGCAATGGCTCCTATGACATCATCAATATTTTTCTATTTAGAATAATGACTTATTTTATATGCCAAGAGCTATAAAAAAGTCTATATACATATATTTCTAAGGACATCAGCTTAAAAACCATCTTGATTTCCCTCCTTAACATACAATATTTTTTATCCACCTTTTAAAAAAATTTTGGATCTTGCCACGAGATTCATTTATGAAACTCAGTAAATTTGTTTAGTTTATAAACTGACCTCTAAATCATGTTTCCCCTATTAGATGCTGTCTCTTTGGTCTGCATTTGGGGTCCAAATTACACACATTTTTCTTTTAGATTATGCAGAACACATTTCAGAGAAATTCTCCCAGCCCTGCTGCCCCCCTCCTTCTTTCTTCTTTTCCAGCCTCTTGTATCTTTTAACTGCTACATATTACCTCTAAATCTTTCTACAGAGTCAAAAAGGCATCCATTCAGCTAGATGTTTATTCTGTTCAATTCACCCATGTATGTTTTTTAAGATACACTTACAGCTGACTCTCAGCCCAGTTTCTAGCAATGGAAAAGAATATTTATATGCCCCAGACATAGATGTGCCTTTAATCAGAACTCCCCACAGGGCCAATTGGCATATAGAAAACCAGGCAAAATCTGACCCAGGAACCAGCAATGAGACAGTTCTCACGTCTAACCCCATGTAGTTCTTGCTTCTAAGATTCTCATTCTGGGAATGGGGGAGGTGGAAGAAATTCTTTCTCCTTCTCACTTCTTTCCAGCCTATTCAACACAGTGGGCTCTCAAGTTCCCCTGGGACACTGTTTCATCACGGGCCAGAATGAAGGGCAGTTTAGCAAGCTTGGAAACTTCCTTTCCCTGGAATTGAAGAAAAAATGGAGTGGTATTGCTATTTTTGAATATTCCTGGTTTGGACTACTTCTATGCAATTCAGCCTGTTTCAAAGGACGTGGCCTGTGGGACCCTGTGCAAAGCAGGCTAAAGCAGGGCTGAGTGACACAGAACTAGCTCTTCTGCCACCGGCAATGCCATCACCTACCCAAACTACGGCTGGGGCCCACCACAGCACTTTGAATACTCAAAACAAAACAAGTGGCTCCAAACCCGGTAATTTATCTCACCACTTCGGTAGTCCCTGGAATGTGGTTTGCTGACCTCTGGTGGTTATCCAAGCTACAAGAGACGTGGCTTGCCTGTCGGACCCGGAAAGTTAAAAAGGAAAATTTATCAACTCCTAAGCGGTGTGCGACTGTGGTGTTAGACACTGGGAAAAGCTGAGGATTTAAATCCCAAATTTCAGAAGCTACTGTCCTATGCTGCTGGCAAATTAAAGTGCAAGACTTAATCCTGTGTTGCTTTATCTTGGTATCATTTTACCCAGCAAAAAAGAGCTGAAGCAAACAAAGCAGAGTGGTAGCTTCTGTGATACATATGTTCTCATCCAGGTTGTTTCTTTTACTCTTGCTGCTTGCATGGCTCATCACTCTAATTCCTGATGGCCCTGTGCTCCCAGGGAAAGACTCTTTCCCTTTCCCAGGGAAAGACATCCCAGAAGGGATGCCTGCAGTGTCAGGGGCTTAAAGCCACGAAGGCTGAAGAGCAGGGGCAAGCCGTGTCCTTCGCAGGGTTACATATAATCTGTCCCATGAAAACTCTGGGTAAGGTTTAGGGTTACCTCTTCTGTTTTGGGCCTATACCCTTGGTTTTAACTTGTCTTTGAAGGCAAGTCTAAAGTGAAACTGAGTCATCAACAGTGCATTCAGGGCCTGAAGAAGGTCTAGTCCCCAGACCCATGTACAGCGGGTGGAGATGCACTGCTTCCCCCTTGGTCCCTAACAGTCCTCCCTACCACACACTGCCCAGAGAGTCAGTGAGCAACCCAGGATTGCATTAAATTCATCCTCTGAGAATAAAAAAAAGCAAACCCTTCATCTCAGACATTATTAAAGTCTGCTATGAGTCATGTTTGTCCTTGGTTATATTCCTTCCAAGGAAGTATTTTCCTCTGCCCATGGAAATGTACACTAAATATAAACACAGCTTTCTCAGTGACATTTGACCAGTTTAATGACTATACCATCTTCAAGGACACTTTCTGTTGTTGTGTACTGAGTCCAGATTGTTTCTATTTGCATTTTTCTGACAGAATAGTGGCTAAAACAGACTATAGTCTATTTGAGTCTGAAATAACTTCTGGTTACACGACTGCCTGAAATTTTCCATTTAAAAAAGTGACAAACATTCTCTCTTTTTTCTTGTTACCAGTCAACATGCATTACTCAATTCAACCCTGTATTGTCTTATCTACTTTTCTAGCTTTGTCACTGATCCCGCAAACTCCCTGTCTGTTAGCACTGCTTCTCATGATTTGTTGAATAATATTGATTTGATACGGGCAATACCAAAAAGGATTCGAATGAGTATCCTTTTAAGATCAATCTGCTGTGAAAAACTTGGTCCAAATGAATTTTTTAGCCCAATCGTGGCTTAGATAAGAGGGATAGACTTATATGTTAGAAAATAATGTAACAGATAGTCAAGAGGATGTCTGGGTATGATGATTCTGGAAAATGGAGACCACATCCCCACTAACCCTTCTACAAATGATGTTAAACTCACATTATCCTAAAGAAATGTAAAAACACTGTGTAAATATGGCTTTTGGGTGGGTACCCTGACTTAATTTACACTCTTTTTCTGGAATGAGTTTATAAAGAATCTATAGAATACCACCCTCACAGGTGACTCATGGGGTAAAACGATCACTGTAACAAGTTAGTTCTCAGTTCTCTTGTGTGAGCACGTGTAAGCCAGCATTTTCAGTATCTGCTTGGTGAGACAATAGTTCATTTCTTTATTAAGGGCTAAAATTTGTCCTCTGATATGTGTGAATGGCTCCCAATGAAGTAAATGAAAATGTCAAATAATTATTTAGCTTAGTTACAGGGGTATAACCAGAGTGATAATGAGAAGAAATTAAAAGAAGAAAAATTTAGATTGACTATTAGAAGAAAATCCCAGGCAGTAAGACTATTTGCATGTATCTGTGTTTCAGTTCTTGAACTAGATATGGACTACACTTCGCCCATCATCGTCATAACATTAGACAGTGCAATAATTTCTCAAGGGAAAAGAACACTTGGGAACATTTAAAGTAGATTGGAGAAACATCAGGAAATATCGCACAGAAATCAATTCCACATTAGCAGGAAGATATAGTGGTTGATCTTTATCATCTTTGCATTCCACATCTTATAGCTTATTTCCAACTCCAGGATATAGAAGTCTGAGGAGGTGAAAGGAGGCAGTTGTAGTTACTGGGTAAATAAATGCTTCTGCTCCTTACCACAACAAGTAATCTCCTATATGGAAAGTGCCTGGGGCCTACAGAACACGGTTTGCCCCTTCTTTGTCATCAACGAGTAGAAGCAGATTGATCAAGCCAAGGCAGTCTTATTGTACAACCTGGAGTGTCCTTCACAATCAAGATACACGGTGGTTACAACTACTGTAGGCAAAGTCGAATAGTGAATCAAGGTGGCTCTGTATGCTTCCATGATGTGTGCCCATGCATGAAGGAAAGCCTTGCCCTTCCCATTGAAGACAGTCAGAGTGAGCCTGTGGATCACTGGGATCATTCAGTGATATTTAAATCAGAAGCAAAGCACACAGACAAATAGTGCGGCAGTCCCACTGCTGTGTAATCTAACTCCAGAAATTCTGCAGTCAGCTTCCTTGAGATAGGAAAAGAGTGCACTAAATTTGTGCAGCTTGGGAAACTAGAATACCATTCTAAAAACGGTGCTCTGCTAACCTTGTCTTCAACAGAGAATATGTACGTCATCTTCAGCATTGAATAAAATATTGAACCATATGTCCTTAGAATAAAGAAGTTGAATATCAGATGCAGAGAGTAATGTGTGAACCATACAGGGCTAAAAACTGCTCGGCAAATACGCTCTCCCATGCATATTCAAAACCATGGCAGCAAAAATGATGGCAAAACCTTTATGTTTTCTGATAATACAGCTCTTTGAAACGCTGTTAGCAGGCTCTCTCTCTCTCCATCATGTCACACCGGACAAGGAATGGGACAGGGCCCCGGTGGTTCTCAATTCATAGACATGCCATACAATCCAACAAGCCAGCTTTATAAAGGCATGCTGAATGAGGCTCTGTGCCTGCAAGGGAAATTTAATTGGATTTCTTTATAGGTTGCAACAATCCAATGAAAAATTATGTAAGAATAGCATGATTCAATTTCAGCATGCACTTGAATAATAATATTTTTGAAAGAAAGAATTCTTCATGCACACACAGGGGAAAAAAAAGGTAAAAATGAAAACAAGGTAAACCATCAGTTTTCAATCCAAACAGACCGCATGGCCCAACTTTATTCACAACAGCCCAGACATTGTGTGTGTCATTATCCCAAGTCAGGATATAAAAGCACAAATTATATACCGTCTGATGTGAATATATAAGCTTTCATAGCTTCTGAATTTGACTTTTAGGAATAATAATTGAGTCTTTCATTTTGTCCTCATACTCTGAATCAAAGTGACTGAGAAAAGAAAAGAAAATATTGCTTTATCCAGCTATCAGATCCACCTCAATGAATAATGACAAATTTCAAGCATTACAGGTTTGCATTGCTGGGGTGTAACTTAAATATTTCTCTGCTTTTCATCATAGTTTACATACGTTTTTCACATTAAGTAGTAGCCAAATACAGCCATATGGTCTTCAGGACTTTTAAGGATACATGCAAGGTGCTAGCAAGTGTGCTTCTGTGTGTGTTTGTGTTGCTGTATAGCACACATGCCCGAGGATTGTACCTAATAGGGCAGCAAAGCTGGTGAAGGATCTAGAGAGTAAGTCCTATGAGGAACAGATGACAGAGCTGGGATTGTTCAGCCTGGGAAAAAGGGGGTCGGGGGGATCTCATCACTCTCTACAACTACCTGAGAAGAGGCTGTAGCAGGGTGGGTGTCAGCCTCTTCTCCCAGACAGCTGGCAACAGGACAAGGGGAAGTGGTTTCAGGCTTTACCAGAGGAGGTTCAGGTTGGACATCAGGATAAATGTTTTCCCTGAAAGGATGGTTAAGCACTGAAATGGGCTGGCCAGGAAGGTGGTGGAGTCACTGCCCCTGGAGGTGTTCAAAAAACAACTGGATGTGACACTTAGTTCCAGGGTGTAGTTGACAAGGTGGTGATTGGACAAAGACTGGACTCGATGATCTCGAAGGTTTTTTCCCAAACTAAATGATTCTGTGATTCTAAATCCTATGTGAAAAGTAGCACCTAAATTGAAAACTGTCTGTGGATATCTTTTACATCCAGATGGAGTAAATTATTAATCCTATGGTAAATTCAAATGAATTTATTATATTTGGTGTAAAGTGAGAAACAGGACTCAAATAATAATCATAAGTGCTGCTTAACTCCACTTAAGTTTAAACCTGTGTGTCTTATGTTCTTGTCTTTCAGCACACAACAAATTTTGGACTGGGAATGTAAAAGTACTTGGTATTATTTTCCATGGCTTCAGCACGCAAGGAAGGAGCAAATGAGATTTATGATCCAGAAAAGAGCAAAAGGAAGTTCGAAACTGTAGAATGAACATGTAAGTTTTATGCTTCTGGTAAAATTATCATCAATCTCAATAAGATTGATATTGATATTAAAGATTTATCATTAGTTTTTAAAAAGAAGGCTGTCTTTCATACATGACTGGGATCTTTTTTAGAAATTACAGTTCAAAACCTAAAACCTTTGAAATAAAATGTTATATACCAAGTGCATAATATTGCAGGAAATTGTAAATTTTGTGATCAAGTACATAACATTGACTTGCAAAACACACAGACCAGTCAGTATTACAGCAGACATCCCTCTCTTCTGTAGCTCTGTTATTAACATTCTTTATTTTAAAATCACTTATGCTAAGTTTTTTTAACAACAACAGTCTTATCCAGAGGGTCCTGGTATTTGAGTTGCTTCAGATTGATGCCAGGATGGTTTACGGCCTTATATTTGTTGATACTTGAAGAAGGACTTCCACAGACAGCCTGCCCCGCCTTTCAAGTAGGCTGTCTTGAGGCTGACAAATTCCTCTAGTACGTTTTGACTGCTGATCTGAGGGTTCAAGCCCCACAGGTACCTTTAACTGGTCTCATACTTTTGACATTTCCCCCCCCAATATTTAATTTTATGCCCCTTCTGAGCCCTCAGTTTGGAGGAACTATATGAAAATTGTTATTCCTAGAAGAGCTAAGGTTTCAGGGAAAAAAGGCAAAACTGAGCCACAGACCGAGTGGGTTACACCAAGCCATTCACCACCCAAGCAGCTAAAAGGCTTCTAGTCTGGTGGCTCAGCTGGTGGACCCAACATGGACCTGCTGTGGCTCATTTTATATTTAGCATTAAGGTCCTTGGAATTGAGCAGGGGACGGAGGGAAATTAAGCCTGTTGATACAAAGTCATGCTGTCAAAAGGCAATTTCTGAATTGTTTTGGGGAGAAATCTAACCTGACTGCCATGAACCTGTGGAGCAAGGCCAGTCCATGAAGATGGTCAGAGGGTTGAAGGACCTCTTCTGTGAAGAGTGGCTGAGAGAGCTGGGGATGTCCAGCCTGGAGGAAAGAAGGCTCCAGGGAGACTTTAGAGCAGCCTTCCAGTACCTGAAGGAGGTCTATAAGAAAGCTGGACCTTTTGACAAGGGCATATAGAGATAGGATGAGGGAGAATGGCTTTAAGATGAAAGAGGGTAGATTTTAATAAGATATGAGGAATAAATTCTTTACTGTGAGGGTGGTGAGGAACTTGAACTGTGTACCTTTAGAAGATGTGGCTACTCCATTTCCAGCAGTGTGCAGGGCCGGATTGTATGTAGGGTAGAGGAACTTGGTCTAGTGAAAAATGTCCCTGCCCGTGGCAGGGAGGGTTAGAACTTTAAAGCATCTTCCAACCCAAACTATGATTCTGTAACAGGAAAGTGTAGTATTCAAAATGTGCAGGAGAAAACATGTAATTGTTTTTTTCTAGAAACAGAAAAAGAGCAACAACAGAAAGTCCACAAATTTTCAGAATTTTCCCTAGGAAAGTGCTTAAGAATAATACAGAATGTAGAATTACTCTGGTATGTTAGTGGAGTGCTGTTAAAACTCAACTGTCTTCCCCAATTTAATACTTGAGGCCTTGAACATTTCTGGGGATGGAACATATACAACTTCTCTGGGCAACATGTTCCAGGACCTCCTGTATTCCAGTGTGTTACAGCCCTGTAATATTTCATACATGTTCACATTTTTAAGAAAAATTCTTCTGATCTGGAAAACTCAGCTAAGTGGTTTTTACATTCTCCAAGGTGCAGAATAATTTATTGAAATATAAAGAGGTAAAGGTCAGTTAGCATTTAAAGCTTGATACTGCCCTGCAGAGGTGGATGAAAATTTTGCCGTGGTATCTCATGGGTCAACACTGGGCCTTATGAAGTTCAGAACTTTCTGGCTTTAAAATTTATTAGTTTTGATTTTTATTTCTTAATGCTCTTTGTTTAGAAATTTATGGATAAAGTCAGGTTCTTTCTTGACCTAATTCTGTCTTCAGAAACATTCACCTGCGAGCAGGGATCTCTGATGATGTTAACATCCATCTCTACCAACCTTCCATCCACAATATCACCCTCAAAGTTGCTGTTTGTTACAAAGCACAGAAGTTATCCTATTAATGTCAAGGAATAATTCACTTAGAGAATAATTCCTTGCCTTCTGCTTGGAGTGTTGAATATGAGTTTCCGTTTGTCTTTGTCTGGCATGGCAGACACAATTTGATTGGAGGGTAGATGTGTAGGTTGATACCATAATTGTTCTCTGTGTAAATATTGTCATGACACGAAAGCATACAAAAGCAATAGTCTGTGTCTGATGACTGGACAGGTCTAGCTTGTACAAATAAAACATGTACATATTAATTATAGTTGAGAAAGAATTCTTTAACTGCCCTACTTAAAAGCAGACAGCTGTTATTGAAACTATATCACTCTTTACATTATTTTGATAAGCATAGACTTTATTATACTAGTTTGCATTGCATCAATATGTTCAGCATCAAATGCTGATACAAAGCATCATTCTTTAGATGCTTAAGACTAAGATGCCTTAATTTAGAGGGAACTCAATCTTAATGGACAAGTAACCGTCCTGTGAAGTTCTTTGACATTGCTTGCTACATATGTAACAGCAGAAATAAAGAGCAAACTCTCTTACAGACATATTTTTGTTTACTTAAATAAGTGTTCTATGATGTAAAACAATTTTGAAGGTACAGATTGTTCACATGTATTTAGAAATTTAGACCACAGAACCTTCACCCAGCAGTTACTTCTTTTCCTTTGTCAAAATATTAATGCAGCTGGTTTTACGTTAGGCAGATATACTTCACCTGTCACATACTTTAGACAGAACGAGTGATTAAAGACTACTGAGCTTTTTTTATTTAGTTGCCAACACAGATGTCTTCCTTGAGCATTTGCTTTCTCTTCCTTGATACCTTCCCTTTTTGTTTCAGTAGCAAAGCAAAAGTAGAATGTGAGTGGATTGGAAGAGAAGTGCTGAAAGTTTGCAGCCCTTCCACTGCATCTGCTCCATTGGATGGAAAACACCAGGAGTGGGGTGGGAGTGGTAAGGCTGGGTGGACCATCAGCTCGTCTAGGGAATGAAAGTTCAGACCCAAGCAGAGGTCACATCATGCTTCCAAGTCAGGGCGTTTTGGGCAAACTGCAAAGACTTTGAGTAATTCCCCCTCAGTCTCTGCTTAGTGTTCAAGTCAGCAGAAGCTGAACCAAAGCAAACAGACGAACCTGTGACTTGAAGGAGAACACTAGCAGAGACATCTTGAGCATCACTATGAGGATGTACAATACTAGTAGCACCAAAGGCAACAAAAAACCCTGGAACAGATAGAAATTATAGTGAAATTTATTCAGATTAGGCATGTAGACAATAATACAGTAATAATTACAACAAGGCTAAACTTGTCTCTCAGGCTGAATCACATCCATGGTACTGAATTCTCCCAACCTCCAAGACAGAGGAAGTCAGCTTGTGGTAGCTCCTGAAGCCTCCATGGTAACCACCCGAGAGAGCAATGTTTGCCACAAACCAGGGACTGTGTTGTAGTAGTGAAATGCTATTTCACTGCCTTGAACAGTTCCCTGGCACTGTTAATTAAATGATGAAGATTCATTGATGAAATCCATGATAATAAAATCCATGCATCGGGGTTAGATAAGCTCATGTCCTTCAGAGCTGTCTGTTCAAATGACAGTAGTTCTGATATTGCTTCCTGTATAATCTACTTGGCAGTACATTGCTTCTCCTTTAAGGCTAAGGGAAACAGTTGGAACAGGAGACACCCTTTGCTAAACTGTGAGATTTTGAGTCTGTTCAAAACCAAAAGAGAGGCCTACTTGAGACTGGAAAGAGGATAAGTACCAAGAGAACTACAGAGACATTGCAAAGACATGCGGAAATGCAGATAGAAAGGCAAAAGCTCCACTTAAATAAAAATTGGCCAGAGATGTCAAAAACTGTAAGAAAGGCTTCTTTGAGTGCCCAAGGTATGTAAACAATAATCAGAAACAGAAAGAAAATATTTGCCCTATCTTAGACCTGAGATACCAACAGCACTGAAAAGGCAGGAGCTCTCAACACCTCCTTCAACAATGTCATCACCAGCAAAGTTGGGCCCCAGACCTTGGGAACAAAACCCCAGGTTTTAAGCACAGTTAAGGCAGTGCTAGGATGGGAACTATTACAGAAGCTTACAAACTCATAGGGCCTGGCCATTTCTGTGCAAAAGTGTTGGAGAGCTGGCTAGTGTCATTATGAGGATGCTTTCCATGACATTTGAGAAATTGTGGAGGCTGGAAGATGTCCATAAGACTGGAAGAAGGCTGATGTCACCCCCATCTGAAAGAAGGGCTTAAAGGAGCACCCAGGAAATTATAGGCCCATCAGTCTTACCTCATCCCTGGAAAAGTTACATAATGAATCCTCCTGGGAGCCATCACAAGTTAAATGAATCACGTGACTGGGGCAAGTCAGCATGGATTCACCAAGGGCAAATCATGCTTGATAAGACTGAGTGCCTTTCATGACTAAGTAACCTGCTTGGTTGATGGAGGGCCAGCTGTGGACATTGTCTGCTCTTATTCCTCTGAGGCTTTTGGTACAGTTTCCCAGAGCCTCTGGCTACAGAAACTGATCCATTGTGGTCTGGACAAGTGGTCCATGAGGTGAGGAACTGGCTGATAAGAGGCACCCAGAGCGGGGTGGTAAATGTCTCCTTTTCCAACCGGCAACCTGGAACAACTCGGGTTCCCCAGGGGTTGGTTTGAGCCCAATGCTGTTTCATGTCTTCATAAATTATGTGAAAGATGTGATCAAATCTACCTTGGTGATGTCTGTTGAGGATATTAAACTGAGTGGGGAGGTGGATGTTTTGAAAGGGACAGCCACTCTGCAGGAAGACCTGGACAGGCTGGAAGAGTGAAGCACATGAAATTCAACAAGGTCAAGTGTGAAGTTATGCATCTGGGAAAACATAATACAGGAGCACAGTGCAGGCTAGGATCTATCTGGCTGGGGAGCAGCTCCATGAAAAGGGACCTGGGTGTGGTGGTGGACATTGAGCTCGATATGGATGAGCAGTGTGCTGCTGCGGCAAAGAAAGACAATGAAATCTTTGGCTATATCAACAAAGGCATCACCAGCAGAGATGATGAACTCACTGGTGTCAACATTTGTCAGGCCATGTCTGGAATACTGCATTCAGTTTTGGTCTCTGCTATAGAGAAAAGATGTGGACAGGTTGGACAGGGTCCAGAGAATGGCTGCAAAGATGATCAGATGACAGGGAAGCCTCCCATGTGAGGAAAGGCTTAGGGGAGCCCTTATAACAATGTTCTAGTGTTTAAAACATGGCTATAAAGAAAACGAAGACTCCCTTTTTACAAGGAGTTACATAGAAAAGGTAAGAGGCAATGGGTTCAAGTTTCTCATTGGGATATCCCAGTTAAACACAAGAGGAAAAGATTTCATAATGAGAACAACCAGATACTGGCATAATCTCCCTAGTCCCAACATTGGAAACTTTTATGGTTTAGCTGGACAGAGTGCTGGCCCATATTGTCTGGACTGTGCTTTTGCCAAGAAAGGTTGGACTAGATGATCCTTAAGGCTCCTTCTAGCTGATGTCCTACGAGTTTAGGATTCTATATTTCATACCCAGTGCAGTCCCATATAGTCTGGGGAAACTGCTGCCACCTGGATCACAACATTGCTCCAAGCAAAGAAATGTGGGAGAAGTAGCTGAAGCAGAGAGAGCTCAGTTTCAAACGGGATGAGTCAATCTACCATTTTGCTGTTGGGAAAGGCGAATGGCAATGGTCTCCTTCCTTTTTACATTTTTCCCTGCAAGTGTCACACTCTAGCTGTGTACCTTGTGCCAGCTCTGTCACTCTCCACTCTCCGATAGGAACTGGTACCAGCTGTGAGATTGGACGATGAGCAGGAGAAGAAGTCAAGAGGCCTCATTTGACAACAGTGGTAGGCTGTTATGACAGATGAGCATTTTGGTAAAGAGAAGCCTGAAATACCTTAAGGATTATCTCAGTCTTTACCTTCACAAATATATTCTTTGGGAAAAAAAAGTGAAATAAATTCTAACTCAAGAAAATATTTCATCCATCTCCTATAAGCCAGACAACACAACTGTGATTATTTTAGCAAATTAGTTACCCATGTGTTACCCAGACAGTGATTCAACATTATTTCCATTACTGCTTCCTCACAACAAGAGGTGAAACTTATTTATCATGTATGTGACCATTTGGAGAATCAAAAGGGAAATCTCAGTTATTGGGAACCACCATGAACTTTTTTCTCTGGTGAATGTAACTCAGAAAGTGAGATATGTAACAGTGGATTTCGCAACACTGGCAACTTGAGCTGCATCAACTGAAGTCAGCTGCTTGTGCTAGAATAAATGGGCAAAAAGCAGCCAGACTCAGACTTCCTGGTAACAAGAAGGCTAGTTTTGGTGAGCATAGATCCAAGTGAATCTGTGGGGACATCTCAATTCACACTGAATAAAAACAATTTAAGGCTAGGAGACTCTTCTTGCTGTTCAGACCAACTTTCCTGCTCCTCAGTTTAATCCTTCTGCCATTTTGCCATCTCTTACAAAACAAAACTCATTACAAGTTTTCTGGCTGGAGTTGCTCGGATTTTTTTGTACTCTTACAGCATGGGTCTGGAAACTATTAATAGAGGAATGCTGATCAGCTCAAAACTGATTTATCTGCAAGAGATCCTGAAAACTGTAGAGTTAATAGGATTTAGGGAGGAAGGCACTCAGAATAGTTTGCAGGAACCAAATGACCAGAAGCTGAGCTTTTCTGAAGCAAATCATGTGACCTAGACACCCAGTTTCCATTAAAATACTCTAAGATTTGGTCTCTCAATGTCATTTTACTTAAGAAGACTCCATTCCCTTCGGCCTCCAAAGTTCTCTACAGGAGCTAGTAGCTGCTGATCATGTTGCCACATCAGCCTCTTTTTAAAGATATCTGAGTTGATTTTTGAAAGCTGTTGTTAATAACATTTAGAATACTAAGACAAATGAAGCAATGGTTTCACAAGCTATTACATAGGAAACATCTCATAAGGTTTTCTTGACTAATTTGCCATTGTTTGTTTCTGGAAAGTAAAAAAGGTGTTGGCGTGCTCTGGTCTTTCCAGATCTCAAAAAGTCTCTCAGAAAGGTGAAGAATTCAGAAAAAGTTACCATCAGTGACGAGAAAGGGGTACCTCTCCTCCAGTCCTCCAAGGGCTAGGTGTGTTGCTCTGAGCATAGGGGTGATGCCCACCTCTGTGCTCAGCAGTGCTCTGTTAGACTCCAGAAACTAACATCAACTCCAAGGTGTCTTTCCAGACTGAAATACAAATTAAGGTCTCGCGCATGGCCACATGAATGATTATTTACTTCAATAATCCATCATACACAGATTTCCATTCAGGATTTTAATGGAGAAATGTTTCATATTTAATACTAAACCCTCTTGTAGGTCTTGTTGTTACAAAACTAATTCATCCTCTGGTTTAGCTCAAAGCTACACTGAGCCTCTCCCTAAGTGATTCCTTTACAAGCAAATCCATCACCTTCTAAATACAAATTTTTAAAGGTGCAGATCGTTCCAGCTGCTGACATGTTCTAAAACATGTACCTTTTCTTTAATGAGAAACACCCCAAGTATCATACAGTCTCCAGTGGAAAACAAAATCCTTTGTTATTTTCTTAGCTTTCTTGATGTCAAGATAATTGTAATAGAGAGCACACACTTTGCAGCAGCTGTAACTATTGGAATCACTATAGGAAGCAAGTCAGCATGTAAGAGTTGTTGTGGTTTTTGGGGGTTTTTTTAAGGTATACTAGAATAGTAGAATAGTAGAAGAGTAGAAAAAATAGTAGAATAGTAGAAAAAAAAAGTGTGATCCAGTGAATGAAGTCAGTTTGGTAAGAGTGCGGCTGATAGCCAGAGGGTGCTCCAAGAGAGGAGCAGTGGGGTCCTTTCTCTGTGTTTGCCTCCTTCTAGTGAAAGGGAGGTGGAGAACATGGCTTCTCCTCCCTACCTTCTGGTTTAGCTGTTCCCTCATGAGGTGGCTGGGAATGGATAATTACTGCAATGTCCCCAGGTGTTCTCACAGAAGCTATTCCATGTCAATCCCTGGCATGCGTCTTACGTTCTGGGACGTAAGACTGTATCACGTTTGGTACATATCCCTGACAGTGGAAAACGACAAACACAAAGCCAGCCTCTTTTCAAAGTGCTAAAGAGAGCAGGGCAGAAAAGGTATGCTGGCTTGTAATGAACATCCAGTTCTTGGGTATCAAAGATATCTACATCTCACAGAGAAAGCTGAATCTTTGTTTTTCAGATCTCCTGGGTTGTAACTTCAGGCCCTTAGTTGCAACTCAGAATTAGGTTATACTTGGGGTCTCAGTTAGTTTTGATAAGTTACTTTCTTCTTCTTTTGGCAGCTTATTTGGTGAATACCATTTCAGTGTTTTATAAATCTGTGTTCAGGCAAGAAGGTGCCTTTAGTGTCATGATAGAAGTTTCAAAAGGTTTTCTCAGAAACTGGTGCAGGATTTGTAATGCTGTTTTGGACCTGTTATCAGGAAGATGGAGAAGTAAGAATTGACATCTCTCTTTTAAACAAAGACCTCTTTCTTTCCTCTTGTTGTCTTCTGACTTCCAAGCTGGAGAAGTCAGTAAGCTTCACCTTCAGCACTACTGGATACCTTTGTCACCGTATGAAATCAGGCCCTGTTTATGCCTTTTATATGCCAGTATAGTTTATATGTCAGTGAATTTTGTAAGAAAAGTTGCAAAATAGCAAGGAAACCTCGTAATTCCCCAGAGAAGTATACACAACCCATTTGTTTTCTCACAAAACCAAATAGAATTAACGGGCATTGTGGAGCCACAGTCCCTGGAAAACATCAACACTCTGACAGTTTCTTCCAGTTAACTGTTCTGAACATAACAGTTTCTTCCAGTCATCTAATCAGAAATTAAGTGTCTACAAGCCAGAGCACAGAATCCCTTAATCTCATTTTGCAGTTGTGCATCAGGACATCAGTATTTAGACTAATATTGCCTTGTGATTTTTTCTTAATCTATCAATTTCAAAAAGATGACCTAGGATAGGATAATAACAGTATTTTTGGCAATTGGAGTCAGCAAAAGACCATTTCTATTTCATTCTTTTATATTACCAAAGGGGGAAAGGATATATCTATCTCTATCAAAATGTTACCAGCAGGTGCTTGTCTGTTAAGCCAGGTGTTATTCTTTGTTATCATGTAATACTGTGTTTTAGCGAAACAGTACATATCCTTAACCATGCGTACGTGTACAAGCAGAGTTAGGATACAGGGAATTTGTATTGAAAACAAATATACCATAATATGGTACTTGGATTCTGTCAAACTGCTTGATGAATTTTGACTCTTCAGCTTTCACTTTTTCTATCAGCACAAACCAAAATGGATGCATATGAAAGTGTTCATGAAAAGTGAGGTGAAATTTAATGACCCAGTTTGAGGGGGGAACTCTTGTCTAAGAAAACATATTTCCCAAGAAAAAAACAGGTAGAATTTAATTCTCCACAACTAATTGTTTTCAAGAAACTGAGTAGTGCAGCAGAGGGAAAACACATAATTGCTGCTTTCTTTGGAGACATACAAAGAATGAAAATAAATGCCAAATGGTCATCAGCATCATCCTCAGCATCACCACCACAGAGAAAGCCTCTAGTTTCACTTTTCTCTCAATAGGAACTGGAAGGATATAGAATTGGGTCCCAAGCTTTCAGAGCCACTTTTGTGACATCTATATATGCTCCTTCACAAAGAGAAAGATAGTGACTGAACTCGCAGGCTACTATAAATGTTTAAAATTTAGATAGGTATTTTTCTAAAAAGCTACAGAACTTCGAAAAATTCACAGTAATATCCAATGAGTGTATTTTTCTCAATCATCCTGGAGATTTCTGCACCCAAAATAACATTTATTACTGGGTAGACACATGTGACTTACTCCTCATGTACTAGGAGGAAACCTTGTAGAAGCAGAAATAGCCTCTGACAGCTGAGGCAGGAATGAACAACAAAAAAAATCAAACCTCTCAGTTTTGAGTGTTAGCTCTTAAACTTGTTTTTTCCTCTTTTTTTTTTTCTGTTTTTTCTTTCTTTGACTCCCAGTGCTACAATGGTAAGTATGCGTTATTTCCATTTTTGGTTATTCTTGCAGCATCTTAAGGGTGTTACTTTCATGCAGTCAGTTTTCCTGTGTTGTCCTAACGGGTGGCGACTGTGTGTTTTCCTAAGGTGTGGTTGTCATTGATCAAATTTCTCTTTACAGCTACAGTTTGCTTTTTCATTTGGTGGCTGTTGTCACCAGTTTTCCAAAAGAAACTGCTTCTTCTAGCAGAATAAAATTAAAGGTGTTTACTTTCAAATTAAAAAACGTGAAGTGATACAGACTAGCCCAAAAGAGATTGAAGTGCACTGAATGAGCTTGGGCCAGCAATTTTGAGTCTTAGCTTAGCAGTGACTGAATAATTCTACCCTGTCTTGACTCTTTTAATATTCTGAGTTTCAATATGGAACTATGAACGGAAAAAGGATATATCTCTAGATATTTATACATGTATATGGAGAAATGACTGTGTCTGCGAGTGCATAGATGTGTGTGTTGTAAAACTAAGTTGGTTTGCCAATTTCAGACTCATTCCCTTCCATTAGAAATTATCCAACTAACAGTGAAATGAGATATAAATTATATATGCTACAGTCAATATACTGCTGCAACTGTTAAGAACTACTACAACTGTATGAAAAAATAGAGGGTCTTTTTTCACAAATTTTTTTTACTTGGAGTGGACTTGAGAGGAAAAATAGCTAAAAAGTGGACATAAGCTCTTTGAGGAGGGACAGAAAGATTAGAGGATGGTTAGGAATGTGAATTTGCTTTTCTACAAAAATTCCAAAATATCTTTGTTGTGAGAAACAACACTAACATCATACTGTCATTTACTGATAGATCATGCCAGAGAGGGAGTCTGTCTTATTAAAATATTATTATTAAAATATTCCCTACAGGTTCAGTGAATAGGGACATTTCCTTAAGGAAGTATCTGTGCAAACATGGCTAGAACTTCTCTGTATCACCCCTCATCAGGAAAATTTAACAGATTAACAGTTCAGAGCATAAAAATTAGGCATCTTCCAGTGTGGTTTGCACCCTGTTCTAACAGTTACTAGGTACTTAAGAAACTTCTGTGATATGCCTGAGAAGCCTGACTTATTATTTCTCAGCTTTTCTCTACTGTTTCTGTCAGATTGAAATACTACTGGTTACAAAATGATCCCAACTTAAGATCTAGTAGTAGGATAAAACGCCCATCAAAAAATCCCTTAATACAGATATGTGAAGTGAAACCAAAAACCTTGTATCAAAAAGGAAAATATAGATATTGTTATCACATCTGTCAAAGGAATTACCCTGTTTCAGTCAAACTCTTTTGCACTAGTTCCTGTAATAAAGGATCTGAAGGATGACTCCAGGAAGAGATCAACTTGTTAACAGAACACCGTGTATTGACTGTGTTCAAAAAGTCTGTATATTCAGCAAATCTCCATTGTAACACACCCTCTGCTATTGTAAGAACAGTAGTTCCTGTGGCGAGTATTTGACTCCAGTCTGAACTGTATCTTTTGCACTACAAAACTTCAAAGTCAGCCACTTCAGAGAAAGGAGATGGAAATGCTTTTCCTTTAACTCTGGGCTTCACTGTTTAATGAAGAGTTCTGTCTTTAAAAGGCCGATGGAGCTACAGCAACAGAAAGTAAGTATAACAGAATAGAGTTGGTCCAGTCAATGTTTAAGAATAACGAGTTTATTCTGGCGATATTGAAAATATAATCTAATCTGTACATAAATAGGACAGGCTCAAGATCTTCATCACTTGTGTCATCGTAAAAGTTGTGTGACTCTGCTGAAGGCAATGATTTTGGGGTACTGCTTGATACTAGATTTATGCCTGGTATTCCAGCATCTGTACATTTTTTCTAAAACTACAGAAGAAAAAAAAAAATGTTTGGTTTACTGCTCCTAGACCTCTCCCTTCTCTACAATAGACTGAGGATTAGCTAAACTTCATTTGGTCTGGCTCAATAGTCAGCAATGGTGGGCATTTGCTGGGTATTTGACCTTTGCTGTACCACTTTCTAATAAAAGAAATAAAGGAAACATAAGGAGGACACTTATGTAGAAGCTGTAAACAGTTGGCTTATCCTTTTTATGCACACATTTAATGTTCTTGTTTTACAATCTTTCCACTCCCGCAAGACTACGAATGTTACTATACAGGCACAAGCAATTGATGTGTGCTGTTTGTGATGGTAACATGAAATTGGCTACATTAAAATGCTCTGGTTAATAACAGATGAAACTCTACACTCTTAGTCAGCAAACATGTCTGGGGCAAATTTCACAATTCTTTTTACAAAATTAAAGATCTAAAGTTGGAGGTAGAATACGGTTCTGTCCTTGCTTATCTTTCTTTTACACTGCACCTAGGCCAGTGAAAAGCTTAGAAGAAGAATCTTTTAAGTATGAGAGCTGGTGTTTGTGTATATAAGTGCACGTCTGCACATACGTATAACTATACATGTCCTGATTAATATAAAATTCCTTATTATTCTTGGTCCTGATTGAACAAAATTTTACAGTTATGAACAACATTGTAACTTGGCCAAGAACTCCGTCTAAGAGAAACAGCTCCTTTGGGTTTTGGTTGGTAATTCTTCAGCTTTACTCTCTTTTCAGCAGACAGAAACTGGTTATCATAATTAAATAAATCAATATAACCTAATGTGATTACAAAACCATTTACACAGAGCATGGTGTGTGGGACACAGGACCTCAAGGTCCTAGCCTCCAGACATTCGTGCAGTCCTAGAAAAACATCTTTGCCATGTGAATGTATTTTTCCACAGTACCTATATTTTTAAATGCCGAATATTGAAACAATGTTTCCTGGTGTGTGTGTGTGTGTGTACATGTGCGTGTGCAAACTGTAAATCAGGGCAGTTTAATTTAAGCTAACAGAGCTATGCTAACCAGCCCCCACTGGCAACCAAAAGCCAATTCTTTTAATGTTGAAGATCCTGCTCAGAATGCACTTATCACTGGGAGAAAAAAGATTGGACCAAGCATATGACTGTTGTAAATGAAGATAGCTGTGCTGATTTCAGCGGAGCTCTGCCAGCGTACACCACCTAAGGGTTTGGTAAAATAGTTTCAGGCAAAGAAGGTACATTCCTTTCAGAGGATTAATTATGTTTTATATGCACTTACTGGGTACTTTTGGGGTAAGTTGGCTACATTATAAAAAGCAGGTAATAAAAAGAAAAAAGTAACCTGAATTTGTAGGTGGTCCATTTTATTGGACTAAAAATAAAAGGCAAGCATTTGCAAATCACAGTGTCTTCCTTAAGAGCTAGAGAGGAGGGCAAGTTGGGGCAGCAGAAATGAGAGCCTGGTTCTGATTCAGACTTCATAATTATATTCTGAGACAGAGATCAAAGCAGGAGTTGAGCAGGAAATGGCAAAGAGAAAGTCAGGTGCAAATATCACACCCTTCTCTGTCGCCATCACGAGCCAAAGTTTGGAAGCCAGTCCAGCATGGTGAATGAATGTGTTTGTTTAAAATAATTGCCTTGGCTGAAGCTCGTTATTGTTTTCTTCTGACTGCATTAGGTGAGAGTTACTGCCAGCATGTTTCTGGAGGTACAGGTAGCCAGGCTAATACAGCTGCCATCATTAACACTCCACAAAAAATCCTGGAGTCTTAATTCAGCTCCTAGTCAGGCTTTCCCAGGAAAAGTGCTGCTGAAATAGGAAAAATGGACTTGAAGTCAATGAAGACTTACTTCCATCTTCCATAATATCCTAGTGGAAAGAGAAAACACCATCCAGAGATTTCAGCAGGCTGATTCACAACGAAGCAGCAGGATGTACTAGTTCAATGACTGTGGAGAGCATCTTTTGCTTCCTTCTTTCTTTCTTGTTTTCCTACTCTGACTTTCCATAGAACGTCAGATGAAGAGGCAGTTTTGGCTAGACAATAGTGAGGTGGATTAGTCTGCATAACCACAGTTTTCTAATGGGTATGAAGGCTGTCAAAAGAATATTCTGGATATAGTTTTACCCTCCAGACCATGGTCAGTGCAAAATTTGCTAGCTATCCCACTCTTTATTCTATCCAATTCTGTTTGTTCTATGGGGTCTCTGCCCTACCAACTCCACTAGGTGGACATTAATTAATTAATTGATTCTATCAGGGAAGATGAAATTGCAGTTTTTGTCTTTGCAGCTAATGGAAATATAGCAAAATCTGTTGAAACCGGAGAATCTTCATATTTGTTTTAAATTTTTTAATCTCATCCTTGCGCATGGAGACATATTAAATACATGTAATTCAGACACACAGATTTGAACTTGATTTTATTTTCTTTGGTGTCATATTCATCTGCTAATTTGCGGGTTGGGTTTGGAATAACAACAAGTCATTTGCTGGGAAGGAGTGAATAGCTGGCCCTGGAGGTAGTACCTGATCTGCTCTGTTTTGATAGTTGCCTGCCCTGGGGAAAACCCCAGCTAGAGGGGGAGACCTACTGTACAGACCTAGATAAGCCTCTGCTCAGTTTCTTCCTGTTAAGGTTTCCCTCTTGAAAACAGCCATCTTAAAACCCTTTGTAAAGGTGCACAAGGGGTTTAGAGCAATCCCTAAGATCTCTGTGCATACAGCACAATGTACTCATTAAAGAACAAGTGAGGGCAGGAGCTGCTGCATAGAAAAGGTTATGATGTATGATAAAACAGGGAGGCTCAGGCAAAATGGGGGAAGTCTGATAGTGGGTACAAGAGAAGAATCTGAGAAGACAGGCAGTATTTAGCTTATAGAAGTGGTCAATTTTAAAAATGATCAGAACATTAGCAGGCACATTTTTTCATGTAAAGATTTCACTCTATACCTTACAAGAATATAAAACTTCCAGACGCTTTTTTTATCCTAGAGCAGGTTTCATTCCCCTCCCACTTTCAAGCACAGTCCATACAAAGCTGTACAGCACAAACTCAGATCTTCAAGGTAATCTGGTTTTGCTCACACAGAAGAACTTGCTCAAATTTTCTTCTTTGACTTCACACAGTTTTTCACACACTTGTTCTGAAATGTTGCTACTTGCTCAGTCTGTTCCTCAGACTTCCCTTCCC
>VZRR01009241.1:62630-149909 GCA_013398015.1 Oreocharis arfaki
TTCTCTGAACTTCCCTGAACTTCCCTTCCCTGAACTTCCCTTCCCGGAACTTCCCTTCCCGGAACTTCCCTTCCCTGAACTTCCCGGAACTTCCCGGAACTTCCCGGAACTTCCCTTCACCTCCTTCACTCTAGACAGCCAGATCACAACTTTTTCAAGCAGGAGAAAGGAGTCATTTGGCTCATTAGGTCAAGAAGAGCATTTTTAACCCATCCTTGGGAGCAACATTTACAGTCTTTGCAAAGGAATGAATGACTGCGTGACAGAGCTAGATCCAGAACAGCAGCCCAGAGGCAGGTGAGTCCTGTCTCAAGCAATCTGACACTGGCTGTTGTCAAGGATCAAATTTTTGGCATGATCTGGTGAACCTTCCTGACAGGAAAGTCACCTGAGAGCTGTATCAGTTTGCCTTGTCTTTCACCCACTCCTGTACCAGCTGAAGCTGTTTCCTGCTGGAGTGTCTTGGGAGAGGAACAGGCAGTGTACCTAGCAATCAGCTCCCTCACACTTGTCTTTCTCTTCAGTGTGAGTATGTCATCAATTGCAAAAGAAGTGTTGCTTCAAGTTACGTCAAAATGTGTGTTCCATTTCATTTCAACTGCTCATCCTTTGGAAACAGAAACAGATATCTAACTGTTCAGGTACCAATGACCAGAACGTTTCCATTCAGGGGACAGAATAACATAAAAAATGTTTTGTGTTCATTAACAAAACCATTTTAAAACTATGTGCTGACTAAATGCTGTGAGTGTGTAAAACCTTTACGTTCTAATCTGTAAAGATGTTTGAGAGTCTACTGTCCTTTCAGCTGACAAACTCCAGGCAGCAGTTATGACTGTAGAAAAATTTTATTTCCTTCTTTCCTCTTTCTTTAGGAAAAGATTTGGCCCTTTCTAGGACACTGACATTATTTTCTTGGGGTTTTTTTTCCTATATAAGAAATATTCTTATATTTTTCAGTTTTCTAGACTCCAAAATCACTCACATATCCAAAACGCACCTTTCTAAAGCAAATTCTTGGCAGACAAGGCAGCATTACTTTCATCTTCTATGTGTACAAAATGAATAAAAAAATTTAAAGAATGATAGAGAAATACAGTCCTGTAAAATTAAAAATCACAGTTATTGGAAGACTCATTATGTATAGACAGGCACAGTTTTCACAAGGCAGTGATGTTTGTGACTTGTCCTCACTAAAAGTCATTTCTAAAATAGGCTGATCAACTTGTGTTATCCATTGTGTCGTGTGGAGAGGCACCAAAGTTTACTACTAATATTTGAATTAAGTATTTCTTGCAATTAAATGTGTGCAATTCCTTTACTATTTCCCTCTGTGTAGACTGTGTAGCAATTTCAGTTCAACAAGTGTGTGAATCCTAGACAGAACTGCTTCTTTCCTTTTCAAGTTCATTGTGGCAGTGGCAGAAGGGGGCAATATGTCTTGTCTTCTACTTTTGAAGATGTTTTCTCTTGGCTTCTGTGATTTTAGTCCTTGTTTCTCTCACTAATCAAAATTCCAAATGAACCCTTTATTTTTGTCCCAAAAACTCTGATTATCATCAAAGTCTTCCAATCCTTCATCAGTAGTAAGTAATTCCAGCCACTAGATTAATTTACCAGTTGTACTAACAGCCAGCAAAAGGTAGGAAAACCCCTTCTTCTGCCACCTGGCTATTATTGCAATAAAAAGAAAAAAGTATAAAAAATCAGTAATTCTTCTTTAAACCTGAAGAAAAAACAAGACACCAGGATTTTTAGCTTACAAGCAACTGACTAGGACTCAGAATATATTTTTTGCATTCTTGTAGCAAATGAGCATCCATGTAACCGTGCTAATTAAAAGCCATGATAATTAACACCCTGTTCATTTCAAGTCATGTTTCCCTTACTGATGCTCAGCAAGAACTGTGTGGTGGCTGTGGCCACTCACTCGGTGGAGATACCAGTGGAAGTCTGGCAGCTGACAGGCAACATGTTTCACCTTCTCACCCTTCCATCAAAGACCCTTAATGTTTGTTCAGCACTGACATAAGCATCAATCCACCCATTACTGGCACCATTCCTCTTTCTTCTCTCTTTACTTCTGTTGGGGGAACCACCAGGGAAGTGGGGGAAGAAAAGGTACACAGAGAGGCCATCTGCAAATAATAGTGATAGCAGCCACAGTGATGGACAACAAAAAAAGTAACAGATTTTAGGCCACATTTGGATCAGCTATATGTATCTGTGTTTCACTCGCACTTTTTCACTTTAATTAATGTGGGCCTTTTTCTCCAGTCCCTAGTGCAGCGTAAGTCATATCTGTCTGCATCCTTCTTACCAGTATTATTCACCTGATTCACAGGCATGCTGTAGGCTAGTCATGTCACAAGTGAAAAATGGAAACATTTGCCCCAAAGATTTTGCAGCCTGCAGTCCCTACACCACACTCATTTAGGACTAGATGTATGCAAACGCCTTCAATTTCCTCCAAATAGTGCATAGTCAAGGGGCTTTCCTGGGAAATAAGGGCTCTCTATTTGGAAGAAAGGGTGAAGGAAATACAGGCTTGCAGGTCTTGAAATAAGCTCCTAATGCACCAAGCTTGGCCCACTGCATCCAAAAAGGACAAGGTTTGCTGTGAAAGGCCCTTAAAACACCCATTCCACATATCAGCAATAAAATACCACAATACACCACAGTAGACTTCTAAGCTACCAAATGGACAAAAAGGCAGATTTTGCTCCAGGGAAAAAATGGAAGGGATCAGAAGCACCACAGTCTTGTCAGCAGTGAGCATTCAGCCTAACAAAACATCCAGTTGCTTTTAGGTTGTAGGCTACACATACCTTCTCCAGAGATGAGTGGCAGATGGGGGAAGAAGTGCTTCTCAATTAAGGAAAACAAAAAGGAGTTAGGAAATCAAAATCTCCTATTCTAAAACTGGTAGCTGATGAGCCTGATGAGTCCAGCAGTACACTTCGCTGGGAGAGAATGATGCCACTATAAGCAGCAGCACTAGAATCAAAAGAAGAAATACTATCTTTTCTTTGTCTCAGCTTCATAGTGCTGATTATTTTTGATTTTATTTCACAGGATTACTTCATTCAAACCACACTCAGGTAGCTTCGTCTCAAGTTATTTCAATTATTCGGTAATTTTCAAGATTCTTTTTTTCTTTTCATTAGGAATTCAATGAAAACTTCAAATATACAGATAAATAAATTCCACTGCTGAGAATATCAATCTGATTTCATGATCATGAAATGAAATATACTTTAAATACATTTTTTTTAAATAGCCCTTCGCATATGGACGAAGGGACACCTTTCTGCTGTCTGCGTTCACCTCATCAATGGCAACCACTGCTACGAATGCAGACCTTCTGCAGGTTCTAGAAGAAAAAGAAGAGAGATTTTATCTAGTTCCTTATTCCCAATGAGATATTTCTAAACATACAGCAAATGTACGTATTTTTATGGCTTCCCTCCACACATGCTTAAAATAGTACAAAATTGGCCACTGTACAGATGAGTCAAAATATATGATAGGGCCAGGAGTAAAATTATATTAATATGTCTAAATAGTGACTTCCCCCAAGTTCTGCAACTTGTGAGATCAGGCCAGCAGACCACCACCCATCTCCCTGATGCACGATCTGCTCATATCAAACTCTTCACTGCAATGCTTGAAAGATTCCTGATCCCCAAGGAAAATAATGGTCAGGAAACTGTGTGCTAAGCTCAGAAACTATTTCAGATGTAGTGTACAATGCCTGAAAAGAAAGTGAACTTATTACTCACAGCTGCATTGCAGCATATTCAGAGACGAAGTTATTGGGGGCCCCCTCATACTTTCTTTGGCCTCCACACAAATTGTTGACATCATTTATTCATTGCCATTCCTCTACTGTTGTTCGGAGTTTAAAGCTCTCTTTCAAAGATGGGAGAAGGTCTCGTCAATCGGGGGGCACTTGCTCTGGGAACTCCTGTACCTTTCCTGTTGCCTGAAGATTACAAAAATTAAATCCAGTAGTCATGGATACCTTCAATCTGTGAATTCAGGGCACCAAGAATTCAAATAAATAAACAAACTCATAAGCAGAAAAATAATTGCACAATAGCTTCAAAGATATTTATGTTCTTTGTATTGCCTCATAGAACTGCAAGTGGCAAGGTGGCTGAGGCTGGAAGGGGCCTCTGGAGGTCATCCGGTCCAACCAACTTGCTCTAGCAAGGACATCTAGAGCTGGTTGCCCAGGCCATATTTCCAAGGATGCAGACTCCACAACACCTCAGGGCAACATCAGCCAGTGTTCAGCCACACTAAAAGTGAAAAAATGTCTTGTGAGGTTCACACAGACTCACCCGTGTTTGAGTTTGGGCTCGCAGAATACTAGGTTTTCTTAAATTTAGGCTATCAGAATTCCATGGGTGGTATTCCTAAAACACAAGCATACATGCTGACTTCCACAATGCACCATGAAGAGAGAGTGAGAAGTCAAGGATGGCAGCGGGCATAAGAAGACGAATCTTCTGAATTAATGTCTCTAACATTGATTTTCACAAATTACTTACAACTGTTATGCAACCACTTTACAGAAAAGTTGTAACTCAGAGAGAAGTGAGTTGAGCCATGAGCTAACATACACCAGCTCACCTGTGATTATGAGTTAAGGGCCTTAAGATCACTGAAGGTCTTGGCTTAGCTGGCTAAACTGCTATTCAGTTTAAACTTCAGCACAATGGTAACTCTGTACACTACATTATTGTAAGTGGTTACTGGTTCTTTTTTGAGGGGTGCAGTATCATCCTTATGTAGGTGAAGTTGCTTTTGATGTGGAGAACCAGGGAAAAGCTCACTCAGCAGAGTTGGGCAGCAACTGTGCTGTATCCCACCTTGTCATCCATTTAACTAGAACTGGGATTGCATGGCATTTTACATATCCAGACTTAAAGCATGGTGGAAATGGATCACCAGTCTAGCACAGTAGGTTTCAGTCTCACTGCAACAGCAAAAGAAACACAGTTCCTGCAGTGTGCACTGTCATTTCAAAGGGTACACACAAAAATCTTACCCCTTTTCCCTCCTGGTCAGACAAATTTTCTGAGATGTCACTTTTTGCAAGGTCTCTTTTTCATTGAAATGTACCCTTTTTCTAATAGATGTATGGTATATGTTTGCAGTAATTACAGAAGATGTTGTCCTTTTCATTTATGCCTGCGCAATCCAGTTTGACATCATGTCATAAAAGTTTATGTGTTGTGTTCTCTGAGCTCCTTACTAATATCACTGGCATTCTCCCTGACTATCCAAAATCAATACCATTGCTCCTCTCTCAATAAAAAATGGAGCATTGAACAGGGTCCAAATGTGCTCACTGACAATTTGCGGCAATTAGATGCTGTGCTAACAAATGACCTTCCCATGGGGTGATAAAGTAGGACCAGAAGAATCACCAATGTCTTTCTCAGGGGAGCTTGCAAATAACTGGGACCTTTGAGAAGTGGATTTAGTTTCTGTCCCTGTTCCTGTCATTGGAAAGCCTCAGAAATATTGAAATCAAGACAGAGAGGCATTCATATTAGGAACCTTGGCAATCAATTTTTACTTGCAGATGGTGGATTGTAATCAATGTTAATTAACCAGACTCCTTTTCAGACCAGGCTACACTGAGAGACAACTACGTACATTTTTGACCAAGACAACTGATTTTGCTGGCCTTCAGAAAAGGATAGTGATGGCTTTGTGAGCCAGAAGAGAGTGAGAGATTAGGGAAAACAAAATAAAGAGACTGTATGAAAATATGCCTTCAGAGATAGAGGAAGCAGCAGCAAATCACAGAATCATGGAATATTCTGAGCTAGAAGGAATCCTCAAGGACCATTAAGTCCAACTCTTAAGTGAATGACCCATATGGGCATCGAGCCCACAACTCTGGGATTTGTGGAGGTGTCGGTGGGATAGTGCAGGGCTGACCCTGTGGCTCTTAGCTCAAATTCAATCCTAGGCGTGAAGAACTAAAGTTCTCCCCTTTTTTTTTTTTTCCTCTAATGACCTATGCAAAATAGATTTTTTTTCTCGGGTCAAGTTCAGGAGAAGAAGAGCTGAATCAGAAGTGTCAGCCAAAAGGTTATGGTCTTCACAGATTTCTCTGGTGAAATTGTTGCATTCATAAAACCTTATTTCTTTTAAGGTTTCAATTAGGCAAGCATTTTAAAATTCTGTAAGAAAAAAAAAAGTTTAAATTTTCACCGCAGCAGAAATTCCATGCATTTTCTGAAAACATGGAACTCTGAAAATTACTTTAAGCGTATTTCCTTTTCTGTTTTTAATAAAGAGTGAGAGAAGAGCAGGATAAGGGCTGCACAATGAGCTCCCAGAAAGATAGCCAAAGCCTGAACATATGGGCTGAGCTGTCTTCTTTTCCAAAAATTCTTGCTTCCAGATGGGTGGATGTGGTCAAAGAAAGCTGATACTGCTTGTTCTTGTTCTATACCTGTTCTTCAGGTACATAAGGGAGTACATTTTCAAGTGCTGTCACACTGTTGGTTCTTCTTAACACAAGACTTTTTTAAACTTTGCAGTGCAAGAGAAGGAAAATATACTGCAAACCAGGATTTATATACTTGCCTGTATGCAAGTCTTGCTGCACTGATCTGTGAATTTTGTAAGTAACGCTGTCTTTTGAGACATCTTTGACTGGAATGAAAATTGAAGCTTTCAGTGATCTCTGAGTGGCACAAGAACAAACTCCAGGTAGCACCAGAAAATCCTATTATTCCTCAGGTTCAGCAGGTTCTTGGTTGCAAAATCAGTCCAACATGGACCTTTTCTATTCTGCGTTTGTACGTGAAGCCATCAGGACACGGTTTCCAATTAGCTCTTCTAAGTGCAGCAACGACACTTTGGCATTACTACAAAACTGGTATGAGTGACTTGGTCTAAGAAAAAGCAAAAACATTAGTACAATGTGCTGTGCTACATGTACGGTAGCAGGTAAAACTCTGGTCTCTTGGACAAAGTTACAACAGGCAAGTCACTTAATAACTACTGTTCAGTTTCTTTTACTTGTAGTTATTATAACAATAGTTTCTTCTGTCTCTTCTCACTTGAGATGCAGTCTTGCAGAAAACAATGCTTTCTTTACGGGTTTGCATAGCAAGAAAAGGTGTACAGAGAAGAAGATGTCTCGGCTTCACAGGGGTTTGCTTGGATTGCTTAGATGCAGGCAAAATTATCAACTAGGGGGGGAAATTTTGAAAAATAAAACAATATTGACTAGTCTATGAAATTTTGTAAAACAGAGAATTTTTTCCTATACTTCAAACATTTGGGGGTAATTTTTTTTTCTAGGAAACATAAGCAACATGGAGTACATATGCCAGGAGTGTCATTTAGTCCAGTTTTATTACAGACCTGGCCTGTCACTACTGGGAGAAAAAGGTACTCTCTGTCTAATGTTACTAGTACAGGAGATAGTAGCTCATGCTTTATGCAGCGTGGCTACACAAACTCACAGCAGAATGACCCAGTGAACAATTCAGTGCTACAGGAGCAACAGTACATGTACACTGCCTCCTAGTGCAGAGAGTTGGAAGCCATTCCTGCTTCAAAAGAAGGATTGGGGGGGGGGGGGGGGAACCCCATAAAAAACTCACACCAAAAAACCCCACAATCTCATTTTCCAAGAACCTATCTGCTGAGGATAATAATCAAGTTTACCGTCCCAAGTATTCCTAGTATGGTCTGTATACAGAAAGAAAACCTCCTTTTCTCTTTCTCTCTTTAAAAGGGATGGTCTCTAAAGTTCTATAAAGTAGAAACTTCAGTCCTAACTGAGAATATGAATCATAAGATGTGGTAAAATATATGTAACCCAGAAGAATACATTTCTACTTCTACTAGGAAGAAACAGACAAAACAGACCTGGAAAGGGGATAATTTAGCTTAAGATTTACCATACAGAAGAAAAATTTTAACATAATATAATACTGTAAAAGTCTTGGCTGTCATCAACCCTCATTCTATCCTGAACTGTAAATATCTGGCCTTTAACAGGAATTAATAAGTTTATTATTCACAGAGGCAGCAGTGAAACTGCAATGTAGGTGAAGCATCACTGTTTTTTACCTGACTTGCTTCCTTTGGGGAGCTTTAGTAAACACTAAAGAGTAGAACTCTACTCTTGAAACTCCTCAGACAAAAGTACCTCAGACAGCAGACACTACATAACAAGTGGATAATACATCAGCATTACCATAAAGATTTCTCTAGGTCACAAGTTGTTTGCCAAATGCCACATCAGCTGAAAGGCAACTTGCAGCAACAATTTAGGCTGGTGAAAGAATTGAGTGCCCTACTGTATGCAAAAGGTCTTGTACCTGATGTAAAGAGATAATATAATAGTTATTAGAAAGTCTATCTGTTGGCAATAACATTTGAAAAAGAGTCTGGTTTGTAACACTGAAGTGATGTTCATCTGTAAAGTTTGAATTCTGACATTTCTAAGCAAACTTAAACCACATTCTATGTCTTACATGAGGTTCAAGAACAGACCTTCACATCCTTCAGACGGAATTTGCTTTGAGATTTTGTATAAATTTGAGAACAGCAGCAGCCACGGAATGCCAGACTCCAGCAGCTCTGGATTGAGTGATTTCAAAGAAGGCCAGTTTCAGGTGACATGAGACATTCTACACTGTGCAATTCCAGGAGTCAGATGAGCAGAAAAGTGGATGAAAAGCACTATGAACCTTCTTCAGTTCAACTGAGATCTGTCCCATGCCGGTCCACCAAGGTAAATTGAATACTTTCCTGCTTGATTTGAATTTGAAGAAAGAGAATAATATATATACTCTCAGGAATTTCAGACTTGCGATCATTGCCAAATTTCAGACTTCTGCTGAATCCTCATAGCTCAGCAGTGCAGAGGTTGAAAACATTTCTCATTTGTGCAGTCACCCCGCCCAGAGAGAGTTTTCAATGGTGGAACATTTTACTGAACTAAACTGAACTCAGGAAACTCCACACACGAGCATAGACTAATATCCCATAAGTGCTAGCGCAGCTGAAGCCTATATCTAAATACTAGCAAAGGATTAACAAACTACAGTGCAACTTGCATTCAGAGCAATCTGAAACATATCAAGTATTTAAAAGACATTTGCAAAAAATTCTCATTTCTTATTCAACAAAGACAGCATTCAGTACCTTGAAAGACTGAGGCCTTTCAGTGGGTAACCTCCTACTATCTCATTAAGTATCACTTTACAGCACCTCCAGTGGTTCAGTCTGTCCTGAATACTACCTTGCCCAAGCAACTGATGTATTTCCTGGTCCCTTTAACTCTTCTTTAAAATATTGGTGTGAAAGGGATCGTTTTATCCAACACTGAAATACAGCCTCCCCTATGGTGTAACTTGGCAACTATTTAATAGCACACAGCAAAGTTGTACAAGTGGTTTAAAACGGAAAGTGAAGGCCATGAGAAGGAAACCCTTCTTTAACAGGAAGTGGCTAAGATACCTTCCTGCTTGTACTAAAAACATCCATTTTTAAAGGAGTAAACTCAACATCATGATGGGTGAGATACATGGCTGTGCAGATTTAATTAATACTAAAACATAGGGAATCACTGAGAGCTGCCTACATACATTCAGTCTCTAGAATTTGTGTTTCTAATTTTCAGGGCATAAGACATTTCTGGAGCTTAACACCCAGAAGATGCATGCTAGAGAACAGATTAACTAGGGCCCTGGATGAATACTGTGCTACTTAAGTAAAAGACTCAGTCTTGTTTTTGGAAAGGTTACCAACAGGTAGACTAAGCATCTTGGGTTTTTTCATAGAAGTGGTCTTATTTACTTGCATTGCAGTGCTAGTTTTCTAATGCCTTCACCAGCAAAAATTCTGTTGGCATAAATGCATGTTATATCTGCCATTGGATGAGTTCATTGCCATGTATCTGTCCAAGCAGAATTTCAGGGATATTGTCAAAGACACAAAGCAATGCCAATGAGTTTTACCTTGCTGACACAGTATTTGGTGTTAAATGCAGGTTCTGTGGAGTGCCAAACTTATTTAAAGGCAAAAAATACAATCATTTTTGGTTGTATGACAATTTTTAGGGCTTACGTGGCAGTCACACTGACTCAAAAGCTAGCTTTCTTTCAATAAATGCATTTAATGTTGGCTGGAAAAGAATGGCAGGTCAGTGCCAAACATTCTCCTCTACTTACTTTCTTTTCTAGTTCCTTCTTTACAGGTCTTGGTCATTGAACAGTACTGATGGCCAAAGCAAAGGGATCTGGACCCTGGCTTCAACCATCTAACTTTCAGAGAATCCAGAAAAGTCAGGAGATAGATCTTAAATTGCCGAACAGAATTGGATGTTTTCGAAGGGCAGTTCAGACCTGACAGGGGCTCAGCTATGTTTTCACTGTTAACAGCACAGTCAACCCATAATGAGGAAGCCCTTAATTAGATGCTTCTATACAAATGTCTTAAATTGGGTAGGGTGAACAAAAGTCAAAATGTAGCCTGAAATGTACCACTTCAGAACCTGGTCTGGCTTCCAGAAACTCAGAAGTCAGCTTTTCAACATTCATGTGAAAAACAGAGGTAATATTACCCATGACTGTAAAGCAATCAGTTTCCCAACATAATGAACAGCTCATTAAAAGATATCTTTAGTATCTTACTACTATTGTGTTGTGCTATAAGTAAAAAGCAGTCAAAGCAGACAGGGAAATATATTCAGACATAGTTTCATCCAGAACACTTAAATGATGACAGTATTGTCTGCACTCATGGATAGAAGAATGAGGGAGATGTCAAAGAAAAATAATTTCTGTCCCCAATATCTTTCCAAAAGTTTTCTGGAAGAAAACATACAATAAGATGAAGAGAGTCTGTAAAAATGTTGGATGAAGATTTGAGGGGTAGAGTAATGGAAATAGAGTTTTTCTGGAACACAAAAAAGATCTTAAGAAAGAAGAGCGAGTGGAGCCTGGCACCAACGCAGAGTTTGGTTTGTAGGGAGGTGACAAAAACAAGACCAAAGAGACAAGTAAAAACTGACAGTGCAGAAAATTTATCTGCAGAATGAAGTTAAAGGCAAAATACAGCCAAGTAAAGTAACCCCATAAAAATCCCTAACATGAGCATTCTGAGAATGAAATTTTATTTTCTCTTTATTTTACAAGACATAAACTGGTCTTTCAGTTGGAAAACACATTAAATAATTTCTTTCTAAAAAGACTGATTTCCTTATTAAAATTGCAGAGGGTTCCACAGTCTCCATGAGCAGTTATTGGCATTTTGTGCTCTTACCTTCATATAAGGGCCAAAATCTGTGACCTGTTAATTACAAAACACATCCTAAAATATGCGTATAGTTCTGTGCAAAGTAATCACAGATTGTGCTGCTCACTGTATCTAAAACTAAAATGCAGATGTTGAGAAATTGATATAAACTAACTACAGTAGCCTGGAGTTAAATATTTATATTAGTAAAGACTGGCCTAGCTCTTGAGTTCCTAGAAGATCAGAGCTAACTTTCAGCTTGTGACTCAGTTGTAAAACAATGCTATTTTCTATTCTCAAGCCAGCACACAGCCCCAGACAATACCCCTGGGAAGACACAATGCTTAAAACGGGAGATTCTCTTCACTGAGTTTGAAGACCAAAGCTTTCAGATGATTCTGTGCAAAGCTTTATTATTTACTCTTTCACCAATGACAAAAGTAGGTGAGAAAGAATAAAGACAACCTGTCTGTTTCAAATTTTATCCTGATTCATTATCTCACTTTGCTTTAATTTTCGGCTGGGTTGTGGAAAAGAGTCACTGCAGCCAGGGGTTTTCCTGTGGTACTTCTGCTCATACAGACAAAAACAACAAAAAACAAACAAACAAAAAACCAACCAAAAAAACCTCCCAACAAATAATCCAAACTAAAGTGTCAAAGCTCCAATTATAAAGTGATTTAATGACATTGCTGCACTTTTTGTAATCAAAAGAAGTCATATAGTTGTGTGAAATTAAAGTATTATTTTAATCAGAAAAGCTGAACTTTGTATAACATAAATGATGGAGGACAGTAGTCAGTATCATGAGTAAATGTATAAAGGGACATTGCAAAGTTCGATACAAAAGCCTCTCTTATTTACATATTCATGGACAATCAAGGAAAAATTATCTGAGCTGTCTTATTAACAGAAAGGAGAAGTCATTAAACTTTACTGAAAACAGCACAGATATTCAAAGATGTATCAACTTTGAACCTTATTTAACAGAAATTAATTGTTAAATATTCTTCATGTTTGGGCAAGTCTAGACCAAACTTAGAAAGGCCTAGAAGGCTAAAGGCCAAACATTTAACCAGTTAGACTGCAAGTACCACAAGAAGACTCCATGTGGAAACATGCTTAGCCAACAGAACTCAAGAAAAATAGCTTCCCATCATCAGGGGGAAGTTTTACACAAGATTCCTGTACGGCTCACCGGTGCTAGTTAAGGGCTAGTTTGGAAGCCACAGTTTCTAGGTCCAGAACAGAACCGCAAGTGCTAGCATTTGTGTTCAGTGGTGATTATTTCATTTCAGTCCAATGCAAAAAAACTCCTAAATTCTCTTTAATTTTCTAAGTCCTAGAGACAGATAAATCAGGAGGTATTTTCAAACCAGAGATTGGTTTTTTTCAGTATGAAGTCTACTTCTGAATAAGTAGTTTGCCATTTTTAACTTAAATTCACAGAGTTTTGGGATGCTTGTGTTTGACTATTTTAGGGGTGAAACATGCAAAGGAAAACAGAAAAAGGATAATGTTTTAGGTTTTGCAAATCATGAACAACGTCAGCTTCTTTTATTTATAACTTATTCATAAAAACTGGTTGCATCCAAAAGATTACTCCAGGCACGCTTTTTGGGAAATACTCATGATGGGTTTCCCATTGAATGACCTCACTCCCAGAATTCTGTTTGTAATGAGTAATAACAACAATGAAGATGTCATCAAATAATAAAATCCCTCAAAGAACCGGGGCCTGTTCTCTGCTCACAGCGTATGTAAACATTGGAAATAAATGTAACGTTGAAATATCCTATAGTCCTGCCTGTAAAAATGTAACAAGATAACTTTTCCTCCATATAGAACCACATGAAATTGTGAGAAGACAATTGTACTTTGCATTCTTTTATCTTTCTTATCCTGCGGCACTGGAAATACTGGGCTGGCGTCTGGTCCTTCAGGCTGCAGCCAGTGTCCCTTGCCCATTTCAACAGTAAGACATTCTCTCTTCAAATGCGTATGTGGAGGCCGCAGGTCAAAGGCACTGATGAAAGCCAAGCCTCCTATCTGTCCTGTGTTAAACACCAGTCCTTCTCCCTTTATTTGGCTTTCTGTAGAGTCTATAGTTTCTGCAAGGGAACAGCTTGTGAATTGCCATTTTTTCCTCAGCTCTCATTTCACAGCATACTTGTTCTCTGCATAAAGACCTAGCTATCAGGGCTCTAGAAACAAATTCCATGAACGTTCATAACAGCTAATTCTGGAAGCAACATTTTTCCTAGAACCACATTACCATCACAGCTTGCTCAAGCCGTCTGTTGTCTAAGGGATGTTTGCGAAGGGGTAACAAGATCAGGGGAAACTCCTGCACTCTCTTTTTCATGCAGTTAGTGGCAGCAGTTTCATATGGTTTTGAAAAGTTTTCCAAGCTAGTTTTATTACAAGCTCATGGGCACGAGTGAGTTGGAGATCAGTGAGGTGCTAATATAGGAAAGCTTATTCATGCACTTATCCCTGGCAAAGATGACAACAACTCTTCTGGGTGGGAATGCAATCCTGGTTTAGGAGTTCATGTTCCTGACATCATAACCCATGAGTGTCTTGGCAAGGTTGACAGATTTCATAAAGGAGAAAAATAATACTGAAGTCAACTTTAAAGATGTCTCCAGGAAGAGTAAAGTATTTGAGATGATACATTAAGCTGCACGAAGCTCCTGGCAGGGGAAATCAGATAGGAGGAATGCAACAGTCTGCTCATCAGATAATTGTGGCCATCCCAGCTCATGAAGCTCAGTGTTTCAAGCACCTGACAGACTGAACTCACATGGACAACAGATGTGGAGATAAGTAGGCAGGGCTGGTGGACATCAGAGTCCCACAGAACCTTCCAGACCTGTTGGTATGGAAGATACCACAAAGGTGGTATCCTTGCCTCCTCTTTTGCTGCCCAAAATTATTTTTTTACATCCTTAAAGAAGTGGTCATAGTAGGCTCCTTCTTTAAAAAATTAAAAAAAAAAAAAAAATCCCAAAGAGACAGCCCAGAGCCTGTATCTGTGGCTTGGTATTTCCCTGTTCTTTTTGTTTGCTCAATTTTTCTGAGCACAGTCTAGTGTTGCAGGGGTATCCTTTGATTCTCAAGTGCTTGCAGTGGTCAAGACTTGGCAAAAGTTAAAGTTCCCTGTAGTATGCTCCAGGCCGTAGTTCATCTGCAATTAATCTGCATGTATGAGAAACACACCTAATTTCAGATGACCTTAAGAAGGCCCAAACTGTACGTGGATGTTCTCTCTTGTCTTTTTTTCTGAGCTGACAATTCTGGGGTGCCATGAACCTGGAGCCACGTTTTGCAGATTATCCTTGCCAAGAGACTCTTCCTGTGACAGCAGTGCCATGTGCATGCACTTGAACACAGAAAGGATGTGTGTGCTGGACACCAATAAAGTGAATTTCCACCTTGTTTTTACATATATCAATTCTCTCTACCCAATGGTTTCTGGAAAGGCCATGATGTCCAATGCTCCTCTCTCTTGCCTTCTTGTTTTATATGACCCACAAAGGCAAACAGCACTGTTGCTGTTGTGTTTTGTTACATACATTGTGGGGTGGGAGCTGTTGCAGATTTGGGGCTGTACAGGGAAGACCATCCAAGGAAAAAGTTGTCTCTGAGCCAGATTCCAGAGAAAGGAAAAATAGTGGAACATGTTCTTGGATGAAGGTGTCAGTTTAAGGAGAAAAGGAGTTACAGCTTCAGGGTTGGTGGTAAGGAGGTTTTTCAGTGGAAAAGGAAGCAGCTTGAACTAAAGATCATCTCTGAACCCTTTATGCTGATTAAGAGCTTCTTGATGGAGATAATGACCTTTCCAAAAGTGAGTATGGTATCATTTGCAAGACTAGTGTGACCTGCTGACACAGAGCTGAGAAGGTAGCATACTGTTCCACAGTTTGCACCGGCCACTGCACAACCAGGGGAAGAAAGGATCTGTCAGTGAAGGCAGCAAGGTGTGGAGAGTCAGAGAACTTGGCACTGGGGGCAGCCAGGACTTCCAGACGTCCAGTATTTCTGCTGCTTGCTTAGCAGCGTGCCACAGTACACCAGGCAGGCCCATGAAAGTCTCCCTTCCTGGGACCCAGGCCACAAAGTAGAACAATACCTCTCTTCAGCATAAGAGGAACACCTCTCTCCTTGCCTGGGATCTCTTGCTCTTTTTACCGCACCCTACTCACACAAACCATAGTTTCTTATATGTGGAGATAGAGCAAAAGTAGGGTCAGCCCTCTGGGGTGGCAAGGCACTCTAGGCAGAAGAGGAGAGCTTGTCAAGGATACTGGAAGGATTTCCTCTTAGTGTGCACTGCAGGAAAAGTCAGGGCTCTTGGGAGCTGCAGCCTGGACCCTTGCGTGTTTGCCGACCTGACCTGTGGGCAGCACTGCTATTCACAGAGCCAAGGAGCCACCTCAATGTCACATATGATTTCAAATCTGTGAGACAAATCGGGTGCCTGACTTCTGCAACCTATTGTATTCATCTATCAGTCACTGGTCTAAAACTAATAGAAAAGTCTTTGACTCCTCTTTGGCTAGCCTCCCCAAGATGAGAGGGAGCCTGAACTGAAAGCCCAAGTCAGGTGTGTGTCAGCATTTTTTAAAAGGTTCTGTCATCATCCCTTAAACTCCACTGACAGTCTTTTAAATTAGGATTCACCTCTAAATTAAGACGATCCCCTTCACTTCAAGCCTCACAAAGTGAGAGAGAGTGATGAATTTACGGACCATATATGCTCATTCCTTCACATAAGAGACTTCCAACTCTCTCAAGGAATGCCATTGTGAGTGCGCAGCGCAGTAGGCTTCAAGAGAAGCAGAGAAATACTGTCCCTCTGCTAATTTGTCACAAAACAACTACTATTTCATGCAACCCAATCAATTACGATAGCAAAATGTTTGCTTCACACAAATACATGAATGATATCCAGGGATAAGGCATTTCTTATGAAGAAGATGAGAGAGCAGGGAGGAATAAACCAATTAGCATTAGAGAGAGGAAAGAGCTTTTTCAGTGTGATACCAGAATTCATTAAAGCAACCGTAGGAGCCCATAGAGTGGCTCAGTGTGGGTGCATGAAGTGAGAACACGGATTATGGTGGAGAGATGTCTGCCATCCTCCTGCACTAACCTCACTGAATACTTGTGCTTCAGAGCAAGGTGCAATAACTGTGTAATGGACAAACCTAGAATAAACTGACCTCAAGAGAAACTTGCACCTAGCCCCCCACTCAATTAGTGAATTGTTTTTGCTCTAGAGCTTTAGGGTTTATAAGACACATTTGTTTTTCTTGCCTAATAATGATGGATCTTGTAATTATCCCTGTGCTGTCTGATGCTTTGATAGAGCTCATTATGCTCTTAATCTCAGTGATACACTGCATTGGCCCAGACACTGGACAGTGTTCCATGTAAGGATGCATGCTCTGATGTTTTACAGCGTGGAAGTTAGAATTCCTCTTCCCCAAACCCACACAAAAATACTATCTTAAAGGAACAAAGCCTACAACAGCCCATTTTCTCCAGCCCTGTGCACAGCCCCGAAACCTCCCCTTGGCCTCACTTCTTCCCTCTGCTCCTTCTCGGGGCCCAGGTGCCCTCCATTCCCCAGCATAGGCCCAGAGGTTCCCCATTTTCCCTCTGGGGCTTTAAGGCACCTCGCAGCCTGGCAGTGCCCCACGGCACCATGCACAACACCCTGGCCAGCACTGGGAATGCAGATAAGTGAGGCAGGGCCAACTGGCTCTCAGGGACTCCCAGGATCACAGGGTGTGAGTTTGGAAAGGACTGCTTTAGGCCTTTATATCTGAGAGAAAGAAACAAAACTGACAAGAATGAATAACAGCAATGACTAAAAAGGAATAAAGCACTGCCATCAGAACTTCCCCCATGCAAAATTCTGTTTCATCACTGTCTCATTCTTCATCTACATTGAAAAATTATTTTTTTTAAAGGAAAAGGTTAAATAGGCAATTTACTTCCTCCATTCTTTACAATTTTCAAAGATTTGGCTTCTGTTCTGGAATTGTGGGCTACTTTGTAACCTGTGTCATGGCCTTCTGCTGCTTTTTGCAGTGCATCTTTTTTCAGTGCATGTTGGCAGGTGTTATCCACACGCTCTGCAGACAACCTGCTGATCACATGGAACTGCTTTAATACCTTGCTTCCAGCTGCTTGGTCATGTTAAAGAGCAAAAGGTACATTTCCGAGTACTCACTGCCCATGTAAGGAAATGCTGTAAGCTGTGGCAAGGATCCTGTCAGCTCAAGAACAGAAAAAACCTAATCAATGAAATACGCTATTTAAACCACAGTCTGCCGTATTTTTACCAAAAATAAGTCATTCAATCTGTTATATGAAGTAAAAGTGCAAGTGAAAAAGGAAAAATAAGATAATGTTCCTTTTTGTTTTCATTAAATGTTTATTAATCTAGATAGAGCTTTTTGTGGGTTTTCAGTATTTATTTGTTAGGAAGTTATTTGGAGTATTTTAAAAGCATTTTAGAGCCATCAAAGCTATTCAGGAAGATTTATGAAATATTTTGAGATTGTGCATGCCTAAATTGCTGTCTCACCATAAAAAATTCTTCACGCCATCAGATTCAACATCGTGGTCACACATGCTGCTACATGGGTGCAAACTCCTGCTGAAATCTGGGTTACAGAATCAGGACCTTAACATGACATGAAAGATAGAGCGATATTAAGAGCTGTCTTTTTGGAGCAGACAGATAATTTCTATCATTTTGGCAGCATCTCAAATACTTAACAGGGTATCTCCAAGACAGTGTGATCAGTTTAGAAGCAATGATTTTTCCTTGGAGCTGGCACTTAGTTTTTTTAGATCCACAGTCATAGTGATCCTTTTTCTCATCAAGTCATGAAAATGTTAAAAATATCTTGCAGGCTACTGACATGTTTTTATCTTACCAAAACCAAGTACAAACTCATAAAATCTGCTTGCATTTCTAATTCTGATTCTAGATTCTATTGTCAGATAAAAAGGCATCATCTTCACTACTTTTTCTATTCATAGATTTATTGTTAACTTTGGCACCTTTTTTTTTTTGTTTTACATTATTCCACACTACACTGCTCTAAAACTAGTTGCAATTTTAGTACATACTATATATTTTGCTGCCACATCCTGAGAATAATCAATGACCTTTCTTAATAATGCATCGCTTTACTGAATGTTACACGTAATTAAAAAAAAATGAATGCATGCTCTTTTTATATTTGGTAGTAAAAATCCCTGCTCAAATAATACTGCTATCAACACAATCATATAGACAGCCATTGCTATTAATGGTAATGTATGAACAAAACCCCAAATGTCAAGATTCAAAGGAACAGACCTTTTAGTAGTATAATCATAGCAACATGCACTTTCTTTTCTAGCTGATAGATTCCTACTCACAGTATTTTCCACTGCTTCGGACAACCTGTTCTGGTGCTGTATCTCCACTGATTTCAACTGAATATTATCAGTCTGAAGATAGCAAAGAAGATTAGAATAAAGAGCCAGTGGTAAATAAGTCTATGTGTTGTTACAGAATTGGGCAAGTCACAGAGGACCTCTCATGATCATCATGATATCATATAAAAAAACCAGCTTCTTCTATGTAAGCAAATAGGGCAATTTACTGCAAAACCTGAAACCTGGATGCTTTTACTTTTTTTAATACAGCCATTCTTACTGATATTAGCCCATGCAGGGCATCATCTGTCATTCCTAAATGTTCTTGATTCCTAAGGCTATATGAAGAAGCACATTACAGAAATCCATGGAAACTGGTCAGTCACTTTCCTCCTTGCCTACCATATCTTCACATCATTTTGCAACTATCTCCACAAAGCATTCCCTGTTGTTCAGCTTCCTATTAATTAACAAGATTCCAATGAACCCATGGTTCACACCTCCGCACGTGCAGTCAGCTAGCTCACCTGTGACTTTTCCGGGAAAAGAGCTTGTGATAGGCGCCTTCCCACAGGGACCTGCTCTTTCCCTGTTGCAACATAGTCTTGCTGGTTTGTGCCTTGCTAGAAGAGAGGAAGTTCATTTTTAAAGGTTTAGTAGCTACAGTTTTTTGCAAAATTTGAAGATATATTAATGTCCTAAAGTACTTGGCGTATTAGGCAGACATTTGATATGTTGCACTACTGTAAAATGTTTAAGGAAAGGGAGAAACACTATCCTTGAGTTTTCAAGTTTTATTTCCTTTTGGTGATTATTATAATGCTAAATTAAAAGAAATTGAAAGACCACCTTTTTTAAAAGGGAATTTTTTTTTCCTCCATTGTTTATTAGCCATGCACAACTGTTTAAATGGCAGGGTCATCTTTTTGGACCATGCATTTTTGCATAGTAACTCTTCGTGTATAAATATGACTTCAGTGTTCAAACTTCAGCACACACTGACTCATGCTGTTACTGATTGCTTCCTTACTATGGGCATTCCATTTTCAAACATGATGCCAAAGATCTCATTAAAGAAATAGTAAGATGCCTCCTCTGCTTAGTGTAGAAAGGGCCCAGTGATGGCCCTGAAGTAGACTGGATTTAGAAAATAATCAGGTCTTTGTAACATGTAGACTTCATTTTTCCTGCCAGTTATGCTGGGTTACAAAGTAAGCAGTAAGAAATGGCCAGAGCAAAGTGTCCCTGCCACATCAGCTTGGATGAGCGCATGCTCCTGCCTTCCACAGAAGGGCTTAGAGCTCCCGCACATCTGACAGGGTCACTTGGGCACATGCAGGTTATTAGACCTGACAGCAGCCACCCCTCTCTTGTGACATGTAGCCTGCATGCAGAGGTGCCTTACACCACCAGAAATGTCAGCCCGGGCAGATGATCCAGATATGTTCTGAAGTTTACTGCTGCCTCTTTTTAATTCTGTCCCAAGTACATCACACTTATCTGTGATCTGGTGAGTTGTTACACCTCTTTCTAGACACAAATAAATCTACATTTAACCAAGAGCCTAGGCAAGTGAGCTGCCATTTCTTCCCTCTTCCCTGGCAGTAGGACTTTGGCTCTTGCCTCTGAACCATGCTTTCTCAGGTTGGTACATAAGTGCATGCACTGCAAGGGAGACACAAGCATGGTATGTGTAGGGATTAATTTAAGAGTATCAATGGAGAAAGAAAAGCATCTAGAACTACTTATCTGTGAAATTTTTTACTGTTCAAGATTTGGGTTGTTTGTTTGTTTTTTCCCAATAAATACAAACTTGCAGTAAAAGTTATTTCTTTGAAATTAAATAGTTTGCCATCTTTATGTTACCAGTACTGTCTTTGGAGCTACTGTTACTGAATGCGTTCTGTAACAAATGTGTAACACTGAGTGTGGTGACAGGGCTCAACACATAATAAAAGGTAGTAGAAAGTTTGCTTGGTTGCTTTCAGACCAGAAGAATGAGCTCAATCTGATTTGGGAGTGTATAATAGCTGATCTGTGACTGTGTTATTCCATCCCCCCCCTCCATTTTTTTTTTTTTTTTTAACGGATGGGAGTGATCCATTGTCTCTAAAATCAAGCTGCTCTTTGCAGTTGATTTCTCACTGGCATGAAGAGCAAGCAGTGATTTTGCTTCCAGATGAAACCTAAGGAGAACAAACATCTGTGAAGAATGGAGAATGGTGGCAGCGCAGTGAAGTGCCTGGGAGCAAAGTGTTCAGCATGCTCACTAATAAGTGTCAGCTTGATTTGAATCACTTGCTAAAGTGCAGCCTGGCTGAAGTCGAAAGAACATACCTTTCCTCAAAGAAATGGAATCCCAAGGCATAAATAAAAGATTTCACCTGGGAAGAGTGATTTATTATCTCCATCCCAAGAAAGATGTCTGTGATTTACCACACCTCCTTGTTTTAAAGCAGAAGCAAAAAACAATCCCTTCCCCCGAAATAACCCCTAACCAGCAATCACCAGCACTATCTTCATTAGCTGGAAGAAAAATCTAAGATACATTTGTATCAGTGATTCAATTGAAGTCAACAGAGTCATTCAGATGGGATAACAGACCAAGAGACCAAGCAGGGGACAAACTGGAGCCATGGCTCCAAAAATCTTGAGAAATTCAGTAATACTTATTTTTTAAAAAAAAAAAAAAAGGCTATATCACAGTGGCTTCTGTCCAATCTAAGACTCTGATCCCATACCCCAGTCAAAGGAGCCAACTAATTCATTCCTGACCATATGGATGTTGTAAAGTTGAAGAGATCAAACCCCTCCCTGGCAGAATCTTGGATCAACGAAAGAAAACATTTTTGCTCCCTCTTGAGCAGCCATTTCGGGCTTTACAGGGAGCCTGATCCATGTTGGGACAATGGTTTGAACGGTTTAGTCAATGCTAAAGAACATTCACACAGCAGACACGATCAATAGAGCTTATAATTTATTTACTTCATTCCTGAGTCTGAAGGATTTGATTTAAGGAGCTGACGTGGGATCTCAAAGTGAGCAATAGCTTTCTGGAGAGAGTGGCAAGTTTTAAATACTGTCTAGGTCTTAGTAGATTCTCCATAGCCTCTTGCTCAGGACTACATTGAAAGCAAGACACTATTCATACACGCTCTCAGCACATCACCATGCTACCTGAGTCTGCTGCTAGCTTTTCCCATAAATTGCATACACAAAATACAAAACTGCCCGGCAGGGATGACTGAGCCCCTTTTGATTCCACTCAGTCATGAAGCTTGAGCTTCTGTGGGTTCTAGGAGGTGAAGGCACGAAAAATGTAAATTGCATACAGTCCCTACTTCCATCTCCCATCCTTCCACTGATTGAAGCTGCAAAAAGGAAACAGGGTAGAGAATCTGAGGTGGTTGCAAATTGAGAATAACTGGGAGCACTTGTCTCCTTTTGCAGCTGTATACCCTCACTTTTTCCCAAAACGAAAATTTCAAGCAAAACTCTAAAAAAACCACTATCAGGGTCAGTCATCAAACTATATACTTCTCTCAAGCAGACAAGTTTACTCAGTTCCACTACAACTTTACCCTTCTTTCCAGAATGAAGTACATTATCTGTGCTGTTTGCAATGTTGGAGTTCAGAGCACTTGCTGAGACAATAAAATATTCTCAGGTGAAACAGTTCTTTGCTGCAAAGCCTGTGCTTTAACTTGCTCAATCTTTAAGCCAAAAACGGAAGCCACTTCTGCCACAGGAAGTGCTTAGGGTCTTCTTATTTTCAGTCTTCAGCAAAGGGTCAGCCAGATTTAGCACAAACTGGTCAAGGGTAGGGACAGCTCTGAATGCGTGGCAAGCCTTGAAAATTATCAAGCTGCAGTAAATAAGTTGAAGACACTGCAAGAAAAGATCATTGAGTGACTTGCCCTTTGTTCTCTCCTTCAATGTTTTGATGATCTATAGTAAAGATGAATATGGGGTGACTGCATAACATGCTTATAAATTTTTATTTACAAGATGCTAGCTATTGCCTAAACCTTTAGTCCCATTTACACAACAAGACATAAACAAACTACATACATTCAGGGAAATAAAGAAATGTGAGCTTTCACATGTGCTATATTTGTACCAGCGTTGCACTAAGTTAATTTCGTGGGATTCCCCAGTGATGGGAAAAATTCCATGGGAGTGTAACAAAGCAGGACTAGGAACAACCCGTAGTCCAGAGAGCAGTGTCCTCAGCCTGATGGCTACATTGTCTCAGATCAGAGCATGGTGCTGATATTCAGCCAGAGAGAGCCTGCACACAGAGAACTGGAATGATAAGGGAAAAATAAATGAGCTCTTGCCATCCCTACTTTCCATACCAGAACACGAGCTACACCACAGCACAGGAAGCAGGTGGCACTGAAGCTTCTCTGAGATCCATTCTGAGTATCTTCTGAAAAAATCACAGCAGGTTTTTCAGTGTCTAGGTGGAGCCCAGGCCACTGTGCAGAATTCTTTTTTCCCCATGTGCTGCACAGCAAGGGCCATTACTGGTAGTTGCAAAGGCACCAGAGAACTTGAAGTTTATTGTTGGAGTTCATTGGCCCTCTGCTTCAGCAGCTTTTCTGCATTTCTCACATCCTGCAAGAACTCAACACAGAAATTATCTCTCCTCAAGGTGAACAAGGTCAAATTTTCTTCTTAATGAACTCGGAAAGTACATTGTCCACTCCAAGTACTTGGCAAGGACTGTACAGTACATGTACATCAAAACCATAAGCAACTTTCGCACTCAGAAAGAAATGTTAGCATTGGCTGCCGTACAAAAGGAATTATAAAACAACAAAGAGAAGCAGAGACCATTTGGGATATTCCCAAATGGCAGGAAATACAAATGGCAGGAGTAAGGTAGATAAAAGATTCATACATCAGACCAAAATATACTTTTTCTGTTCATAAAATTATACTTAAAACATATACTTTGTATTTTGCAACTCAAGCCCACATTGATAAAATTCCATCTCTCAGCCATCTCTTTATCTAAAAGGTGCTCTTTGGTCCTTCCTGAGTGAGATGAAGGATGATTTATTTGTCAGTCAGAGAACGATTTCAAAAAGAAACTTTGCTCTTCTACTTTTTCTCTGGTACAACAAGAAAAAAAGACCAGCACTCTTCAGACTAATGTACCTGTGCATAACATGGTCACTGGTCATTGCTACCTGTTCTAGCATTCAGCATCAGAGATGTTGGAATTGCTGGAAAATTGTAGTTAATTTCCAATTTCTGGTACCAATACAAGTTTTGCCACTCTGCATGACCCAGTGCTGATTTTATCTGGAAACACTGTGATTGATTTTTGAACAAATTTTCCTTTTTCTGGATAGTTTTACCTTACAATAATGTCTCTGCCTGCTTAAGTAAAATGAATGTCATTCCTTTAGTGCTTGAATGAAATTTATTTCACCCTTGGCAAGAAGTCACCAGTTTCTTTTGGGGGGATGTAAAGTTCTGTCTATAGAAAAGTGATGGGTAGAAGAAAAGGATATCTGCTCTCCTTTCTGTCCAGCTTCGGAAATTTTAGAACTACTTTCCACTGGAGAGAAGTTCTGGAAATCCCACCTCTGTGTAGTCTGATAAGCCAATATCATGCAGGTCTGGTTGCTGCTTTTTACATTGTATTGGGTGGCTATTGCATTACTGCTGGATAGCTTCCAAAAATCATCAACATAATAATAAAAGAACTTGTTCAGAAGATGTTTATCCAAATACCTAACCAGTTTTTTGAGGAGAAAATCCATTTGAGCAGCGATATCATTTGCAGCAATAACGTCTAGAAGAAAAGAAAAATGAAAAGTGTCAGTCAAAGTAAACAGAGTCTATAATGCAGCCCCCAGGAGGCTGTGTTACAGTGTATAATATATTCAGTTGCATACACCTAGCCCTATTTTCAAAGTCATAAACTGGGGTGGATTTGTCAGAGTTTCAACAATATAATTGTTTAGCTGTAAATTTTCCTGCCGGCAAGTTCCAGAGTTTTCAGATAATCCCAGGCAGGGATTCAAGCTTGCCGTCACATACACAATAGATTGTTCGCAAGTGGCATACGGAGCCTGCAAACCTGCTGCCACAGAAGTGTGCTGGGGATCATGAGTTCCCTCAAGCACACAATTTAATTTGAATATATGATACACAGATACTTCCAACGTGATGCTCAAAGAGAGTGCCATTGTTGTGGATTATGTATGATTAATGGTGGAAGTGCATAGCAGGTTTAGAAGAGTGTAAATCACTCAATTTTTTAGCATCTTGAGCAATAAGATGCATTCCCACCTGAAGCCATGTTGAGAGGGCTTGGCTGAGGCCTTTCTTCAAAATAGTCAGGGGAAACACCTGCATCTCTGTTACCATGAGGCATGGCCCATAGCTTCTTATTTTGGCTATTTTTCTCCTGACTACACAACTTATGTCCTGGCAGCAAGATCTCCTGAGGTTTTCTGTTTCATTTGAATGCTTATTTGCTTCCATCTAAGTTATACAATGGGGCTTGAAGTGTTTATAGAAAAAGCTACAAAGATAGCAGTCCTGCTGAAACCACTTCTTCATGGGTAAACATGATGGGAGCTGATGTACATAAACTAATGAAGAGGAAGGGAAAGAGAAGAGCATTTCCATTTCTCACTAGATTAGGAAGTCAAAGACTATTTGCCTGATTGAACTGGAGCTTTCTCTCTAAAAACACTATACACAGAGGCATTTATTCATCCTTAGATGGAAGCAAAGCAATGCTGGGAGACTCCAGAGAATGGTGTTGTGTCCCATCTCTCACACAGACTTCCCTCTCTCTTTTTTGAAGGGTAGCACAAATCCTGCCAACACAGACTATCCACCCCTAAAATTCACTGCAAATAATGTTCACCCATTAATTCTTTAAAATTCCAGGACCTATTTCAATAACGATGACCATCTGAGTCCCTAAAATTGCTTTATAGTGTGAGAGCAAGAGAGTGAAACTCTTTCCTCTATCCTTTTTTTGACCTACTTCTGATCCATCAGAAAGGGCCTCCTAACCCATTCACAGGGAGCTGCTACAGCTGCTGTTGTGGAATTTACCTATGCTTCTTAGAGGCGCACATGTTTTTGGCCTCACTGTGCTGTGGCACAGGACCTGCCACTTCACCTTTATGACTTTCTCTCCCCAGCCACATCTGATCGCTGCAGTTCAAAGAAACCTGTCTCACAGGAGGTTGGCCAGAACATCCTTAAGGGCTCCTCTCTGAAATCACTAACTCAGCTCAGCTGAGCTTGGTAAAAAAACAATAAGAGAAAAAGTGGAAAAATTTTCGCACGGTTTTGAATAGGAAAGATATGTCAAACTATATTCACTCCACGCTCAAAAATTTGTCACAAGGCATTATGCAGAAACCAGGAAAAGCTGTGAGGAGACTGGGTGGCTTGAAAGGCCAACATAAATCATAGAACAGAAACAGCTGAGGTTGAATCACACTTGCAGGCGCTTTTCTCAGGTGGCCCAACACTTCCACAGCACCCTGCAGTACCAGCTTTGTGACTGACCTCAGTGGTGCAGGGAGACAAAGCAGAACAGGACAGAGACACACCAACCATGGTGCAGGGCCTACCACGATGCTTACTCTGTCCTTTGCCACTTCTGCCTCGTTTATTTGTGACAGGGTAGTTTGCAAACACCATACACAGTGATGCAGTTCCAGCTCTGTGATGTGGTGAAGGGCAAGCATGCAATACTAAAAGCAGCCAGTTCTTTTTTCTGAAAACCTCCACAGTTCTTCAAAAGTAATTGGAAGTAGAACACAGCATTAGAGCATAATACTGAATGCTAGAGAAAGAGACATGTATAAGTATTTGCTGTCTCTTTCTCTTAATAACTTATAGAAAGAATTGCCTTATCTCTCTCTTCTTTGAATACCCCTGAAGATCAAGAGGCTGATGCTCAAAGTTATTACAAACTCCTCTATAACACAGTTATCTAGCTAGTCTCTGTAACTCTATGCTTGCCTCAAGCATTATCTGATAATTAATCAGCTTGTCTTGGTCACACATACTTGGACTGTAACATTCCTCAGCAAGAAACACAGAACCAGTCCCGATTCCACACACACAAGGCTCTGATTTATTCATCCATTTGGTGTGACTAGAAGCAAAGCTATACTTTTTCACCTGGGGTGTGATCCAGCACTCATTGATGTCAAAGGCAGTGCTCCCATTGACTTCCATGGGACACAGGATCAAAGTTTTTGCCCACCAGCAAGTGAGAGTACGTCATGCTGGTAAGGAGGACAAGATTCCCAAAGGCAATTTAGAGTGAAACAGATTTATCATTGTGTGCTAGGTTACAGAAGATGCTCCTTATAATCAAGCCATCTAGCCTCAACACTTAGTACCTGAGCTGAACAGCCATGCCACATTGGCTAAACTCCAAAACCTTCATTTCATCCTCTGTTAAATTCAGTGTAAAACTCTGAGGACATTACCTTTCTTTCTGTCTTCCTTTCTTCCTTTCTTTCTTTCTGTTTTCTTTTTTCTTTCTCTTTCTCCCTCCGTCCTTTCCTTTCCTTCTTGCCTTGCCTTGCCTTGCCTTGCCTTGCCTTGCCTTGCCTTGCCTTGCCTCTCCCTTCCTTTCTTCAACTTCCATAACATTCTGATTATCTTTCCTTCGTTTTCTTCCTCATTCCTTCTCCTTTTTTTTTCTCCCTCTCATTGTACGATCTCCCATCACCTGCCTCTCTTTCATCTTCTTCTTTTCCTTATTTGTTTCATAATTTTAGTGTTCTTCACAGTTTTCTTTCAAAAGACTAGGTATCATAACTTTGTCTATGCTTTCTATAACAGCTGAAAAACATGTGTTCATACAGCATGAGATAACATACAGGTTCTGGAATATCACATACACAGCAGCTGAACCCTTCAGACTCCCTTGTTGCAGCTCCCTGCTCTCCAGAGTATGTGGGGGGAAAGTAGTGCAGAGAGGGAATCTGCCAGGCAGATGGGCACTTTTCTTGGTACTAGACAGTGGCTCATCTTTATAAGATAAACTTTTTCAGCTAATTTTGGAGTTGTTTGGGATTTACAATGACTTGTATGAGAGCAGAATTAGTCGTCAGGTAGGAAGAGAGCCTTTGCTTTTCCCAGTCACTTTAAAACTGGCTTTTCACCTTTGATTGTTAGTAATTTCTTCAACGAAAATGTGATATTGTTCCCTCCACACATTCCTTAGGGCTAACTACTCCTATTTCTGCTTTTTCTTCTTTTTGCTCAGCCCTAAATGCACTAAAATGTCCCATCTCCCATCATTTGAAGGTTAGAGGTGACTGGTTTATCTGGAGTTCACTTCAGTTGTATTGACATACAAATGCTGCAGTTGGCATACTTGGACCTCTGGGCTCCGGCTCTGAAAGCCATTTCCACACTGTAAGAGGACAGGATGTAGGCTGTGACCCATCAGCTGGCTGTCTATACGCAAAAATAATGGAGATAGTGATAAACTGTCACCAGAATACAGTCTCAGTTCCCCAACTCCTAATGGTAGAACAACACAATAGGGTCAGACTAAAAAGGTTTCCTTATGAAAATTTTATCAGCAACTTTGGTAAATTGCTGTGGGAAAGGTGCTTTGCTCTCAGGCAGACCTGGAACCTGTTTTTACAAGGTACAGCTCTCATGCATTGCCTCACTCCCGCAAGATATTAAGGGCACTCAAATTGAATTAACACCAAATCAGGCCGGTGCACTTAACAATACAAATGCACTTAAGGGACGCCTCAGAATGATTTGTGACTAAAGAAAGCAAAGAAGAAATCAGCCTTGAAGACCACAGGGGTGGTGTTGTGTGTCATATACAGGAAAAGCCATAAGTAGAACTTAGAATACCGGAAAACCATGAACTTCAAGGGCTCTCAGATACCTTAGACCAAGCCGTAAAGTAGATGGTCTCTTTTTGTGGTATGCAGAAATAATTGATAAATAAATTACAGCCAATTTTCTTAGCGGCATGCTCTCCATTACCTCTGACAGTAGTGTAACTACTTTGCTAAAATGATAAGAGGTGAATAATGGTATATCAGGTAACAGCAAAGGAAATTCTCCAAGTTGCCTGTTCTCTCCATGAGAGCAATGACACAATGCAGAAGTGAATGAGATGTGACGTGGCAGCTGACAGGGAGCTCCATGTAGACTGCTGCTAAGGCCAAAGCAGCTGAACCATAACTTAGTAAGAGCAGGGAAGCAGAGGGGTTTTGTTTTTCTGTTAAACTGTCAGAACCATCCTTTCAGGAAGCCACCTCTCTTCACCACCATTTTTCATCAAGTTATTTAATTGTGTCTCTCTCTGACCCTGCAGGCTATATTCTCCCATAAGCTAGAGGACTAATCCTACAAAGTTTAGCTCAAATAAAGTCCACTAAGAGCATTCCACACCTCAGGATTTCTCGGCAAATTGAGGTGTACAGAGGAATAAGTACATCATAGTGAAATTGTTCCGTAAGTCCCTTCTGGTCAAAGACTAGTATTGGATTAAAAGTATCATGCAGTAAAGCTGTCTGTTACGTGGATGTTCTCTTCAGCAAGCATGATGCTGGAAGCACTGTTAAGGAAAGCAGCATTAGTCTTCCTTTTTGACTTGGCAAAATAGTGGCTTGGAGTCTTAAGCGACTGGAAATGATAGTGAAAAGGAAATTAAAAGACTCCAGACATTTTTCTAAATCTAGGATCTCAAACCAAAACAGTGTGCTGGTTTTGGCTAAGATAGAGTTAATTTTCTTCACAGTGGCTGGTATGGGGCTGTGTCTTGGATTTGTGCTGGAAGCAGTGCTGATAACAAAGGGATGTTTTTATTACTGCTGAGCAGCTTAAGCAGAGTCAAGGGCTTTTCCTCTCCTCACACCGCCCCAACAGCGAGTAAGCTGGGGGTGCGCAAGGAGCTGGGAGGGGACACAGCTGGGACATGTGACCCTGACTGGCCAAAGGGATATTCTACACCATATGGCATCATGCTCAACATATAGACCTGGCAGCAGGAGAAGGAATTGGGGAATGTTCAGAGTGCCAGCTTTTGTCTTCCCAACTCACTGTTATTCGTGCTAGAGGCCTGCTTTCCTGTGGTGGCTGAACACCTACTTGACCACGGGAAGTGGTGCATGACTTCCTTGTTTTGCTTTGTGCATGTGTGCGGCTTTTGTTTTATTTATTAAACTGTCTGTATCTCAACCCAAGAGTTTACTCACTTTTACTCTTCCAATTCTTGCTCCCATCCCACCAGGGGGAGGGAAGTGAGCAGGTGCCTGGCTGGGGCTTAGTCCTCATCTGGAGTTAAACCATGACAAATAGCAGTGATTGTGGTGGGATTTCTGCCTATCAATTCTACAGTTGCTGCTTTTGCTGCTGCTGCAAAAATTAGCCACCTCAACCAGACCTTCTGATTTGGTATACAGGAATTTCCTTCTACTAGAAGGATGTTTTATGCCAACCATTGAAATAAGACTCTTTTAAACTCATCACAGTGCTGTGGAAAAGCTGGGCAAAACTTGGATTTATGTTCATGGCAGCCACATCAGGACACTGCGAATCAATGAGGGGTTTCTATGAGCTACACTATGACTGCTGAGCAACATGCTTATATACCGCAGCATTTACTATCAACGGAAACATGATGTAGGGTTATTTATTTGAGCCTGCAGTGGCAGAATGGCTCACCGGCTGTGGAGTGCACACTCATCTTCCAGATGAATGCAGAGAGGTAGGAAAGAAATATCTCACATGCCTACAAAATGTGGTGAGGATTCTAGCAACCTGTTAGCAGAGAAAGGCATGTAACTACCACTATGAACAGTAGGAGCTGCAAAGGAGAGAAGCCTTCCCACATATATCATTACAGTCCATGGTGCATTTCATCCACATGGAAAAGGTCTCCTTCCTACATGGCCTGAAAATCAAGCCCTAGAAGGGAGCCAGTGGGAGCCAGTCAGGGTGGAATAGACCTTTCCTGCACCCCAGACTAGAGCAGAGCAGCCAGGACACAAGATAACAACCTCACATAGTGAAACTCCCACCACGTCTTTCTGCCAATTCCTTCTCCAAATATTCATCCAGGCCTTAGCCTTGCCAACTGAAGATATTTCTATCATTCTGTTTATTCTTGTGGGGAAGGAGAGTGAGTTAAAGAATTTTCACTTTTGTATGGTTGCTACCTGAATACCATCAAATGAAAAGCAAACTATTACTGAGCCTACATCTCTACTTCTGAGACTGAATCAAAGTAATCTAAAACACTCTCAGAGAAGAGCTTCCGGCTGGAGAACATGTTTGCAGGCAAACCTTTGTGCCCACAACAGCAGAGCTGGAGAGGGAGTAGAGGTATGCTGGGCGAGCAGTTCAGCCTCACCTCTGTGCCTTTCGTCCTTCAACCCTTCTACCCTTCAACCCAGTAGGAATTCAACATAAATAACTACACTGTGGCTGCTGAACCAGATGACCCACTAGATGTCCTTCTTAACAAATGTTTTTATGAAGTTAATAAAAGGACTGTACAGCAGCTTCCAATTAAATTAGGCCCAACATCAGTTTGTGGTCTTCAAGTGCTTATAAACAACTCCTCTTAAAACAGTAATCAAACATATTTGATTAAACAGCAGAGCTTTTTTTTTTGCCTAAATTCAAGAAATATCTGTCTTAGCATTTAAAGAAAAGGATCACACCCTAGATTTTTGACCAAGATTTTATTCCTGGGGAGAATTCCTTAATTCCCTTATAAAACTGTGTTCTTGAAAAATTCTGGGGACAATTTAAATTTTTTAAATTCAAAGATTGAAATGTGCTTGTATACCTAATAAATATTTGTGTGAGTCAAAATTAATCAGGCCTACACGTCTTGGTATAGCAGACTGAGACACAAACAAAGAATAATTAAAACCCAGTATTTTCATACATTAACCAGACTCTAATATTCTGCATTTACCTTGGTTTCTTTATTTTCATTGGAAGTACGATTTTATATCAAGTTTCACTTTGAAAACAAAAAATGGAGAGTTATTAAATGGTGAGTAAAAATAAATTATTAATAGAAGTTGTAATAAATAATCTATTGTTTTAAAATCCAGTCAGTCAATAGGTTGCTAACCACTATTAAAAACCGGGCATTACACCTCACCTTGACATGGTTATAAGCTTTGATATCACTGGTTACTGCAATGCTTATACTTCTTTTTCACCTCTAGTAAGCATTTATTAACCATTTATAAACTGTCTAAGAACAAAATCATATTGTAGAATGCAAAATAAATACCTTGTGTCCACAAGTTCATAAAAAAGATAGAATATAAGCCCCAGTGCAACTGATCCTTCTTATGAAGATACTAAATGATTTGGAGGCAGTTGAACTAAATTTTCTACTGAAATACCCTTCCAGGAACCTCTTACATGTATCAGACTTACAGACTGGATGAGGCTGGAAGGGGTGCCTAAAGCCCAGCTGGTGCAGCCTCCCCTGCAGCCACCCAGAGCTGGTTACCCAGGACCACAGCCAGGCAGCTTTTGAATATCCCAGGGATGGAGACTCAGTAACTTCTCCAGGCAGCCTGTACCAGAGATCAGTCACACTCCCAGGGAAAATACTGTTTCCTGATGTTCAGGCAGAACCTCCTGTGTTTCAGGTCACACCTACTGCCTCTGGTCCTGCCTCTGGATACCATTGAAAACAGCCTGTCTGCATCTTCTTTTTAAGGAGAAGATCCCCCTGAGACTGTTCTTCTTCAGGATGAACAGTGCCAGCTCTTTCAGCCTCCCCTTATAGGGGAGATGCTTCACTCCCTTAATCACCTTTGTGGCCCTTTGCTGGACTCTCTCCAGTATGTCCAGAACTGGCCACAGCACCACAGGTGTGGCCTCACCAGCGCTGAGGAGAGGGAAAGGATGACCTCCTTTGACCTCCTGCCAGCAGTCCGCCTAGCACAGCCCCAAATATCTTCAGCTTTCTTTGCAGTAAAGGCGTGTTGTTGTTTCATGCTCAGCTTGTTGTCCCTCAGGATAACCCAGTCCTTTTCTGCCAAGCTGAGCAATACATAGCTTTAGCTAACACTGACCTCAGTTCAATGTAATGCAACATGTTTTTCAGTATGTTTTAGATTAACTTGGATGCACAGTAGAAAAGCATCCTCTGAAAGAAGAAAGTTCAAAATTTGGTCTAGGGAAAATGAGTGAGAACTTCAAGAATCTAGCTGCTCCCTTGGATCTCTCCCTTAATTGTGAGTTGCTTAATTTTATGCCTAAGCACACCTTCATTACTAAGAATTTAGCAGATTATTAGAATACAATAATAGATCCCAGTAACTTTCTCTTCCTGAACTGACTTCAATGAACACAGCTACACAGGCAGATGTTGGCCTTGCCCACCCTAAGATTAAGCAAACATTAATAACACTAAAACTTAATAATTGCCAAACAAGGAGACAAACGGTTGTTTGGTTTGAAGTCAGTCCACTTACAAATCCCCCAACAATTTAAATGAGTTCATTGTATTTTATGAGCATTAAAGCTTCCCTCTTCATCAGTCAACTCATCCTCTTGATTTAATTTTAATACACGCTGTGAAGTTATATCCCTTGAAATCATTGGGTTGTTTGAAGGCCCCCAGATGCTCCTTCCCCAGTTCTCTCTTTCAGTCCCACTTGCTCTTCTCCACACACCTCTTATGTCTTTGCTCAGCTGGTGCTAGCCCATGCACATATATCCATCGCAACAGGAGAGTTTTCTGTCTCTCAGATTCATACTCAGCAGGACAATACAGAATAAATTTTCCCTAGTTATATATATATAAAAACACATATGTATGCTCATAACCTACAGTCTTCAGTGATTATAACTACCTGACTTACGGCTTCCATTGAACCATGAGGTGAGGTTTTCTTTTTTTATTTTATTGCCTCAAGTTCTCATTCTGGCCATGAAACAGGAAACACAGTTTCCTTTAGTTCAGTTTCTCCCATCCCTGAACACATAGCTGGGCAAGAGTTTCCCATTACATTTATCACATTATGTGTGGAGTTAGGTTTCCCACTATATCCATAATGTGATCAGCAACTGGGTATCCTTGCATAGACTGCCACTCTCTCATAAAGCCCACTAATATTGAAGTACAACTATCACCCACTGGAAATACTTGTGACTGCAATGATCTAATTCAAGAGCTGCAAACAGGGTGTTGAGCACATCAGCCAAAATCCTATTGCGACAAGAGGAAAGGCACATCCACCTTTCTGTCATACACAAAGTTTCTAACAGCAGGTCCCGAAAAGAAGTGGTGGGTTACATTTCATTACCTAGTTCTGACAAAAGAAGAGAGATACCTAGATGTAACACCTGTACACAAAACTGTGAGAAAGACTTGACTTCCACTCCATTTCAGATCAGAAAGCATTGGAATGTTTTTGTGTTTTCAGACTGGGGAGAATAAAAAGAAAAAATGGTCATAAAAAAACCCCAGAGTTCCACTGACTAAATCATTGCTAAAGCAGTGAGTTTTTGTGATGGTTCCTGAGAGAATCAAGGCATTCATGTTTTTCAGAAAATTATCTGTGACTGATGATACTTTGGGACTTTTTGCATGTGAGTGGGTAGATGCAACACTAACCAGTTGAATCCATTTCAGAAAAATTCTCTGCTGCTGTCAGGTCCCAGACTGCAATGGAATACGACAAAGAGCAGGAATCCAGCAATGCCACCACGACGTTGTGGCAGAAAAGTGTCCTGGAACAGAAAACTCTCCCAAAAACTGTCTGGAGCAATGAGCCTTCTCTCTTCTGTAAAGGAAACAAAAGGTCTTTTATTCTTTTTCTCTCTTCCCATCCCCTTCACCCCCCCAGTCTCCCTTCTCTGTTTCCCATATTTAGAACCATAGCCTGTTTCAAAGGTTAGTTCTGGCACGGTGACCAATTGGATCTCCATATGGTATTTATTTATTTATTCTTTGTCTCAAATGCTTTTGGCACAACATATTTGCATGAGTTAGATGGTGTTTATAGAAAGCTTAAATACTGGAGTTCATAGAAAAGGTCATTGGTTCATTTCTTCTCTTATTTTAATTGAATTTTCCCCACAGTTTTTTCTGCTGCTACTCATTTTATCTTTAATAGATACTGATTTCTTTTCCATATTTGTTTTCATTTGTTTGCTTGCTTTTTGTGTGGTGGTGGTTGGTTTTTTTTTCCAGCTTGACCACTCATGCAGTTCTCTGTAAAGCTTCAGACAGTCTTATTACATCGGAGGAGTGTGGTCTTGTCTACGAACTTGTCACTTGGAGCTACTGCCCGTTCCTCCTCAGCATAAAAGGTTTCCCTTCAGTTTCTCTGAAAGGAGAAATCTATTCTAATTGAGTTTTCATATGAAGAACAGCATCATCAAAGGCTGACATCCCATTCACTTTCTTTAACAACCTATTTCCTACCTTTAGCAAACAACTGAGCTAAAATTGCTCCCATTTTAACTACTTGCAGTATTTGTGGAAAACCTCACTTAACACATCCTCCAGTTAAAAAGAGGGCTGTGGCAAAGCTCCAATTCAGAAAAAGCATTAGCTCCCTGTTTCCTCCTTAAGTGACTCAGACTGTGTTCAACTGAATAGGAAGCCTCTCCTCATATCCACTTCTAAATAGTGCCAAATGGTGCTTGGGTTTAATTGCTCTGTTATTTTACCTTCTTGGTCTTCAACAGAGTTATGTGAAGAAATCATTTTTACTGGTCATCTTCAAATGATAAGATTCAGGTTAGGAAGTTTATATATATATATATATATATGATATCACATCTATCTTATACCATTTTAAGTCATTGTTGGTTAGCATTAATAAGAACTGGCTGAAAAACAAACCCCAGAAAGTCAGCAAAGGGTCTTGCTGGAGGCCTGTCACGAGTGGTGTTCCCCAAGACTCAGTACTGGGCCTGTTGTTGTTTACCTTCTCCATCAGTGACCTGGACAAAGGGGCAGATGCCTCCTCAGCAAGTTCATTGATGACACAGAGCTGGGAGCAGGGCCCAGTACCCCAGAGGGCTGTGCAGCCCCTCAGAACGGCCTCAACAGGGTGGAGAGATGGGCAGAGAAGAACTGTCTGAAATTCAGCAAAGGCAAATGCAGGGTCCTGCACTTGGGGAGGAATAACCCCAGGCACCAGCACAGGCTGGGGGCTGATCTGCTGGGAAGCAGCTCTGAGGAGAAGGCCCTGAGGCTCCTGGTGGACAGCCAGCTGTCCATGAGCCAGGAGTGTGTCCTGATGGCCAAGAAGGCCAGTAGTGTCCTGGGGTGCATCAGGAAGAGCATTGCCAGCAGGTCAAGGGAGGTGATCCTGCCCCTCTACTCAGCCCTGGTGAGGCACATCTGGGGTGCTGTGTCCAGTTCTGGGCTCCTCAGGACAAGAGAGACAAGGAGGTGCTGGAGCAGGCCCAGCAGAGGGTCACGGAGATGATGAGGAAACAGGAGGGAAAGGCTCCTTCTTGTGTAAGGAAAGGCCGAGGGATCCGGGCCTGTTCAGTCTCAAGAAGAGAAGACTGAGGAGGACCTCACCAATGTCTGTGAGTGTCTGAAGAGAGGGTGTGAAGAGGACAGAGCGAAGCTCTTTTTGGTGGTATCAAACAACAGGACAAGTGGCAGCAGGCAGAAACTGATGCACAAGAAGCTCTACCTGTACATGAGGAAGAACCAGGTGACCAAGCACAGATTGTCCAGAGAGTTTACGGAGTCTCTCTCAATGGAGATATTCCAGAATTGTCTGGACCCAATCCTGTGCAGTGTGCTCTGGGATGACGCTGCAGTTGAAGCATGGGTGACGCAGAAAAAAATGGAGGTCCGAGCCAGAGCTCCAGCTGAGGGAAATGATAACCCCCTTTATTTAATTACAGGCAGGCCTTATATAATCCCTGCATTGGTCTATGGCAGGGATCATTGGTCCCTGGTCCAACCACCTCTCCAAGTGATTGGCCAGACCCCACACCATCTCTGAGACTCCTAACAAGACACATCTGCAAGATGATTAGAAAAGCATCTTTTGGTTTATGCTGCTTTATTAGAAAAGCATCTTGGTTTATGCTGAAACCAAGGACTTTAACAGAATACTTGCAAAATGGTGGATTTTTCTCTGCCAGCAGCTTTTCAGCATCCACAGGATGACTCTGGTTGAGCATGGAAGTTGAGCCAGACGACCCACAGGTCCCTTCCAACCTGACCCAGTCTGTGATTCTGTGATTCTGTATTGACAGGTGACCATTTCCTCTAGCGATGCAAATTGTAAAATCTTCCTGAATCTGGACTTGATGGAGCACAGCTGCCTTTGAATGCTTCAGATTCACCCCAAGATCTAAACTGCTTGAAGATAATTTCGAAGATCAAGGCAAACTCTAAGTGGCCACCTTGGTTGGTTGAAACGAAAATCTTGTGGTGCTTCTTCCTAACCTGACTGATTTATGATGATGGCAGCATCATCTGTGGGCTTCTAGCATCTGACTTAACTGATAATATCTTTCAATTTTTATGTTATAAAATATAATCCATAATCCATGTCAGGAAGGAAAGCACTGGGTTTTCTTTTCAGTGGGTATTCCAGCTCACTGGCAATGAAGCATCACTAGTGATATCAGAGGCTCTATGATGACCAGGGGAAGTGGACCTTTTGCTCTCAGGGGAGAGCATGGGGAGTTATGGGGAGTTATTCTGCAGCTGAAGGAAAGACTTTCACACATCACACATTTTCAGCAAGACGCTTGTTACATCTATACTTGAGAAATACAGTACTTAAGCAGGTATCAACTTTGTGCATGTAAAAAAAGCAAAGATTCTCTACCAGTGTCATGTCCTTGTTTTATGAAATTGAAAATATACAATATTGTTATATACAAAAACCTGGACACAGTATGAAATTCTACTTCTCTGTGATGACGGTACAGATAATAATTCAGTAGTCAAAATCACTAATGCAGCCTCATCTTTCTATATTTACAAGTAATCAATGAGAAGTAGAATAACGTCCAGAAGTTAAGGTTAATGAAATCAAATGAAGAATTTTGAAAAGTCAGATGTGTTATTGATATGCCTAAATATTGACTTTAGCCCCCATGATTAGATCAATAGGGTTTAATGTCAGAATGGACACATCATAACAAAAGACAACAAACTTCCCTTAGGAAATGCCTGGTTCTGCACAACGCATGCTCTTGAACTAAAGCATACTTTTTAGAAAAGAAAAAAAAAAGAAATCTTGACCAAAATAATTTCCCCCGGTATGAATCATGGCTTATGTTGTTTCAGTGACTATTACTTTGAGGAAATGTCTTCATTTCAGCCAGAATTTGTCTAACTTCAATTTCCCATTTCTTAGTCTTGTAAGGAGTTTGGTGAATAGAGAAAATGGTGTTGCATGTCACTCCACACTGCAGCTCACACTCAGGTTCCAGCATAACCTGGGGCCTCTCCTGGAACTCTCTCTGTATCATAGCTCCTTCTTGAACCATGGGACCAGTGGCGGGCAATATTCCAGCAGGCTCAGTGCCAGCCTTACAGGTGTTAAACACAGTACAACACTCTTTGCTCATGAGGACCACAAGCCACAGTGGTTTTTTTCCATTAGAGAGCCCCTTAATTATAAGATTATCTTTAATGAAAGAGTCATGGAGAAGCATATCGCCTTCTGGGATCCTAGCTATACTAAACAACCAACACTGCTATTCTTGTGGAATGAACAGCTATTTATCAGTTATGGTCATTGCTCAGGGAAAAGTTAAACAGCACAAAGCTGGGTCAAACATCTGTGGCCAGAGAAAAGGAACTGTTCATAACTATGTTCTCGAGACCTGTTCCTTGTCCATTATCTATCTGAGTGCAAAAATGGCTTTAAAATGAATGGCATGTTAATACAAATTAAAATGCATCAGAGATTTCTCAGTTTACTGGATTTACAAGCTGTTTTTATCAAACAGCATTTAAAAATGTCTCAAATACACCAGTTATTTTTTCAGACCTTTTTTCTTAACCCATGCTGATTGCTAAACAAAATTATCATCCTTTTATTTAGGACCTAAGCTGATTTTCCATTATTTTGTGTGACACAAATGTCCAAAACAGTACCCCTTTGTGCTCTTGCCCAGTATTTTCTTTAGTCTCTCGGAATGGTTATGAGACATGGTAGGGAAAAACATCAGTGCTAATGCCTCAGAGGTTTTAAGCCATTTTATTCAATAGGTGATTAAACAATCTGATTTTCAAAGGTGTTTTGTAACAACTTCTTTCATTATCACTGAAACTGAGAAGTGTTTAGCTATATGTGACAAAAGGAGAGGCTTTTATCAATCTGTAACAAAGGTATTTATTGAATTGTCATGTTTTCTGCACTATATATAGTAACTGGACTAACTAGCAATGGATTATCGCAGATTTCTTTTGCTTGTCAGTAGATTTTTCCAGGAACACCTCTGCAAACTTTTGTTTCCCTCATCAGTTTTCTCATTTTCCTACTTCTTAATTCACATTCATCAATGCTATCTTCTATTTCCCTATGTATTTCTCTGATCATAGACATTCTAGGAAAAAAATATTTTCAACCCTATGCCTAGCATTTAAGAAACAACAAGACCAATAATAATAATATTTTCAAAATCGTAGACCATTAGGGGTGACATGTGTCTCCTACTAGGTGCTAGGGCAGTGGGATGGTAGCTGCAGAATATTAAAGAAAAAAGCAGCTTTAAAAATGCAGGAAAATTGACAAAACAGAAAAGAAGTAAGATATTGTTTTAAACTTCCCAAAGGAATATTTTTCAACAGGACAACTCAGATTGAAACATTCTTGAAAGTTTTACCAAACAGCATTATTCATCTGACCAAATTTGTTCATCTTTTCTAAGATACAAATATATTTAGCACTCTTCAGACACCCCAAAAACAATGAAAAAATATTCCAAGCTTGTACATGCAAGAAAGAGCTCCTTTAAAAACATAGAAGTTGTTGTCTAAGTTTTGGAGTCATGGAGATGTACAATTGTAGGAAAGCTATATAAGAGTTTTTTACTTTTTTCACTTCTTTTTTTATCCCCTAAGAAAATGAGGAAAACCAAGATTCAGAGAAGTTAAATTACTTTATCACAGTGTCATGCAAAACTGTAAACACACCAAGACTGATTCCTTGAGAGGCGAATAGCAAGTCTGGGTTGCAGTTGACACAGCAGATGTAACACTGCAGGTGTGACCCTTCAGTCCATATTTACGTGCCATATAAAACCAAAAACCAATTTTCAAGCCAAGGAAGTGTCACCTAGTTTAACATTACTTAGCAACTTCTTAGCAAGATTCTTCAGTTTGTAGCATATTTGGTGCCTACCATAAACAGAGTGGATAAAGAGGCGTCCTATCCACACCTGTGAGTGATCTCAGTGCTCTGGATTTCCCCAGGGCTTGATGGAGATATACCTGAATAAACTGCTCTGCAGAAGTGAGAAGCTTAATCTGTACAAAACCCTTTCAAGGAATTAAGCACATCACAACAAGAATTACAATGCACTGAGGTCTTCCAAACACCTGAACTCAGCAATCATGCTTCTATCCACTGATGTGCTGTCAATGGTGAGCTGACAAATGGAAGACTTCAGGCAGGAATGCTATACTCATACAAACTGGAAAACGATGTCCTGCTGCATGAAAATGATTGCATTAATTTACAGGCAGGTAAGGTCACCATTTTGTCAAAATTTCTTTTGTGTTTCACAAGCGGAAATGACAAAGGCAAAGCTTCATTAGTGACCTAGTAGTCCCAGACAGACAAATCAAGGTCCTAGGGAGATGAGATTCCTCCTGCACACATTGCAGGTAATCAATCACCATAGGTGCACTATCATTAGGAAGGGCCTGCACTCACCAGATGCTTTGATGCACCTCGTTTCTTCTGCCACAAGAAACAGCTGTCATCACTGTAAGACAGTTCTGGTGTGCTAGCATCATTGCCAAGCTGGGTTTCAGGCGAGTCTCCCTCTCAGAGTGATTTTTCTGGTTTACCACCAGGCATCCTGTACCCATAGGTGTCGATTAGTGAGCACATGTGGCTCATATAACAAACGAAGGCACGACCCTAGAAGAGAGTTTGGGAAGACCACAGGCTACCCAGCCAGTGGCATCACTGAGTCTTTGCTCAACACAGAGCTCTGCAGGATACTGTGGAGTCAGGAGGCTGCAGGGGCCAGTGAAGATACCAATAACTTCAGAACCACAGCGTGATGCCCCACCATCAGGCATGTGCTTAGAGCTGCTGAGCTTGCTTGAAGATTCAATTTTTTCTGAGATCCTCATAAACTTTTTCATTTTAAATCAAGGGAGACACTTCTCTGAGGTTACTATCTTTGCCTGTTTAATATTTTGAAATACATCTTATAATGGCTTGGTACTGGGGCCAGTCCTGTTTAATTTTTTTATTGATGATTTGCACAAGGGGATCAAGCGTCCCTCAGTCAGGTGGCAGAAGCATGGGCCGAGGCCAATCGCATGATGGTCAACAAGGCCAAGTAACCAGGTCCTGCACTTGGGTTACAACAGCCCCAGGTAGTGCCACAGGTTGGGAAAACTGGTAGAAAAGGACTTGGAGGTGCTGGTCAGCAGTGGCTCAACACGAGCCAGCTGTGCCCAGGTGGACAAGGCCAGCAGCATCCTGGCCTGGATCAGCAACAGTGTGGCCAGCAGCACCAGAGCAGGTCCTGTACTTGGTACTGGTGAGGCTGCACCTCAAATCATGTGCGTCGTTTTGGGCCCCTGATGATGACGTACCACTGAGATACTTTTTAAATGTAAGGTATAAAATTATGGCGATTCTGTGACTGTATAGAGATAAACAAAATTATTCACCTGATCATTGAAAGAATTGTTAGAGCTCAATTAACTAAACCAAAGCTCCAGGCAGGCCAAAAAGACCCCTGACAAAGCCTGGCAAGCTTGCCTCAGTCCTAAGACCTTGGAAACTCACTGCAAAGTTAAAGGCTTTACTGAGCTATACATGACTACTAGGAGTTTCTTGCCAAGAAAGGAAAAAAATAACCCCAGAGGAAGAGGCATAATTCCAACAAAATGTTCCATGTTGCTCTAAGGGAAAAGTAAACATGTAAGTGTGTTATCAGGAAAATAGAAGCTGAACTGACACTGACCTGGTTGGTTGCCACTCGTCTCTCCATGATGTGGGCAAGCTTATTTGCAACAGACAATCCCCTCATTCCATCCCAAGACACAATCCACGCCCCAAACTTCAGATTTTACTGCTGTATTTCTTGTGGCATATTAATGAACAAAAGCAGAACTGCCTATAAACAGATTTCTGAAACAGTGTTTATAGTGCAAAAGCATTCAGCTTCTACTCTACTAACACATTATGAAATAGATACTTCTGAATGTGCTGTATATCAATCTGAAAGTGATGAAAATACTTAACAGCTTTACATAAACATTTTTTTGCTTAGAGGAATGAGTGTCTTTACAGTAGCCCTTGTTTTCCCCAAAATGCTATTTTGTTCTACTCCATGCTTTCTAATGACACTTGTCTTTTTCAGGCTTGAATACCTATTTGCATACACAGTGACTTTTTTATTTCCTTTTTTCAGAAAACTCCATATAAAATTCTGCACAAGTGGGAGTGCACTCACATTTACATGAGTAGGAATAGATATACTGGATAGAGATCTCTGGAAAGTTGATTTAAACCAAAAGTAAATTTTTTTCATCAGGGTTAAAAGCCTCCAAAATAGTAGATTACAATGGAAATAATGCAACTGCGCATCTAATAGCAGCTCTGCAAGAGCTCTTCTGTATAGCAGGAGTAACATTTAGAGAACGAAGCTACGACGTTACATTCCACAACGGTCATTTGTACTTTTAATACCATATTTGCAGTGAAAAAGGGAAACAGTAAACAGCAATACAAAATTTTTATTAGCAGTATTAATATCAATGACTCTTGTAAAACCAATAGCATAAATCTTGCTCTTAGCACCGTAGCACATTAATTAATCAGGCCTGCCATCCTCATTTGCCCTTGACTAGGTTTCACTGATGATTACCCAGTGGAAAATTCGGCCCCTTAATGCAAACAATATCCCTTTTAACACTTTCTTTCCAGTGGCTGACTTTTGAGGGTGGCAGAGGCATCTTCAGGGAAGGAGTCTGAAACTCCATTCTCGGCTCAAGACACCTTTCTGCGATTTAATGCTTCACATAGATTAAAAACCAACTCAGATGGAATTGCTCTGCTCAAACAGAACAGCTTCTCCTCCAAGTCCTCTTTTCTTTTCCTCTCAACTTTCGTGATAGGATTACTGTCGAATATTTATGCATCCTTTGAATGTGAGGCAAGAGATGTATTAAGTGCTAAGTTATTCTAATTTATTCAGCTAAAGGAACCATGTGAGGAAGCACAAAGCCTTCTCTAATTTTTTTTCATTTTAGGCCAGTCACAAGTTTTACTTGTAAAGGACATCAGAATTATATTTTCTTGTTGGTACTGCTAACCAAGAATGAAAGAGAAAAATCATCTAAGAAATGAAGCCCTTGTAAATAAAATATAATTCACATAAGGCACAGAATTTTCCTCTGGGTCATTATTAGTGAAAGCCAGTGAGGGGATAATAAGGACATGAGACCTGATTAATTAAACATTTGCACTATTGTGCGTAATTACGTTTTTGTGAATCATCCCATGGACATCTGTTTACACAGGACCACGAGGCTTGCCATGCTGTGCTTCAGCAGGACCTCAGGCAGAGCCCAGCATGGGGTGCCCAGCCGCTGGGGCCCCCAGCTCCTCCCCCAGACCAAACCATCCTTCTGCCTGCATGGGCAGCACATCACAGCCTACCAATCTGGTGGCGCGTTCGCTGAGGCTTCTTCCCAGAGGAAGTCTCCAAACCGGCTTGGTTTAGCGCTCTGAGCTGATTCACTTACACACATCAGTATGTGAATTTGCCGTGACAACTGTACATTTCCACACTAGGTTATCAGACTGCACTGTGGCATGCTCCTGTAAGTGGGATGTATTCCCACTTATCTAACACTTCAGTCTAGGTTACAAGTCATATGCAGCTCACAGGGATTCATGTCTGAGCTTTTACTTGAAACATTTTTTTTAAGATCTGTGCCATGACATAGTTGCAGTTTAAAGCATTTTTTCAGCTTTTACAAACTAATCTGCGGGTTTGCAACATTCTGACAAAAAGCTTCAAGCTCCTAAAGCATAGTAAAAACCTTGGTACCAGCATTATCAGCTAGATTCTGCAGAGTTACTAAAAGAGACAGCTTTAGCCTGTTTAAAATTTAGTGTAGTAGAAACACTGAATTGCCATAACACGTACTTCCACAATAACTGTAAGCTGCAGCAGATTTCCACTCCAAACTATGATTGAACCCACAACAGTTGGGGAATCTGCTTCTCTAAGTTGGCTGGGATTGACAGTGCTGCAAGCACCACTGTCATGACAAAATCTCTGCTCTTTCTGGGAAGACTGGGAACAGTTCTGCTGCCTCTTGGAGACACTACATCCCACTTTCTTGGCAAAAGTTCAATATTTTGGTTCATTCTTTGGCTTCCTGATATAATTTAGGGCATCTGAAAATATTCTATATTTCTAGAAGTGTTGCTCTTCAGCAAAACACTGCTAAGGGAGTATAAGTAACATGTAGAAAGACAACACAGTTTCATATATTTATACTTTTTAAAAATTCAGATTAGCAACTTTTCAATCTTTACTCCCTCCTTCAGTTGATTATTGCATTTGAGTGACTTCACAGCACTTAAGGTTCTCCTTCCCCTGCCCATGTAAGGACAGCTATTAAATCAGAATATTTCTGAAAAACGCAGACAAAGTAACATACAGGAATAGACCAGCTAAATAGGTTGCTTCTTACATGACAGTTGAAAGGCACAAGAGGCTTCACAGCAACCAAGACCTAGATGTACGTGATCAGAAAGAATAAAAGAGAAAAAAAACTTATACAGTTGAAAACTTCTGCTGTGTTTTCTGTTGTAAGAGGAATGGGTGTAAAAAATCCTGCTAGCAGAATCCTGCTGGGCACTGTGGGTGTCAACATCTTGTGTATGCAAACAGATAGCTGGGCTGTGGTCTAGTGCTACAAAAATCCAACTGCCATGGGTCAAAGAGACATGCTGAGTTGGCTCAACATAGTTTTAGAAACTCATTGCTTGTCCTTTTCCCTTGCAGTAAAACAGAGTCTTCCACAGCACCACCTCATTCTTGCATTTAATGAAAACATTCGTATCTCATTAGTGCCTAGTTTCCCTCCAGTATGTCTTCTTCAGCCTGCACTGCAAGCAGCCAGTCCTGGCATCCTGCCACAAAAAACAACAAACTTTGAATGCCCTCCAGGTCCAACCACTAGTGGGACTGGGTCCTGTGTGGGCCTAACAGGCAGGAAAAAGCACCTTCCAAACCTTGGAAGATGGATGCAGGCTGGACTGAGGGCCTGGCACTGAGAGGAGAAAATACACCCATATCCTTGAGACACATGTTCAGATAATCACAAGAAGTATGGCATCTTTTAAAGGAAACAGAATGCCCATGAGCTTCTCCTGCATGTCTTCTCCTTTTTTCCCCTACTCTACAGCATGACTAGACAATTTCACAGAATCACAGAATATGCTGAGTTGGAAGGGACCCACAATGTCCATCATGGCCAACTCCTGGCCCTGCAGAAGACACCCTAACAATCACACCATGTGCCTGAGAGAGTAGTTTTCCAAACACTTCCTGAACTCTGGCAGGCTTGGTGCTGTAACCACTTCCCTGGGGAGCCTGTTCCCTCAGAGTGTACAACTGCCCCCTGAGTGAAAAACATTTCCTAATATCCAACCTCAACCTCCCCTGACACAGCTTCCGGACATTCCCTCAGGTCCTGTCACTGAGAACCACAGAGGAGAGATCAGTGCCTGCCCCTCTTTCTTCCCTCATGAGGAAGCTCTTGACTGCAATGAGGTCTCCCCTCAGCTTTCTCTTCTCCGGGCTGAACAGACCAAGTGACCTCAGCCACTCCTCATATGGCTTCCATTCAAGGCTCTTCGCTGTCCTCATTGGCCTCCTTTGGACACTCTCTAATAGTTGAATGTCTTTCTCTTATTGTGGCACCCAAAACTGCCCCCAGCACTCAAGGTGAGGCCGCCCCAGTGCAGAGCAGAGCAGGACAATCCCCTCCCTTGCCCGGCTGGCGATGCTGTGCCTGATGCCGCTTGGGACATGCTTGGCCCTCCTGGCTGCCAGGGCACTGCTGACTCATGATCAACTTTCCACTGACCAGAACCTGCAGGTGCCTTTCCATGGCACTGCTTTCCAGTTTCTCATTCTCCAGTCTGTCTGCACATCCAGGGTTGCCCCACCCCTGGTGCAGAATCTGGCACTTTCCCTTGTTGAACTTCATCTGGTTGGTGATTGCCCAGCCCCCCGATTTGTCAAGGCCCTCTGCAGGGCCTCCCTGCCTTCAAGGTAGTCAGCAGCTCCTCCCAGTTTTGTGTCATGTGCGAACTTGCTCAGTATCCCTCCCAGTCCTGCATCCAAGTCATTTTTGAAGATGTTGAAGAGCACAGGCCCGAGGATGGAGCCCTGTGGAACACCACCAGTGACAGGTCCCCCAGTCTGATGTCACCCCATTCACTGTAGCCCCTTGTGCCTGACCCATGAGCCAGTTGCTCGCCCATCACATGATGTGTTTATCCAGCTGTGTGCCGGACATTTTGTCCAGAAGGATCCTGTGAGAGATGGGATCAAAAGCTTTGCTGAAATCCAAAAAGATTACATCAACTGGCACCTCCTGATCAACGAGGTGTGGTACGTTGTCATAAAAGGACAGCCTAATCCTAACGGTCTCTTCCTCTGGACTATGTGATGCCCAGTAAAGAAATAAATCCATTTTGAATACAATTTTTTTTTAAAGAACAACTCCACTAAGGTTTTAGTAATTTGAGAGATTTCATCATAATTACTTCTAATTATTCCTTGCATTAGCCTGTTGAACATCAGGCATTTAAATACAATATGCCTGAACATCTCCGGTGGGACAAGCTGCAGTGTGGGGGAGCTACAAGGGGGAGCTTGACAGAAAATAAAAGCACAGGCCACTTCTGAACATGACAGGATAAGGAAACCAAACAACGATGAGAACTGGTGCCAATTTTTAAAGTGGACTTAAATGGCAAGCAAATGCATTTTCCTCCATTCAAAAAGATTTATTCACTCACCATTTTCAGGCAGTTTATGGTAAAAGTCATAACACACATGGGTTTTCCACTCATACCTTCTGATGGTCCTCACAAGAAACTAAATAATCAAACTGAAGCACTAGGAAAGACACAACAGGAATAATCCTAATTCCCTCCTTTATACAGCTACATTTTAAAAAAAGGAATGGAGAATTAAGATGTTTAACAAATTACAATGTGACTGTGCGGAAGAAGCCGGTGCTCTGAAACACTGAAGAAAAAAGGCACCGTTTTCATAAACACAGTGGCAGGGCTAGGTTTAATCTTTCATTTTTCCTCTAGGGTAATCTTTAAAACCATCTACAATTCAATTTTGGTCGAAACTAACAATGAAGAAAACAGTAATTTTTCTTAGTTGTCTGTAAGTTTTCTTGGTTGTTATAGGTCTCAACCACAGATTATGACAGAATTTGTTGCATTTTTTTAATGAGTGGAAAGAAAATGAATAAGCAACACAAAAACCTTAGCGAAATCTGGTGTCTTAAAAGGAGGCTGAAAACATGGATCCCATAAGTCTGTGTTAAAATTTACTCTAGAACAGTTTTTGGGGCCAGTCACTTAATGACTCTGTCCCTCAGCTTACTTCTGCAAATGACAGATTTTGATATTCCACTGGCCCTCAGTCGCTCTCTAGATTAAAAGCACTAGGCAGACATGTTGTTATGATAGCAAAAATACAGAAAACCTGTTCAATTCTCTTATGAGATAGGATTGCTAATTTGCTAATTGATGCCTTTGGAAATACATGCCTGAGCACCGTCAGCACGATGCTCCCCTCCCTCATACGTAATATGAGAAGTGCTAAGTACTGACGATAGTGTGATAATCAGTTCCTCACTTTTTTGAGGAATTTGGACAAAAGAAATAGAGCGAAATCTCCATAGTTATGCTACCATTGCAACTTTGCTATTGAGATAACTGGCTTTTCCAGAAACTGAACTGAATGTTCTATGAAAACAAAAAGCAGGGAATCCAGAACAGTTTATAGGTAACAGGGAGTAACCAGGACTCCTAAAACCTTGTACTGGCCAGTGTTGACTGGATGACACAACTGCAGAAATCAATTCAAAATATTTATAAGGGCATCAGATATGACAGAAAGCGAGCAGGTGAAAAAGATTGTAAGTAACATAGCACTACTGTTCAAATATGTGATGGGAATGACAAAGCAACAAGCAGTTCACAATGGTTTCAGTCCATTTTGGCCTCATGAATGCTAGAGCAATATGATGCTATATGGGACAGCCAGCCCTTCAGAGAAAACTACTGGCCAGCCAAGACAGCCACAGCCTCCTACCTGCAAGGATCGCCAAACGCAAAAAATGCATCAAGGCTTGACTGAAAAAGCGACTGGTTGAAGAAGGGATAATTTTAGCACAGAGCTATCACAGTTGCCAGTCAATGCTTGCAGAGACCACTCAGTGCAAGGGGCAGCTTTCTGGGTGAAGCAGTTGCTGCATCAACAAACGCAGCAGCGGGAGGCTGCAGCCTTGCAGCCCTCTCTGGACCTGTGCTATGGGGAGGGCCAGGCTGGGTTTCTGACATTCCGGAAACCTAAATCTTGCTTAAATTAAAAAAATAACCAATCAAATTAGCTAGTACACAGAGCTGAGTCAACCTTACTTACTCAGTTTGTGTTTCAATTAAACATTTTTACTTAAAGACTCTGCTAAACTGTAGAAATTCTATGCTTTCAGCTGTGACTCATTTTCTCCTTCTGTATTTCTTTGCTATTTGTACTACAGAACTCTCTCGTTTGTGCAACACTCCATGATAGAATAGCCTTTAATGTCAATAAAACATATTTTTGAAAAGACATAGAAATGAAAATGGGGAAAAATATATATAACCTTTGCTATATACAATGAACTGGAGACACCAAGTTGTCATGAGGCAGACACTTTTTCTTCACGGAACCCCTCTGACCCAGGTTTCATTCTTCTACTTTTTAAATTTTATTTCAAGTACCAAAATGTGAGACAACAAACTCTAAGAAAACCACAGATAAGGGTTATCCATGTAAGATAAGGAGTCAGAATATTCGGCTCTATTTATCTCACAGTAGGGAGTATTTTAGTTAAGACTTTAAAATTCTTTCAGGCCATAGTTACAGAAGTCTTAAAATGAGCTAAAGGCACTTTACAAAATGTTTTCAAAGTCTCTGAGAAAATAAATGCTTAGTATTGTTATTATTTCTCCTAGGAAAAAGATCTCCACCCAAGGCAGGAGAAACACTGAGAAGCACATACTGCCTGAGTAACATTCCTTAAAGCATTGTGCATCCCAGAAAGCAAGTAATCCAGCTCAAGTGTAATGCAGGTCTTGGTGAATAAAATGCCAAAGTTCCTATTCACTCCAGTGGGGTCAGCATTTCCCACAGGAGCCATCCCACCTTAGTGTCTGTTATTTAGTCCTGCGTCCAAAGCACCAACATTACAGTCCTTTCTGCTGTCTCCATCTTTGCAGGTTTAGTCCAAATATTTTTTAACTGGTAATATCTGGTTATCAACAGCTGATCAAATTGACAGCACACTTACTTTTTCTGTGTCATCTGTCCTCATGGAAGATATAGGTATTTCCTGCAACCTTGTACACTTTGAGGCCTGCCTTATCAACCTACTTATCATCCAGCCACTACGTACTTCCTACTAAATCAGCAGGAAAACTCAGAATGAAAATTGTGCATCAGAAAAGACTATGTCTTGCAGTTCCCCTGAGCTGTGGGAAAAGACCCTTCTGAAGGTGATTTCTGGTTTACATGGCATAGACCTTTGAAGTACACTCAATCTGGAATCAATTCAGGAATTTACAGATATGGGTAATCAGACCTTGTTTATTCACAATGATGAGAAGAGTTTAATTAATGCCACACAAATTGGTCAATTCTTTGCTTTTAAACCTTACCTTTTGCCCATCAGCCAATCAATATGTATTTTAATCTTCTTCCCTTTTCAGACATGGTTTTAACATCCCACAGAACAGAGTAGCAGACTTCACAATCATTAATTGCTATTACCAACTCTTTCATTTTCTGAACATCAGCAGTTTCTATAAAATCCTCTTTCATTCATGTGTTATATTACCCATCCTTATTCACCACTCATTTCTGAAGTATTCTTCTTTAAAACTGCAGAGGTTCTATTAACCAGGATTACAAAATAGTTGTTTCATACAATTTCCTTTCTATTCTCAGAATTTCTCATTTGACATGGAAAAAAAAGAAAAAAATAAACTTCAGTTGTAGATATACTTCCACATCCGTCTACAAAACCTAAAATATGCATGAGGGAAATATAGTAATTTTCCCTGATACAACTACAATTAAGATGTTTATTTTGGGATCTAGTCTAACATCTTAACCTGAGGAGTTCTAGGAGACAATTAAGCCCATGAAATAGAAAATGTTTAAAGCTCTCTCAGGCATAGCCTACTAAAAAGCAGACATATTTCTGCTGATCTTTGGTCACATGTAGCACACAGTAAGAGTTAATATGTCTCCATATTTGTCTCCCTCTCAGTTAATCAACAAATCAACAGCTACAGGTAGGCATGGAAGAACCACTCTTACTGGCCTCTCATCTCAATTTTTTTCATGCAATTGAACTCAAACATAAAATAAAACTACCACAGGCGGGAGCAGAGTCAAGTGACCCAGAAGAGTATGGTATTGCTGTCTAGCTGTGCAGGGATGGAGTTAGAAAAGGCAAGGCGCATCTGGAGTTGAATCCAACAAAGAATACGAAAGACAACAGGGTATAAGAACAGCAAAGGGAAAATGTGAGCCCAGCGCTGAATGGAGCAGAGAAACTGGTGACAACTAACATAGAGAAGAATGAGGTACTTGATGCCTTCTTTGCCTCAGTCCTTGCTAATAAAATCTCCTAGGAATTCGGAATCCTAGGCCACTGAGACCAGAGAGGTTTGGAACAAGGAAGACTTACTTAGTGAAGATGGGCTGGGCTAGGGAGCAAATCAGCAGCTTATATGTAAGCTCAAAAGTGCTGAGGGAGCTCTGATGTCACTGTGAGGCCACTTTCAGTTGTCGTTGAACGGTCATGATAACCAATCAAAGGAGAGATTCCCAAGGACTGAAACAGAGAAATACTACTCCAAGAACAGGAAATAAAAAATTAAAAATTGGAGAACAGGCCCTTCAGCACCACCTCAGCCTCTAGGAAGGCAATGAGCAACTGCTCCTGGAAACTGTTTCCAGACCTTCTAGAATGTGGCAGCTAGCTTGGCGGATGAAGGAAGAATAGTAGATGGTTTTTACATTGACTTTGGCAGCATCTCAGATACTGACTCCTGTAACATCATCACAGACAAGCCAACAAAGCACAGGTTAAATAAATTAATGATGAATAAAAAAGTAGCTAAATAATCAAGCCCAGTGCTATTCAACATCTCCATTAATGGCCTTGAGGATGAGATAAAGTGCATCCTCAGCAGGTTCACAGATGATACAGAACTGGGCAGTGTGATTGATACACCAGGGCATTTTGCTGATAATCAGTGGCATTTCCACAAGAGAAAACTCCAGAAGTTCAGCAAGGAGAAACTGAAAATCTTGTAACTGAGAAGGAATAATGCCAGACACAAGTTTATGCTGTCTACCCAGACGGAGATCAGTTTTTCAGAAAAAGGTTTGGGATTTCAACCAGCAGCAAGCTGACCCTGAGGCAGCAATGCATTCTCACAGCATAAAAGGCCAACAGCACCATGGGCTGCTTTGGGCAAAGAGTGGTTAGCTGGTTGAGGAAGGTGAACCTCCCACTCTGTTCAGCACTGGTGAGGCCACATGCAGCCATACCATGGCCAGATCTGGGCTCCCTAGTACAAAAGAGACATGGATATACTGGAACAACTTGTGCAGGACAACAAAGATACTGTACGCACTGTACTACCTTTCATATGAGGAGAGGATGAGAGAGCTGGGCTTGCTCAGCCTGAAGAAAAGCAAGCCCAGGGGAGATGTTGAGCACATGTATAAATACCCAACAGGAGAGAATGAGGATGAGGGAGCCAGATTTCTCTCTGTGGTGCCCAGTGACAGGACCAGAGGCAATGGGCACAAACCGAAACACAGGAGGCTCCCTTGGAACATCAGGAAACACTTTTTCACTGTGAGCGTGACATGGGTTGTCCAGAGGGGATTTGAAGTCTGCATCAGTGGAGATATTCAAAGACCAACCAAAGAGATGAGGAAACCTGCTTCAGCTGACCCTGCTCTGAGCAGGAGTTTGGAACTAGATTTCAGAGGTTCTATCCAACTTCAGTCATTCTGCAATTCTGTGAATTGTAAGCTAGTGGCTTGTTTACAGTTATATGCTGCAAAAATTTATTAATTTGATCACTTAGTTCTGTAATTTATGAGAATGGTCACATCACTCATATAGTGGTATCATGGAATAGATGAAGTAATTATCATAAAACAGGAACACTGCCAAAACAAACCAAATGCTCTTGGGTACTTTGAGCTGCAGACAGAGGGAATGAACTATGGCACCTCAGGATATGCTCATCCTCTCATTTGCTGTAGATACAAACATCAGGTTTCAAAATGATGAAGTTTCCCCTCCAATCTTTTATTAGACTGACAGCCATTCATACATGTATTGGTGTTTCTCATCATTATTGTGTGTTATATCTATGCCAAGTGAAAGGATTTTTAACTACCTTAATTTTTTTATCACCTTTGCTGACCTCCGAGTTCCCATCTTGAAACATTTTCATTATTATGGTCAATCGGCGAGGCAGCAGTGACTGAAGTAACCCTGGGCATGAGGGTTAGATCAGTCTGTACAGGGTGAGCTCCATTCACAGGAGATTTAAAGAGCTCCAGGCAGCATGGCGAACAGGGGCTGGCAAACAGGGGTGTGGCATGGCAGTGAGGGCATGGCACAGCACTTTGCATGGCCACTCACACAAGCACAGCAAATAGGAGGCACTCCTCTCCAGCCATGTGGGAGCAGCCAACAGAGGCAGCAAACCAACTGAGTAGCTGGTAAGAGCATCTTTTAGCCCCAATCTTTTTAGTGTACTACTTCAAGCCTCCTCAGCTATGGTGTTGATATGTTGTCAAGATCCAATTATTGAGGTTATTAGAAATACCTCTGCCCAAATTAAGGTGCAAACAAGACCATATGCCAGTCAATAGTACAGGTTTTATTTGATAGTAAATATGAGAGAGAGAGAGAGAGAAAGAAAGAAATAGAGAATAAGTGGGAGGGACAGAGAGAGAGTGGCTGGGACAGAGTAAGGAAAATATCATCACTCTGTGGATCCCAACCACGTTCCATTGATCCTCTCCAGCTGGTCTTGGTGGTGAAGGTCACCCCAAAAAGCATAGAATCCGATGGGTTAATACACCATCGAGCCAGGTAGCAATGCCCAGGCATGTGCCCCTGGGGGAGGGGGGCAGTCTCTTACAGCAGACTTTGGATCTGTTGCATCCAGTGGTGCTAAGCCTCTGGGGAGCACTTTGCGGGGGCGAGGGGGGTCTTTGATGGATTATGACTCTCCCTCGGCTGTCTCTCATGTGAAAGTCCTGTGGATGTGGCCTGTGGGGTTGGGGGTTGCACAGCTGGTCTGGTCTGTGTAATCGGAGGATGGGTGTTTATTGCCTCTTGCCAGAAACCATACTGCCATGCACCCGAAACCTCCTCCTGTCTCCTCGCTTGGGGGGGGAAGTCTGTGTAAACCTGGCTTCTGTGAGCTGTGCTCTCCCCGCACCCCAAACTCAGCTGGGGATGATTCTCAGCGCAGCTGGTGGCTTTGGCCTTTTGTGGATGCATACTTTTCCCTCAGCCTGAGGTAATTGAATAATAGCTTTCCCTTTATCTAATCAGCAGCCTGACTTTCCATCCAAAGTCCCAGTCTTCAGGGAGGCTTCTTTGGTTGTAGCTTCTTTATAATGAGCAAAACTTTATATCAACGTTTGAGGCACGAACTATTTATTTTCAGTCTCTGACACATGCCAAACGAAATCCCATGTAGCTACAGAAGTCACTGAATGAGCTGTGTCAGAGGTCTCCAGCCAGACAGACCTGCTGATGGGAGATGGCTGCCAGGAGTGCCTGATGCCTTTCTGCAAGGCTGGGGCTGACAAACACTTGTTTTACACAAGATGTGCTGTGGTTGAGGAGCTGTGTCACCAGAGGAGGGAGCTACAGGAAGAGGGGACCAGGCTATGTAATATTTGAGCAAATGAGCAAGGGGCTGAGGATTATTTTCAGAGACACTACAGTGTCAAGGCTCCCGGGAATCTCTAACTTCCATTGCAGTAGAGTAGCAGATGGACTCAGAACCCTACACAGTAATTAGGCCAGGGTCTGTTAGTCCAGGGTCCGTTGAGATGAAGACTGGAAGCAGGTCACAGCATGTACCAGGAGGAAGGTTCCTCCTCCTTCTCAGAATCTCACAAGCAGGACTAGTACCTTCTACAGCAGGTGCGAGGCTCTGGAAGTAGGTGGCCAGAAAACTGATGAGGCAGGTGAAGGTCCTTCTGGGATCAAGTGGCCTCCTAATGCAACACAATCTGTACCCGGCATCACGACCTCCCGTTAAGAGGAAAAGGAGGGTAGCTATCATAGGAAACTCTCTTCTAAGGCAAACAGAGGGCCTGACATGTAGACTGGACCCAGCTCACAGATAAGGGACATTATACTGGAAGACTCTCCAGTACAGTAAGGCCTTGTGATTACTATTCTTTATTGGTTGTTCAATGGGGCAGTGATGAAATAACAAAGAGAAGCCCAAGGGCAAGCAAAGAGAAGTCAATGCTTTGAGAAGAATGGTAGAAGGATCAGGAACACAAATAGTGATTTCCTCAATCCTTCTAGTAACAATGAATATTATTAATAGGAATAGGCAGATCCATCAGGTCAATGTGTGGCTCTTAGGCTGGTGTAATTGGAAAAAATTTAGGGTTTCTGACCATGTTCTACTCAACACCTGGTCTGCTGACACCTGAAGAGATGCACCCTTCTCAGAGGCGAAGAAGAGTTCTAGCACAGGAGCTATCAGGGCTTGTTGACAGAGCTTTAAACTGGCTTGGAAAGGGGAAAGGGACCAAACCAGGCTCGTCATGGTGAGCAATGGGATGGTGAAACAAAACTTGAGGAAACAAGCACTAATGGGATCCTTCAATCAGCTTCATTGACTACAATCTGCCACACCTGAAATGTTTTTACCCTAATGCACACCACATGAGGAACAAAGAAGACAAGCTGAAAGCTTGGCCCAGTCCCAGAGATCTGACACCATTTGCATAAGTGAAACCTGGTGGGATGAGTCCTGTGACTGGAGTGCCCTGATAGACAGTTACAGGCTCTTCAGACGGAACAGGCAGGCCAGAAGAGGCTGGGGGGTGGCATTGTATGTAATGAAAAAGAATGTATAGAGTTCACAGTTGTCAGCAACACAGTTGAGAGCCTCTGGATAAGAATCAAGGGACAAACAAACAATGCAGATATCATCATGGGACTCTACTATAGACCTCCCGGCCAGGATGATGAGGCTGATGAACTATTCTTTGAGTAACTAAGGAATACTTCCAAGTCAACTGTCTTTGTCCTTATGGGGAACTTCAGCTTGCCAGAAATCAACTGGGAGCATCACACAGATGGTACAACCCAGGCCAGAAGATTCCTCAGAAACCTGGATGACAATTTTATGGAATACATCCTAAGGAGCTGACTCAGAAAGATTCTCTTCTTGATCTCCTGCTTGTCAATAGAGAGGATCTTGTGGATCAAAGTGGACACTGGTGGCTGTCTTGGTCACAGTGACCACAAAGGGATTGAGCTTAAAATCTCAGTTGACAGTAGGAAAAGTGCTGGCAACAATTTAACTCCAGACATCAGGTGAGCAGACATCAGGTGAGCAGACATCAGGCTGCTCAGGGAACTAGTGATTAATGTCGCCTGGGAAAATGATTTTGCAGGTGCTTGGGTCCATTAGAGTTGGTCACTTCTTAAACACCACCATCTAAGGGGACAGGAGCAGGCAATTCCCAAATGTCTGAAGTCAAGCAGACAAGGCAGAAGGCTGGCTTGGCAGAGTAGGAATTTTCTCTTGGAAATAAGACAAAAAAGGAAGGTGTATGCCCAGTAGAAGCAAGGTCAGGTGGCATGGGAACAATAAGAGATGCTGCTCACCACTGTAGGAAGAACATTCATGTGGCCAAAGACCAACTGGAGATGAAGCTGGCCAGAACTATGGGAGCAATAAAAAGAGATTTTTCATACATATTAATAGCAATGGGCAGTGTAAAAATAACACCCGTCCTTTACAAGATGATGATGGTCACCTCACAAACAAGGACAGGGACATGGCAGAGGTATTTAATGCATTCTCTGTCTTTGTCTTCAACACCAGTGATGGACTAATGAGCTCCCAGTGCCCTCAGCTGGAGGACCATGACGGAGAGAATTATAAACTCCCAATCAACTCCGAACTTGTGTAGGATCTGCTGCTCCAGCTGGATCCCTACAAATCTATGGGGCCTGATGAGATTAATCTGAGAATGCTCAAAGTGCTGGCTGATGTCATTGCAAAGCCTGTCTCAAAGATTTTGGAGTGGTTTTGGGAATCCAGAGTAGTCCCAGCTGACTGGAAGCTGGTGAACATTGTCCCAGTTTTCAAGAAGAGCAAGAAGGAGGACTCTGAAAACTACAGGCTTGTCAGTCTTACTTCAGTGCTTGGTAAAGTCATGGAGAAGATTATTCTGAGAGCTCTTAAAAACATCTGAAACACAATGCAGTATTTGGTCATAGCCAGCATGGTTTCACGAGAGGAAAGTCCTGCTTATCAAACCTAATTTACTTTTATGACAACGTACCACACCTCGTTGATCAGGAGGTGCCAGTTGATGTAATCTTTTTGGATTTCAGCAAAGCTTTTGATCCCATCTCTCACAGGATCCTTCTGGACAAAATGTCCGGCACACAGCTGGATAAATACATCATGTGATGGGCGAGCAACTGGCTCACGGGTCAGGCACAAGGGGCTACAGTGAATGGGGTGACATCAGACTGGGGGACCTGTCACTGGTGGTGTTCCACAGGGCTCCATCCTCGGGCCTGTGCTCTTCAACATCTTCAAAAATGACTTGGATGCAGGACTGGGAGGGATACTGAGCAAGTTCGCACATGACACAAAACTGGGAGGAGCTGCTGCCTACCTTGAAGGCAGGGAGGCCCTGCAGAGGGCCTTGACAAATTGGGGGGCTGGGCAATCACCAACCAGATGAAGTTCAACAAGGGAAAGTGCCAGATTCTGCACCAGGGGTGGGGCAACCCTGGATGTGCAGACAGACTGGAGAACGAGAAACTGGAAAGCAGTGCCATGGAAAGGCACCTGCAGGTTCTGGTCAGTGGAAAGTTGATCATGAGTCAGCAGTGCCCTGGCAGCCAGGAGGGCCAAGCATGTCCCAAGTGGCATCAGGCACAGCATCGCCAGCCGGGCAAGGGAGGGGATTGTCCTGCTCTGCTCTGCACTGGGGCGGCCTCACCTTGAGTGCTGGGGGCAGTTTTGGGTGCCACAATAAGAGAAAGACATTCAACTATTAGAAAGTGTCCAAAGGAGGCCGATGAGGACAGCGAAGAGCCTTGAATGGAAGCCATATGAGGAGTGGCTGAGGTCACTTGGTCTGTTCAGCCCGGAGAAGAGGAAGCTGAGGGGAGACCTCATTGCAGTCAAGAGCTTCCTCATGAGGGAAGAAAGAGGGGCAGGCACTGATCTCTCCTCTGTGGTTCTCAGTGACAGGACCTGAGGGAATGGCCTGAAGTTGTGTCAGGGGAGGTTGAGGTTGGATATCAGGAAAAGGTGTTCCACCCAGAGGGTGGTTGGGCACCAGGAACAGCTCCACAGGGCAGTGGTCACAGCATCAGCCTGACAAGAGTACAGGAAGTGTTTGGACAGTGCTCTCAGGTACATGGTGTGACTCTTGGGTCCTATGCTGAGGCAGGAGTTGGACTTGACGATTCTTTTGGGTCCCTTCCAACTCAGCATATTCTGTGATTTGGTGATTCTGTTTAATACGTGAATGGCAGAATTTGAGTATTTTAAGAAAAGCATCTGAGTGCATGAAATAATGGTAAAATAATGCTATCTTTTGGGGACAGGACACATGTTTTAAGACAAAACCCTTACAGTATGTATAACCACAGCAAAGATAATGCATTAAAATATTACTTAGAATTGACTTATGTTGCTGTTCAAAACTAGAAAACTGGAGTATCAAGTTTACAACCCAGTCGAGTAATGCTGTATTTCTGATAGGACGTCCAAACTCTGCTCAAATATAGGAGGAATTCTAGAAACACTCAAAGTTGTACTATCTGGATGTACTTTCTTCCTTCATCCATTCTAACAGAGTACTCCTTCATTCTGGAAAAGGAAGAATTTCGATTGTGAAAAGAGATATACATATACACACAACAGAAAAAACAAAGCAGACACACAGGAAATAGAGAACAGGAAACTGGAGGAAAAAAAAAAGCTTGTGGAAGCCATGCAGAAATTTCTATCACAAGACTTTTCTTAGGACTACAGTCCAGATTGCAGTCTAAAGGGAAGCCAAGTAGCTCTACATACTTCATCTTCATGTCCCTAAGTTTCATATCTTCCTGAGGTCCTCAGACTATAAAAATTATAGTATCTAAATTGGATGTGCATTAGACAACTGGTTTAATGGAAAAGATGACTAATGCTTGCTCAAAGAAATAAGTTTGTATTTGACTCGCTCACACGGTGAACTGTAACTGCTCTGTGAACTTTCTAAGAGGTTCTTGTAGACTCAGACAGAGGTAGAAACCATTTCAGTTATTAAAAGAAACCAAGTCCTTTTGTGCAGCCACAGAAAAGAGGAAACTCCTCCCTTTCGAATTATAATTCTTTATAGTGCAATTCTTTATGGCTAAGAAGAGAACTTCAGACACTTTTCAAATAACCCCAACTGTTTAATCCATACCCTTTAGGAAGTCAAGCTGTGTGTGTACGTGAGACAGAAACATTTTTGCTGAAATAGGAAGAACAATATGGTTCTCCTCAACCCACTGCAAAACTACCTGATTCTTACAGGGGAAGCAACCTACATTTCCTTTGCAGAGAATGGCATTATATGGCTTGTGAATCTTCATCCTTTTGTAGTCTGGTTAGAACCTGTGATAACAGGGGACCACGGCAGGCAAATGGACACTACATCCATTAACAAAGGTATTAAGTTTTACCTAAGCAGAAAAGCAGCAGCTTCTAAGCTTAGCTTATAGAAAAACAAGCCTGAGCCATTTGTACAAGATCCTACTTATCACTCCCTTCTAAATTTACTATTACTCCAGAGTCAGTTCAGTCAGGGTGTCTTTTGCTAGGTTTTAAGCAATTTGTTTGATATTCTAGCAAATCCAATATCTCAGTAGTAACATTCATTGATTTCCCTATGTTTCCCTATGCAGTACTTAGCCACTCATACAGTCACAAAAGTGCAACACAAACAAGTATTCCACAAATACTCAGTGAAGACTTTTGATGCAGTTACAGTTGTAAAGGTGTTTCACACTGGAGGAAATTTGCATTTTCAGTAAATTAAGATACATTCACAGGCTGCAGGACATTAATATAGTAGACATAACAATGAACAGATGTTGCAGATTGGTAACATTTTTCATCTGAGAGTGAAAACATTTTTAAGGTACTGGAGTAAAACTGGTAGAAATTTGGGCTTAATGAGACTTTACCATCAGACTCCTGGACAAAGGGATTCCATCTCAAAGGATAAACTGGGAGGGTTTTTGTTTGTTTCTTTTTTGTTTGATCATTGTCATTGTTGTTTGGGGGTTTTTTTGTTTGTTGGTTTGTTTTGGTTTTACAAGTAGCAATTGATATGAAACATAAATTTTTTTTTAAATCTTTTTCCTATAGGAAGCCACAGCAGCATTTGGTGTCTAAATCCTAATATATTGATAAAATCACAGAAGCCTCTTCTTTAGAAATAACCAGAGCCTGAACAAGGCTACAGATATCCTCTGAACCTAATCAGAGATTCCCTGGTTTTCTTTTCTTTCTGATCCTTCACAATTAAAGCTGCTTCTAGATATTCTCTCCTGTTACACATTATTTTCCTAAATTAGAGTGCCCATTAGGAAAATATTATTACAATTTTTCTAACTGATTAGTTTTACATACCTTCTTCTTGGAGCTTTTTGGCCAAATGGCTAGATCTGCTTTGTAGGTAGCCTAAGATTATATGCAGCTCACTCCTTTAAAAACAGGTTTATTTACGATGTCAAACATTAAATTCTTCACACTTTGCTGTTAATAATTGAGTTTCCCATTTTTTCTTGCTAATAATTTAACACATTATGCCTTGATAGAGGCTTAAGAGTTCACCAAGCAACAGCTGGTTCTACCTGACTGCTACAAGTGCTTCTGGGAAAAAGAAGTAGTTCAGGGCAAGGCACACAATATGTGCACATACACCACCGACTTAAGTAAAATATAGCATTAGCATGTTCAAAAAGCCAACACCCAATTCATATGTTCACATACAAATGCATTGCATGGACAATTAGACTTTGAACTACAGAAGGTTCGCACAAGTCTCCTTATGGCTTCACACGCCTGTATTACTCAGTCCTCTTTGCAGCACAGTTATGAGTTTCTGGAAGCTAGAAAAATCTACTTTTTGCCCTTGAGCCAGCAGTAGAGAGTATTAAGCCCCCACAGGTCAGAGCTCTATAGGCCTTGCCTGCTGAACTATACAGCTCTTCGTAGTATACAGAGGCTCAGTGCAGATGTTGGAAGAAGACATAGATCTGCATATGTCACCAGTCATTCCTACATGAAACAGTTAATCTGCTTCCAACACTTTCGTAATATCTTAGACACAAGGAGAAAACTAAATATATTTAGCTAGACCCATTAAGACAGATCCTTAAATGAGCTTAAATGCTGCTACCAAAAAGCTGACTATTACGACTTTTCACAAAATCACTCTTTGTGATTTACTACTCACACAAGATTCGAACAGTTAGTTACTCCCTTAGGCAGACAGGTGTGATGTACCAATGCCACCTAATAAGATAGTATAAGGACCAGGAAATTCACCAAATGCATCAAAAGTTTCACACAAGCTAGGTCCACTTGCAGTTGCAAGCTTCAACCAGGCTGGTTGATATCAACTTGGAAAATGACATAGGCTTGTAAAAAATTTTCTAAAAGTCATAATTCATGAGCATTTGCAAGCTCATTTCCAAGACAGAATTCTAATGACTTCCAGAAACCACCCTGCAGTCATGAGAAAAATCCTGGAAAGCCTGGAGTCCAAAAGTGTAACAAAGTCCTACGGGACTAGACAAACAGCATGCAGACTACTCCAGCCAAAATAAGAAAGTATAAAGCAGCTGTCCATATGAGGGTAGTTACTTTGGGATAGTTACTCTACCATGCAAAAGCACACCACCAAATATATCCTACAGTGTGCACACAAGCGCTTTTAAACTAGTGTTTGTTGCTTCCTCTATTTCTATTCAAAAGCTTTTAAATCCAAAATTTGCACTATTTTCTGTATCTCAATTGCCAAGCCAGCATCTATTCCCTCTTGGGGTTTTTAAGCTGGCAGGACAACTTAACACTGAGAAGTATTCAGAGAAACGGCATGAAGTTACTTTTTCCAAACTTAGACCAAGACAAGATGAAAAGTCATTGGTCCGTCCTAAGGCCAGATTACAAAAGCTGTCAGAAAGCACTTCTATAAGAAAACTTTTTCAGGAGTTGGCTTTGTATAGGAGTTGGCTATTTACTAACTTGTGTGACACACCCAAGAAAAAAACCCTTGAGATTAATTTACTTGTCTAAAGACTCGATAACTAAGTCTTGCCAGTTGTCTCAAGAGGCAGTCTGAAAACATACACAACAAAACCAAGCCGAGTTCATGTTTCCTGTCACTGTATTATGGATATTGCCACCATTTAGACAGTACAGGATTCCTGCGCCAGCACGGTGTGACTATTCTGTCTTGCACACCAGTTTCTCTATAGCAGCATGATATGTTGGTGTATACTTTGCTGAAGAGAACTTTCTGTCAACAATCAGTGTTTCATTGGCATTAATGTGCAGTAAAAGACAATGAAGCATGACTCAATTAAACCACCAAATACTGCATTTAAATAACATTAACCCCTGACATTTTAAAAGAACAGTGCGAGATTTTAGCTGCATGACTCTCGTTAAGGTCACTGCTTTAATATATACAGCTTCCCACCCCAAATGTCTGACATAAATTTGTTTCAGCAAGCCAATCGAGAATGAAGCCTGAAATCAGGATTTACCTACTACTGCAAATATCACAACTAAGATTTCTCCCATGCTATTGTTTATGGAAACAAATTTTATTAACCTTCACATGGTGTTGAGGTAGGAAATTACTTAATATTTAGTACATAATTCTCTTGCTTTTGTTTTGATAATTACCTCATGGACTGAAGTTTACAAATTGTTTTCAAAAGCTTTTTAGTCTGCAAAAATCTCAAATGCTATGTATGAATGTCACAGGATGGTGTAGCCTTGGGTTCCTCCTCATGTGTGCCAGTAGAATCCCATGCATTAGAAGGACTGTATGTAAGAAGTCCTGATGGCAAGTCAACACAGCACACGTTGAAAGTTACTGAAACTCTTGCCTGATTCAAACAAAAGCTCCCCCCACTTATTTTGCTATGCACATGTGCTAGATTTTTAAGCCTAATAGCATTTTTCCTGTAATGTGTAGGAGGTTTATGCCTTTCTTAACTGTACTGGTCACAAGTACAGCGTTTATGATGCTTGTTTCCAGGACTTTTAGGACCACACCATTAGTGTGAACTAAACCATTCAGACATCTACAAGTCAACAGTTAGTGGGGCTGCTATATGGGTTAGCTGTATATCACACAAAAAGAAATATAATTCTTTAAACATAATTAGCATTGCTTTAATTTTGAACAATCTCCCTGTCACCATCAGGCAGCTGGAGATTAAAAATATCTGTTTACTAAAAAAAAGAAAGGATACTCATACAATAATGGTGATAACCTAATGTGCTTAAAATCTAATCTTCAAATCTAACGTTTTCTACTTTTTAATTACTGACTTTCATGGAATTAGTTGACACAAAATCCAACCACTTACGAAGCTTTAATCGGACACAGTAGAGCCACGAGAAGGCAATCTGGTATCAGTAATAATTATTAGTACTATTAGCTTATAAAGAGACAAGAAGTATGGTCCAGTAGAGGTGGTAAATAAAGAACTGAAGAAAAATTATTCAGTGGATCTCCCTACCTACTGCTGAGCATTCCTTGGAAACAATTAAGTTTTCAGACACTTCCTCATATTTTGTTTTGTCCTTGTTTAATTTTATTCATCAGTCACTGGACACCAGAAACAGCAGACAAAGATTCAGTTTCATATGCACTGCTGAATGGCTGATTTGTAAAGCACTGAACTGCAATACTTAAAATTATATAAATTGCCCAAAATTCCTACATGATGCTCCCCGTGACAGTGATTAGATCCATGTTAGCATGACAAAGAGCATGTCACCTTCCATCTCCCATTGAAGGACAATTTGCAGACAACTAATTGAAAGTCACATCTAAGTCTGTAGAACTGAAATCACAGTAGAGTCAGAGTACCTATCAGAAAATATAAGTTTTCCAGTTTAAACTCTGTACATAAAGATGTTAAATAAATTATGCAAAAATCACTGTAGATTCCACTGGAATATTCAGCAAAGAGGAAAGAAGACACTTAAACACTTTCTGAGGAAATACCGAGGTACATTTTTAGGCCATAGGGAGAGCATGATGAAAAATGATTGTCCAAAAATGATCAGATTACGAAGACCAAAGTGAAGTCAAGTTAGACAAAACCCAGTAATTTCATACTGGGCACAATGAAAAGTTAGGAAAGAATGTCCTAATAGATTATTTTGTTAGTTTGGATTTCAAGGCCAAGCAACAACAGAATGGAGAGAGAAATACTGAGTAAGCTTGGTATTCCATCACCAGCAGTAGAAGAGAGGTGCTCTTCACATATAGATTTGATCCTAACTCTGAAGCTGCCAGGGGCTTTTTGGGGTTTATTCACTGGAGAGTAATCAAAGAACTACAAAAACCATCAGGAGAAAAATGCTACTAAAGCAATTTTGTGTATGAGAAGAGAGTTTAAATATTTTTTTAGGAGCTAAGTTGTAGCGTTCGTGAAAATTTATCTTACATTTAAAGCATCGGAAAACCTTTCAAGGATAGAATGACAGCAGAATGATCAGATGCTCTTGTAAGTGATCAAATGATCTAACTGACCTAATTGACAAAGAGGTTATATAAAATATTGCATTTCACTTAATCCAGGGCTTTAGCAGTGTTTGGAAACTTGGAGAGTCCTTTACAAAATAACATCCCACTTGTTGAGTAAGGCATTATGGACTAGATACACGGACAGTAAGTCAGATGCAAAACTGTCTGAACTGGTGAGCTCAAAGGATTGTGATGAATGGCACAAAGTCCACCTGGAGGCCAGTCACTAGTGGTGTACCCCAGGGGTCAATAGAAGGACCAATACAGACTCATAACATTGTTAATGGCCTGGATAGTGGCACCTAGTGCAAAATCCACAAGTTTGTAAATGATTCTAAGCTGGGAGAAGTGGTTGACAGACCTGAAGGGTCTGCTGCCATCCAGAGGAACTTCTGACAGACTGGAGAAGGGCTGCCAGGAACTTGATCAAATTCAAGTAAAGAGAAGAAAGGCTGCTCTGCCTGCAGAGAATAGCCTCCAGCACCAAGACAGGATGGGGACCCGAAACTGACTGGGGATCAACTGTCTGGGGAGCAGTTTGGCAGAAAAGAACCTGGAGGTTCTTCGTCTTCCTGTTTACCGTGAGGCAGAAATGTGCCCTGGCAGCAAAGCAGGCCAACAGCCCCTCCGGGCTGCATCAGGAAGAAGAGAGCTGCCAGCAAGTCAAGGGAGGCAATCTTTCCCCTCTATCCAGCATTGGTGACTCAGTATCTGGAGTAACGGCTCCAGGCTAGAGCTCCCTAGCACATGAGAGAGATGGAAACATAGGAGTGAGTCCAGTGAAGGACCAAAAAGATGACTAATAAAATTAATGGAGCATCTGTCATATGAGAAGAGGCTGAGAGAGCTATGATTTTTCTAGCCTGTAGAAGAGAAGGTTCAGGGAGATCTTACCAACCTGTGTAAATACCTGTAAAGTAAAGAATATGGAGCTACACTATCTTCTGTAGCGCCTAGGGACAGGACAAAAGGCAATGTTCACAACCTGTTGCAGCTGACTGTATTCTGAGTAGGGGTGTTGGAATATATGATCTTCAGAGGTGCCTTCAAACCTCAGCTCCCTTGGATTAACTTGGTAAAGGCATTCAAGATCTTTTACAATGGAGGATACTCCCATAAATGTCTATCCAACTCGACAGGCAGTAAAGCTTCTGCTGACTGACAATGCTGAATTCGCAAATAGTTGTGGGAGACAGGAGCCAAAAAAACCCTCTGTACTACTGGTGTAGTAGGAATTGCTTAGAGTATGTGGAGTAATAATACAGTCAGTCCAATAATCAAAATCTTTGCTGAGAAAGATACACGTATGTGTGCACACACGGACACACACAACTTGTACTAACAGGTATAAAACCTACTGCAGGGAAAAAATAATGTATTACACAGTCTCTTTCCAGAGACGTGTTGCTTGGTGGGTAAATAAATCAATATTAATTTTGAGACTGAAATTTGAGACAGAAAAGCCAATTATTTGTTGCACCACATTCAAAAACCATGGAGAATATTTTAGCCCCACCAAACATAGGCTTTTTTCTAAGGAAACTGGTTGTTCTCCTGGATGAGTACCAATGATGAAGCTGAGATTGTACAAGTGGAACTAGTCCTCTTCAAATTCCAGGCCCTAAAAATGAAAAGCTTTGAAAGTAAGGATCAAGGTCTCAAGCTCCGTAATTTTCAAAGCAAGGCAGCACAGATGGTATATAACAGGATGTTCTTTTGAGAGCTACTGTTACTGAACTGTGTTGCCAGATTCTACACAAGCATGACTTTTATTGTGTCCCCAAAAGATAGGGAAAAATATGCTTTGGTAAACTACGAACTACATTTGTAAACTACTAACAGGGGATCTTCTATTCATTTGGAGTTTATCACAAATTTCAATTTATCAAATGCCTGGAAAAGCAACCCAGGAGTATCACACTTAAGGTAACACAGTTTACTACTTTCAGCTTCTTCACAATATAAGAGAGAGGATTTGATTACAAATGGGACATCTGACAGCCAAATAAAAGATATTTCAAAGTCCCTTCCTAGTGGACAGCTTTCAGAAAAATTGTATGTAACTCACAGTTAGTCAGTATTTAAATAGAGTGAATGAGGTAGATGTTCTCCTTCAACGAAAACTTACAAACTAGTTCTTGTGAGAAGTGATAGTTTATTAGATCATCCCTATCAACTACAGCCAGTTTGCCTTTGTTATGGTTCCTGTGAAATCACATAAACCCATGAATGGAGCCGTAACTGGAGTAACTGAAGGAGATAGTCCTACTCTCGATAAGATAGGGATTTCAGAAAGAAACCCTTTTTCTGTCTCTACATGCACAATACCACATAGACTTGCAATGATGGCAAAGGGACAAGCTGGTTGCAAATCTTCAGCAGTTTGAGACCACATAGCAAAAAATAGGCACTTTCTTTCTCCAACTATTAGAGTACCATGAGAATATTCTTTAAAAACTAAAGGGCTTAAACGCATCTATACATAGTAGAGAGGAAAATGATCAGTGAGATATGTTCTTTCATTCTTCATATTAATATAACAGATCTTTCACATCAAATTTGGAAGAGCAGAATATAATACTTATGGTGTCTTTAAGAACAGTCACTTTAAGAATAGTCACAGTCATGGAATTTCACTCCATGAAAGAGTGGAGCCAAGACAATTGGAAGAAAATGAAAACTTCTTTCTTCAATATTCAAGACTAAATACATAAAGGAAAGGAATGTTCTTCCTCTGTCAGCTGACTCTTATATGTAACTGTTCTTCAGTATTTATTATTTGGCATTTCATTCCTCTGTATTATTATACACACATACATGCACATCACGGCTGTGAGCAATGGACTGCACAACAGAGAATACTTCAAAATTTGGAGCTACCTCAGGTTAAACATCTTCTGTCGAAAATTTAAAGGCATGTTAGGAGTGGATTGGTTTGTTCGGCCTGGAGAAGAGAACCCTGAGGGGAGACCTCACTGCAGTCTACAACTTCCTCAAGAAGGAAAGAGGAGGGGCAGGCACTGATCTCTTCTCTGTAGTGATCAGTGACAGGACCCAAGGGAACGGCCTGAAGCTGTGTGAGGGGAGGTTTAGGTTGGATATCGGGGAAAGGATTTTCACCCAGAGGGTGGCTGGGCACTGGAACAGGCTCCTCTGGGAAGTGGTCACAGCACCAGCCTGAGAGAGCTCAAGAAGCATTTGGACAATGCTCTCAGGCACATAGTGTGACACTTGGGATTTTCCTGTGCAGGGCTAGGATTTGGACTTGACTATCACTGTGGGTCTCTTCTAACTCAGGATATTCTATAATTCTAGAGTATCTGAAAACAAGGGTAGTTGAAGATTTGTTCATTTTAAGTGGTATATCATTTATGCAAATATTCTTTTCCATCCAAAATGGAACTTCAGCAGCATTTATGAAGCTCTAGAATTAAATCCTACATATGACATATTAGAAGAAATTACAAATTCCATAATGCATAATATTATTTTTCTAATGTATCACTGGCCCATACTGCAAAACAATCTATTATATAGATTTTGCATTCAATCTTTTTGTCAAAAACTACACAGCAGATCAAAAGTTAATAGCACTAGGGAGTTCTGTGATTAATATGAAAACAAATGGTATATTAAAAAATTTCTTTTGTTCTTCATTCACAATAATGAAAATGCTAGGATTTAACCTTTAAGGGTTAAAGAGTTTAATCAATGTCAATGTCTGATCTTCTGAAGGCGATAAAGAACAGTCTGTCTAGCGATACCCAACAGAACATCACTTTGTCAAGCCACAAAGCACCCAAAAGCTTGTCAAGTAAGTTACCAGAAACCTCTTAGTGGTTAGAACTCAGCTCCTTCCTGCTTGACCTATTATTTGATATTTGACCACTTGGTTGCAAGACACTTGCTCTTTCCAGCTGAAATGTCACTGGGGCATCTTGTCAGCTCCCCGACATCTCGGCCTGACATACAATTTTACTTTTGTGTGCTACAAGGCAGAAAATGCAGGGCAATGGCCTTGCTTTAAATTCTGTCAGCATCAAAGATGGGCGTCACTCTTGGGTCCTACCAACAACAACAAAAAAGGAGTCTATTTGAAGGTCAAAACAGCCATTACTTTTTAGTCTTTCAGTTTAAACTAAATACATTACCTGCAACACTGGTTTGGGAACTCTCCTTATAAAGTATATAAACATATCATCAGAAATCCTCCCTCCACAATTGTTCTTTCTTATGAAATGCAGACTTGATAAAAGGGTGAGTTTTCAGCGCCTGCAGGGACCAGATTCAGTGGTTAACTTAACTTGTTCAAATAGGCAAGTGGTATCATGTAGCTTTACAAGGAGCAACCTGACCTTCTCACATTGACCAGCAGTGACATTATTGTGCAGGAAGAGAAGCAGTCACATCATTTCTGTTTTGCACAACCTGCTTAAAGTTTGCAACTAAATGCTTGTCTTCAGTTGAGCTGACAAGAGAAAAGAGGGGGCTCAGTGAACCATGGCAGGGCTGCCATGAAATGACAGGAATCATTGGCATACATTTCAAATAGCTCTCTCAATCCTATTAAAGTATTGCAGTCCTGCTTTAAAATAGACAAGTATGAAACAACTTTGATAGATAGAGACTAAAATGGCTTATTGATTTTTTTTTAAGACTGAGGAAAATTACCCAAAATGTGTCATTCTTTAACATTTAAAAATATACTACATAAAAAATGAACAACTTCAATAAATAAAAGTTTAAAGAAATAACTGCTTCTGTATGCAAAACTGACAAGTGCAGAAATGTGAACATACAAACGCACATTTTCATAAAACCGTAAAATTAATGTCAAAAAATACAAACGCTGAACTACAATTCAAAGATAGCAACAAAATTACACTTTAATTGCATCATTTTACATTAATACAATTTTTCCCTTCTAGAAGATTCTTGATATTAAGAATCTGAAAATCCATTTTCCATTGTTCTTCTGGGATTGGATGTGACATCCAGGCTGAAGAAACAGATTGAAGACAGAGAACTGTCTCTGTTTTGCATAACACTGTAGGATGTGTCAGGTTCAGCTTGCAATGACAAAAAGTCTGGGATAGAACTCTGGTCAGGCTGAATTTCTAGCTTGGAGCCACGCGGATGTTTGAACTACCTCTTGCTCCCTGGAACGATAAAGAATAAAAAAACAAACCAAAAGAGAATCTATATTTACAGTTAAATTCCTTTCACAAAGGTGTGTATATGAAGTATTTGCAAGTGGTTGCTTCTTGTTTTAAACACTTACTTTGGTACCCGAGAACCAACAGTCATATTTAATAAAAATAAACAGAGGACATTTTCTTAAGTATTCTACATGAGTAAGTGTTAGAAAACAATAACATACTTTATTTGAAGTGCTACAAATACTTACAGAGAACTTTCACCCCTCTTCATTATAATAACCAGGTTTCTTTTTTATCCAATAAACTTTTTCCACAGTCTCCCTGCCACTAGGGAACATATGTCATGCTAATTATAGAAGGCAATTGTTTACTTTTAAATGTATTTTATCATCAATTGAAATCAAACACTTAAAAATATTCAAATGTTAGCCTGTTAGAAAACGCCCAGAAAATATACACTGAATGTACATTGATGGGAATATGATTAATACTTCAATGAGTCTCAGCATTCAGTCAAACAGATAGAAAGGTTAGACTGGTTAAAATTCAACATTGAAGAACTTCCAGCACCAAAACATCAGGCATCCTACTTTGAAAGATTATGGATAATATCAGTATATATACTAATAATTCTTTAAAAAAATCGTAAAGAAAGACATTCTGTCTTCCCCTAAACAAATAAAAGAAAACTCAATGCCAAACTGCTCTTCTGCCCTTTACCAATGCACTACAAGATGTGAAAATAACAAGCATTTCACCAGGTCTTAAAATATGTGAAAGCATCACATGCAAAGCATAATTATGGAATTGAAAAAAAAAATAGATACTGAATGACCATTCAGTATCTTTGGGGTTTAGAACACTCTCTCTTCAACATTTAAGGAAGAGTATACATGCATATAGAAACACACACACATTGAGGCATAAACCCATATATACAGACACAGAGATTCCAATACACATACTCATAGATATCTGGAGAGAAGCTGAAGGGTGTGTGTATATTCATATTTCAACAAATCCAGTTTCAATCATGAGTATAAAGACACATTCATGAAAGATTCCCCCTTCCTCTGTTACTATTGCTGAAGAAAAATCAATTGTTGCCTCTAACACTTACTTCAACAGTTCCCTTTGATATGAACTCTTTTGATTTCCTGATTCACCACAAGCTATATTGCAGTCACTGTAAACAACCAGATTATGTTAGACCTTCATTAAGAACCCATACAGTAACAAATTTAGATGACTGTTTCAAGTACATAGTTAAAATGAGGTGGTGCCCTAAATTTTTCTAAATTATAGGGCTGGTGAGGATGAGATAACCAACAGGACTAGCAGGTAAGATCTGTAACGCTCTAGTTTTTCTGTCCTTCTGGGCTTAACTCTACCAAATGAGAACTGCTACAAAGCCAATGCACAAATGAGATTTGCTGCATTTGTACCAGCAGACCTGAAACGGGATCTCAGTGAAGGCTACTACACCAATTAACAGTCTGTTCTTTGCACACTTTAATCAGCTGATCACACAGACAAAATTCTCTCTAAAATAAGAATCATTCATTAAAACCATTACAACAGTACTGAAATATGCAAACAACTTGTGATGTTCCAAAAAAAACTTCCACATATAAAAAAAAAATTAAGTCAGTAAGCTGTAACCTACAAATGGGTTTCACTCTGGATAAAGAACATTGAAGACAAATTTATACATATTGGTTTGCATTGCTTTCAGCTGTGTTGAAATTAATCAGCATACCACAACGAATGAAAAATCTTATGCTATGATTACACATATTACTCTTTTCCAAGCTGTAGTGAGGTTTGTTTTGTTTTGTTTTGTTTTTTGAGGAATATGGCATCAACATCCCAGTAAAGAGATTAGAAATCACATTTCCTTTGAGAGTTGCAAAAAAGAAGTATGAAACTTAATGATTGGCAGCAATTCAATAGACTACGTTACAGTAAAAGCTTCGCTGTTGGGGGAAAAAAAAGCTCTGGTTTAGTTATCTCGAGTCTGTGCTGTACTTTTTACAAAGAACAGAGTACTAGTCATGGAACAGAAGGGAAATCAGTTTTAATAGCAATGTGATTGATTAAAAAAAAATTTGGTTGTTACTCATAAGAACTGTTCTGATCCAATATTTTTATATACCCTCATGATGAATAAAAAACCAGTATTCTATAGGTCAGAAGAAAAAGTACTCAGAACTGTTATTCATTGTCTGAACACATAACTTTACAGAGAAATTTTAAAGGCAGTTATAATTTCCCCAACAGACCTCTTTCACCATTATCGTATTTAGACACCTTTCTAAAACATGTATTAAATTGACAAACTCAAATAACTATACCAGAGCTGTGGTGATAATCCATCATATAAATATGCATTCAGGCAATTTTTAAAAGAGGAATTATTTATCTTAAATAAGATGTCTGTTCGGGTAAATCTTTAGCACAGCACTTTTATTTACCCTGTAAGCTGTACATGACTCCATCTGAACAGTTACACTTCACCAGGTAAATAGATGTTTAGGACACATGTCTAGAAAAAATATGCTTTCAAAATATTTATGTAATATAGTAATTGGTCATGTCATGTGCACATTTTTTGAAGTTCGATAGCCTAATTTTATAAAACATGTTTTCTCGAAGACAAAACACAGAAAGTTAGTCTACATTATGGAATAATTGCTTTCTAAATCTTAGTTAACTCAAGCAAATTTTACCAGATGTGGAAAAGACTACTAAAACAGTTTTTCTCTATGGTTGCTCTGTGACTAACCTACAATCAAATTTAGGATCTAGTTTAAAGCTTGTCTCATGATACAGGAGCTGTTTTAACACAGTTAAAACTCATTTATAGTGCGTTGCTTTATTATAATGATATTGTGAAGGAGTATTTTCATACCATCATTTATTATGCCCTTATATTATGTTTTTATTGCAATGCCAGGCTACCCAACAGCATCATGTTGTGATCAAAGATGCCCATTTTGCTTTTGTATATCCATACTTGTGGAATATATGCACAGTTGGACACTTGAAATTAGAAGATTATGCATGTGTTATGACAGTGGCACAAATAGATCATTTCATAAGGAAATAAACTGTTAAATGTATACTGCTTATCTTCAGTTGTAGGAGAAAAATCTACAACTGAAGCTGCAAATCAGTCAGAACAGTTTCAGCCTTCAAAATCTACAAAAAGATTATTTTACTGGAAAATTTTCACAGCTTTTCAGTTTCCCTCAGGTATGTATGTTATTACAAAAACTTCTTCCACTTCTCGGGTTTCCCACCACTAATTTTTGTCACTTCAAACTGCTTTCAGGCACTGAATTTCAAAACACAGTAGCCCAAACTTCTCTTCTGCTTTCTTCTCACATGTAACATGCTGCCTTATTAAAAAATATATTATTAGAAAATCAGAATAGTAAATAGTGGTAAGGTTTCTGTGCACTAAGGCTTCTGGGTTATGCACGCAATAACAACTGGCTTCAACTGAAGTAAAAAAGCCATGAAACTGCTCAGACTCAGAAGAGACAAAGTAAGAGACAAAAGAGCATAAAGATTAATACTGAATACAAGTTACAACAGTTCCCTACCTGTGTGATGATGTAGGTGTAATAACACGTTCAGTGTTATATCTCAATGTAAATGCAACACAACTATTGAATTACAAGGCCAAAATGTAATCTGGAATTCACCAAAATACAGGACACTTAGGTGTGTAAGAATGCCTGACAGTAGACAGAAGTGCAGAGGGAGGAGCAAGCTGTAGTTTCTTTGGAATTCTAGCGACCCCTAACATCTCTGGAAAGGCAGTAGCACAGTTTCTCAAGAGTAGGAAGAATTGTAATTTAAGTACATATGCCAAGAATGGTGGGGGAAAGTGAGAAAGAGTCAATATATCTCTCCACAATTGATTTCTGATAGTCACTCCTCTCAGCCCAACTCCAGGACATACAAATACACAGTAATACCACTAGACAGCAAATCAAATGGCCAACAATACTCTTTTCAGCTTCTCCCACCTATGCTATCCCTCCAGCCTGCATCATTTCACTGCTGCAATACCAATTCCAGTAAGAGTTAAAAAAGAACCACTGTCTTCAATAACCATTTTGCAGCACTTATGTGGAAACCCTATTTCCCTACAGAGAATGATGTACATTGTCATATCATTCACAACCTCCTATTCAGATTGCTATTTCCAAAACTGAGTTGCCTTTTGCCAGACAATGCTAAGGGACTTCCAGTATGCTGCTCTTTTTTTTGTTGGTTTTTTTTTTCTGTTAAAAGAAACTCCAAGAGCCATTTCTTACTCTCAGTGAAATAATCAAATAAAATGCGACAAAAAGGTATTTAAAATGGGAAGTATTACTTGTGGATGATTGTCAGTGCAATGCAGTGCTAGTTACAAACTTTTTCAAAGCAGGAATTGTATGCTGGCCGAAACGGGAAAGTTTTATTCCCATGTCAGTGATCTTGCAATTCTGTATGCTGAGGCAGTAGGACTAAATTGGTGCTCTGACACAATGTAAGAAAACGGTAACATTCGGGATAAATTTTCATTGTCAGCACTTCTGCCTGGATTGTGCAAACAATTTACTATCAGAGAATAATTCAATGGGCTGCCAACTCATTACATATTAAGTCAGAAAGGTAGACACACAACAAACTTTGGATGCTGCTAGCCAACAATACTAACGGCTTTTTTCATTATCAAGAATTCCCTCTTACACTTTCAGGAGTTTTTAAACAAACAGGAGTCTGTAATATCTGGAAATTACAATTTTTTCTTACTTTCCTAATGCTCTTGCATTTAATTTGTTCAGTGAAATCACACTCTGGAGGCTCAATCAAAAGCAATTAAGAGAAAGATTTCATTTCATCTTGTACTTGTTTTTCTAAAACAAAATCCTGTTTCATTCAGGTATGTTTGAAGAACACACAGGCTTGAATGGATTATCACACTAGATGAACACTTTATCTTCAATGTTTTGTTGGCTTAAAGACAAATAACTTGGTTCTGCATTGCTAATTTTGATGTTTTCTAAAAATTTTGGCCAAATTCCACACATTGCCTATACTGCAAGTCTTTGTTCTAGATGCTTCATTGGAATACAAAGGGAAGTTTCCCATTTTTAGGTCAAATTCTCTGCACTGCACTAATAGCAAAGTATTAGACAAACAATGCTGTGCTCTTTTTTTCACGGTGAAATGACCAGTCTGTTTTGATTTCAATCCAACTTTCCAAATTCTTTAGTACTTTTTGCCCATTATACCTATCACTGTCTTTTCACTTTCTCAAGAATGGAAGCAACTTTTAAAAAGTTATTTAGAATCTTGGTGGCCAGCCCAAATGACTATTGCTTTACTTCGTGCTGCATGCTGCAAACAACACTGAAAGGTACCCTACACTTACTTTTATGACACCACTCTACGTTTCACAGCAGTGCATAAGATCATCACTGCCTTTAACTGATGCCTCTCTTGCTTCTGAGGAAGGTTTTCCTACTATGTGACTTTGCCCCCAGCTTCTCATTGCCTTAGATCAGTATGTCGGTCTTTCACGGTTCCCTCTCAGTCCTCCGCTTCTTTCCAGCAAGAAAGGGAGAACAAGACTACAATCAAGAGACTAAAAGACTCCCAACACCATACTAAGGCATCACCAGCTCACAAAGCAGTCCCCCCCCAGCTTAGCCTTTTCTTCTGAGAAAGCAGTCCCTGTTCCACTAGTTAAAGTGTCAAACTTCATATTCTCGTGAGATATGTATTCAGCCATCATCCAAATTCCTATCCAGTGGGACTGTCTGATGTAAGCCTTCAAAGTTTCATCTGAGTTGCATGTATACTGCTGCTCTAGCAGAAAAAGGGAAAAAGTGTATTTACATTCATTTTGCCAAACATTAGCATCTTCTGTCCAATCATTTGAATGCAGAAGTGTTAGGAGAAAACAGCTTAGAGAACAAGGGTTGACACATACAGTGTGAAATCTTAAGGTGCTTGAATGCAATGAGGGAGAAAGTGAGACAGAACCACGTTTCATCTCCCTAGCTGTGCTACAGTCCACATGAACTTTGTGACAGGTCTCTGTCTCTCAGCCACACTTCACTAGCTTTTGCTGACATTCAGCTGTCAGACAGCAACCCTTTACCATGCCCCTAACATGCTCTACAGCTTCACCCAATTAACTCGCTTTCACTTGACATTGCAGCAAAAAGCTTCATAATAGGTGGTCAAGGTGCACGGTGTCTGCTTGCCCTCTAACTGCTCACGCACAGCAAAATGCTACCTTCCTTTTTGTCTGTTTGCGACGAACCGGAGCAATTACAATTTAGGCATTCTGCTACTAAATGGAACAAGGACAGTGGACCTTTGCCAGCAGTGCATTTATTTATCTCTTACCAAAGACTATCCTAGAGCTAATAATCACAGAAATTTTGGCAAAAAAAGAAATTACACTGATTCAGTGAAATACTTCAATCACTTCATACCTAACAAAACTATACTGTAACAGCAATTTGATTTCAAGGGGAAAGAGCGGGAAAAGTAATTATTCACAATAGTAGCACTTAACAACATAAAGGAGGAAGGTCTGCAAACAACGCAAGTGTCTTTATGATTTAGCTTTCTTGTACTAAAAAATCTTTAGGTATTCAGAAGATCATTTTTTTGCTACGCATTTCTGCCAAATGTGCAATAATTTTTAGGAATATTTTCAGAAATATGGATCTGTGTAACTAATAAAACAAATGAACTATTAAAAATACGGAAATCAACATTTTAGGATTCACTTGATAGCTTGTAGAAAAACAAGAACAAACATGCAACTCACTGTTACTTTGCTGACAGATGCTCTGAGAGTACTTCAATTTGCTCACTAGTTCTCTCAAGTATATTTATACAGAGTAGGTCAGAAAAGTCTCTTAAAAAGCCAATATGTACATAATAAGTACTGATGATGCTCAAGTGCTCTTTGCTGAAGAGGGTGGAAGAGTCTAGATTGAGCAGTGATGTCTGGACAGTGAAATTATGAAAGCTATTCTAGCAAATACCTTTTAGTGGCCTTATAGGTTTCAACTACCACAATTCCAACAAGACAGGACTCAAAAGACAATCTACACAGCAATCCGCTTTAAGATTCTGGTTTGCTAAACTACAGCAAGCTCACATAGGTTATGTAATCTATTTTCTCTCCCAATATATCTACAGGGAAAAGTCCCCTTGCAATCCTCTTCAAAAATTTTTGAAAGGGTATTTTTTCCACACCAGAAATCTTATTTTCACAAAGAGAAGCAGACATTGAGACTGCAGAAATTAGAAGCTCAAGAGAAGTCCTAAGTGTGAAGCAGGAAAAACAAAAAAAGAAATACATTGATTAAGATGTAAAGCAGACTGCCCTCTTGACAGGAATTTAGGGGAAGAACATAGAACCAACTTCTCTTTATGAAAGGTGGTGAAAAGCAGCAAATCATAAAGAACTGGAACTCACGTACTCTGGAAGAGGCTGCTGATGCAGAAGTGGATAATTTTGCAGCAGTGAAAAAAATACAACACCTCACTCAGATTCCATGTAGGAAAATGGCATTACTCAGAATTAAAATGAAGTGTCAGGGACATGCATGGCCTCATAGTGAATAATATTACTGCAGACCTTGTAAGTGAACAAACATTATTTTGGTTCACTAGGTATTGGGATTATAATCTGGTGTTGTTCATAATCTTGAAGTGACAAGGGAATTGCTGATGTCAAGATTTGACAGCCTTTACTATCCGCTACTGAAGAGCAGATTAAAGTTCACTCTTCAGCGACAATGGAATTAGGAGCATAAACTGGATACAGACATGGCTGATGCAACCTATCCGCACCTATCTGAAAAACTGACTGATCGGAATCTGATATCCAAAATACAAACACTTGCATTTTGAGTCAGAACATCTGCACAGTTGCGTCAGCCTACAGGCTAATCTGAATCTCAGTCATCTAAATAACTGTATTAAACTGAGAAGTCTCTTTAAAAAGATCCTCTAATGATGGAGCAAAGAATGACTGACTTATACCACATGCTCAGAAGCAAACGAATGTTCCTGCCAATTTAATTTTCTCAAACTGAAGGTTTATTATTAAAATCATCAAGGTATTAGGAGAACAAAGGGTTCCATCCTTTTAGCACTGGCCAATGCATGTAGATTTTCTGGATAGCCCACTGCAGATGTGTAGGCTTCTACCTCCTAGCCAAAATCCTGCTAAGGACTCCATCCCACTTCCCCATAAATTAGATTAAAGAAAGATTCACCAGGAAGAGGTACATTTGGCTCCCTGTAGGTTTAGTATAGTTTTCTAACTTTTGTTTGCTTATTCAAGGCAAGTACTTTAATGTTCATTGACCACCAGTAAAACTCAGCTGAAGGAACTTCTATCCTTCTCCCACAGACAACACGCAACATCGAAAACAGTGTATCTTCAACAGAGTTCTAAAGGGTAGTTTTGTGACAGTAATGGTCAGGGAAAACAGCTGGCCCTCCAGCAGTATTGCTTATAAAGTATCAGTTGACATCTGAATAGCCTAGAGAAAATATTTTAGGCTCTGTTTCAGTTGATGGCTAATACATCGGTCTTCTGTAGATCCAAATTACATTAACTGGGCAAGGAATCAAGCTTATCAGTTATAAACAACTTGAGTGTGGGTGAGCTAGGTTTACTGTCTCTATTGGTTTTGGCCAAATCTCAATATACAATTATATTTCAGACTGAAATTAAATTTAAAAATCTAATATTTACTTCAACAGAACTTTTCATACTTATTAGATTCCTGAGCACAGCCTCCAAGAACTGGTCTTAGCTCAGGTAATAGATCATCTCTTTCTGTGAGGTTGAATATGCAGTTCAAATGAGTCCACTAGGCAAACGGAACTAATATTTCCTGCATACCAATCATATTTTAGACGAATAAACATTAAAAAATGCTAATGGAATTTCATGCTTTCATATATATTTAAGCCAAATGTGTGTTCTGAAAGCAAAAAGTTAAAAACAACAGAAAAACCCCAAACAAACAAAAACAGACACCACCACCACATATAACACTACAAACAAACAAATGAAAAAACAGCCCAAAATCCAGAAACCACCAACACATAAAACACTCCAAACGTTCATCAGGTATGTAAAACTTTTATCAGAAGAGTCATGAAGAACATAGAGGAAGATTTGGGAAAGTTTTTTTCAGCTTTTTGGTTTTTAAAACAAGAAAGGTGTAATACAACTTAAAAATATTAGATTTTCGAAAAAAAACCCCACCAAAAACCCAAAACAGGGATGTTTCAGTAATTTGGTGTGCCTTATACATTCCAGAATTATACCTTCAATTCCTTTACTCAGAGCTCCCATTCAGATTACAGTCTTCTAAAAAATCTTTTATTTAAAGCATAGTAAACTTCAGTAAGTTATTAAATTAAACTCAAAATACTTAAAGCAATAGGATGTTTTGACATACACAAATTAAAATTAAACTGTATGACTTGATGTGTCAGGAAGCTTGGCAAAGCCCTGGTTAAGTTAAAATGTTTAATGCTCAGACTCCCAAAAGAATGCAATGGATTTAATAGACCCTGTGAAAGGAAACTTGATGTCACACAGGCTTTGAAAGACTAACAGGCCCCTGACCATAAGCACGTAACCACCATACAAAATGATCCTTCTGTGATCAAAGGAGTCCCTCAGTATTCAACAAAAGCTGAAAAACTAGTGAATTATTTCATTATTGTGGTTCTGGCCTTCAGAAACTTTATGTGTCAAATCACCTGCAACACCTAGACGGGATAAGAGGTTTTCAAAGTATTGGTGAATATACAAATTTAAGAGAGGTAAGTATTGCTATGTCAGCTTCATGGCAACACTTACTGAGTGAACCATGAGTTTATGGGCCAATTTCAGCTGACACCGAGATCCAAAGTTGTGGTGTCTTAAATCAGTGTGGGTTTAAGAGTTCTCTAGGTGCCTCTCTGAAAATAGGAATTCCTTTGGGAACTGAAGGAGTCACACCATCTGAAAAGGACGAAATGGAATTATTGCATCTTCATAATGTCACCCCTTTCCTAATATCATCACATGTATCAGGGAAACTCTGCTGGTGATTAACCACACTATTGGTGACTGTATTTTTAGTAAATTTTATTATTCACTGTTCATTTGAAAGGTACTCTCCTCCTTCCACTACAGAGAAGGAAAAAAAAGAGTGAATTGATGGCTTGACAAAAAGAGGCTCCTATCTTTCCAAAAGGCAGCATTTCTAAAACAAGTCAACAAAACCCCCAAATTCTTGTAAAATAGGGAAGTGAAATTACAGTTTAAGAAGCACGTTTCTTTCTAAATCCCTTTCTTTAAGTGAACTGTTAAATAAACTGAAGAAAACAAACGTTATTTGAAAAATCAAGATTATTATCATAATACCATCCTTTTAGCTGACAGTAAAGCTCTTTACCCTACAGAGTGCTCATTTCCCATTTTAAAAATTTGTTCAATGGTTAGTTTATTCAACAGGTCAAACTGTTTCACAGAGCTCGGTCTCTGGAGAAAATAGGTCCTCGCTCTGATCAACTAGAAAAACCTTCTCTACATAATGTGGGTTCCACAGAAGTCAATGAAAAGTTTCTATACATAACTTAGAAACAACAACAACAACAACTAACTAACTAACTAACTAAATAAACCTCTGTTGGGTAAATACCAAACAGCGGGTCTTAAATATGTAAGACCCAACAACAAGAAATAGGAAGACATAACTCGCTGTCTGTATTCCCTTAAATCATGCCAACATTACAGGAATAAAGTTATGAGTTAAGAACAATATTATGCTTTGTGCACTAATTGAATTTCCTATCTTTTTATCTCCGCAAGTATTCTCTAACGTATTTCAAAGGTTTGGTTTCTCTTCATTTCTCACATTAACTTTCATGTAAAAAGTACAAAATGCAAGCAAATGGAAGTAGGTAAACATATGTATTTTTAGAAGAAATATGTTATTCTACTGCAAACATGTCACAAAAAGGAATGCAAAGGTTTTTTTCATAGTTGTAAAGGATGGAAACATTCACAATTATAGCTGAAGGCAGGGGAAAAGAGCATTAACAAGACAACAGGAAGAAAACCTGATTTCATAAATTCCTGAAAGGCACACAATAAAGGATACTGCTGCGGTTTGCAGCTACCCTTCCTTACCGAGCTCACTCTCTCCCTTTGGCCTGAAAAAGATCCACCCACCCCTGCATGAACAAGTGAGGTTAGAACTGACGGTAAGATCTGATGGGGAACCTAGAATAGAGACAATACCCAGCCTTGTATGCCCATGACCTTTCTCTCAGTCTGTGCACCAGAAGCAGAAACTAAGAGGAGACAGAGTGTCAGAGACAACTGTCTCCCGTGGAGGGAAGGCTGACTGCTAGCTGCCACCATATGATCTGGTGGTGGGGCTATGACTGCCTCTCAGCCATCCAGAGGGAAACACAAACCTTTTAACATGAGATTTTGCTTTACAAAACTTAAAATATGTGTGTGTGTGTGTGTGCATACATATATACGTATTTTTTTTAACTATTATTTTTCCTAATGGGTGCATGTAACATTAGCCATGCTACATTATAAGTGCATGCTGCACATACACGCATTTCTGAGGCTAGCTCAGAAAGAGGCAGGCTCCCAGCAACACTGCCCTAGGGCATGCTCTCATCTTTCTTTTCTCCCTGCGATCTAGGCAGTGAGCTAGTAGTATAAAGTAAACAAGAACAGCAAAAAGACAACAAAAATCGTCTTTCTACAACCTATCATCCTGATCAAGAGAACTGCAATCCACAGGTTGCATCTACACATCTTACACTCTGTATCAAAATTAATATCCGAAGATCAGCACTGAATTTTCTCCTTATAAACAGTGCTTTACATACTTAGCTTGAAACACAAAACCAAACAGTTGTCAAAACAAGAAAATAATTATTCACAACAGTATACCTTGTAGGATCTAAATTTAAAATGTCAAGAAAATATCAGGAAGATGACAGACTTGTTTGCATGGATTCACTCACCATTTAAGCATCTACACTAGACTCATTCAGGCACAGCTATGCTTTAATCCCCTCCAAAAATTCCTCAGCAAATTCAGAGTCTGAGAACAAACAGACGTTCCCTTTATGTTTAACCCACAGTTTAGCAGTGAATAATAGAAGCTTCCCAGCTCTCTTTCTTGAAATAACTTCTTCAAAAGGGAGGAGGAAGCACCTTCTGGCCTGAGTAAAAGTCCTTGAGTCTGGAAAGAAGTGAATTTGTCTGCCTTTGTAGAGAATATTCCTTTTCTTCTATAAAGCCAGTAAAATTGTGTCCTTGGCTCTGTTCTTTTGTAAAAACTTTTTCCCAGGGTTAAATGTCCTGGTCTATAATATCCAGTTCTCGAAATAACAGCCTGTCTAGCACTCCCAATACTTTCATTTCTACTGCAGCATTAACAATATGTGTAATAATACATGAATGTTTCTTTTAATTTGATGTCCTGGAAATGCTCCTTTGACAGGTGTGGGAAGAAGGCAAAAGAAACAGTGGTGTGTAGCAAACAGGAAGCAAATGTACGTGGCCGATGAATAAAACTCAATGCATATTACCAATGAAACACATTTCAAAAGACTAGTGCAAACGTGCCTAATAAGGAAAAGCCATCACATGGCTTTTAGCTGCAAAAGTCTCCTGACTTACAGCTGCCCTCCACAGCAACTGGGGCATTTCTGAAACATTCTTTTTCAGGAAACCCCACCTAGTATTTGCAAAGAAAATAGAAGACTAGCTCATTCCAGTATTTCTCCTTTGAAAACTGAACAAAATAAAGTGCAGGCATTCACTGCCTTGCTCTCCACTAATCTGCTGCAGGCAGAGAATGAATGCATGATGATTTTTTACAGGGAAAACTTGAACCTATACTTTAGACTTGCTTCCTTATCCAAATCATTAGTTTCTCTAAATCCATTTCCAATTAGTTGCTCCTGAAGGTACAATTGTTGCACTGGCCTGCATTTAGGGTAAGAGATGAATACAGCTTTAGCTTCCAAGTGTCTTGTTTTCAGTCCTGGGAACTGAGGACCCTTGTTTGTGAGCTGGTAGTTCCAGTACCTCACTAGAAACACATTTCTAATGCCATAGAAATGCAAAACATGAAGGAAAAAAAAAAAAGAAAGGAGATTACCTTCCTGAAAACATGACCCTCCTTTTTTTTGTGACTTAGCCAATGACTTGAAAGATTTGTTTTGTGCTTAACAGCGGAACAAACCTGCGGTCATTTAGGAACTTCATGGTTTCCATTAAACCACACAGCATGGACATTTGGAATTTCGTGGCAACAGTGAAGTGGGAATGTAGATCTTACTTTTCCGAAGTAGCGACTTCTGCTGAGAGTTAACACCCACACACATTCTCTCACATTCCTTAGCCAATTCAAGTCATTAAGGAGAGCTGAAGAACAGACCAAACAAAGAAAAAAAAACAAACCAAACCAAATAAAACAAAAAATCCCACAAAACCCAAACCAACCCCACTTAAGCCTCTTTCTTAAGCACTTGAAAGTAAAATGCTACAAGTGGAAATGCAATGTTTAAATGCAGCAAACTCATTCTGTCCATCTACAGTGTTTACAGCATTAACCCCGCAACTGAAAAACTGAATTACTGGAAACCACCTAATTACCAAACATTTACCTCTCTGCAGGTGTAAATATATGGGCCTAATAAGCCTTCCCACTGTGAAAGCAGTTACTTAAATTATATTAAAATATTAAAAACTATTTAATGAGCTTTTTTCCCCTAAAGTAAATTGAGTGTGCGCCTTAACCTGCTTCAGGCAAAGGAAGTTTCAAACATATTGGTTTTGAAACTAGCCATTATTTCCCATGTTGCAAAAAATGGCAATTTTATTTCCCAACAGCAAATGAAACTGTCAGGAAAATTTAGATGCAATAAAATTGGGTGGTTAAACCAACATGCTGGATTTGGAATAAAACTGAATTAAAGGAATTAAAATTAAGCATTATGTCAGTCAAACTTTAGAAAAACTATTTGAAATGGGGGAGGGGGATGTGCTGGGGTAGGGGGTTTTTTGTAACAGTTAGGTTTTGGACTTGGTGAGGTCCACCCATAACCACCCATTTTATGTCCATCAACTGTGTCACATTTGAAATTTGCGCAATGAAAAATATTTTGCATAAAATGTGTTGCTTCTGGCAACATTTCTGCCTAAATACAAAGTTGTCAGGCAGTGTGTGACTTCAGCGGTACAGAGTTTTAAAATGGTGGCTTCAGTCCAAGGCTAGCTAATAACGGCTGACATGCACTGGAATCTTGAGGCCTAAATCAACATTGTTTTCACAGCTGTAATTAAGCCACCTAATCAGAAGCACATTTTGACGGGACAGTTTCTGGAAGCCAGACATTACAATTTCTTATGCCTGGAGCGCAGTGGCTCATGAGAGGTCCTCATTTAATTTCAGGTTTAGAAAAAAAAAAAAAAAAAGCCTGTAAAATGAAAAGAGTATTAAAAAAAGCAGGGTACGGCTGTTGAAATGAAGCAGGCCTATGTGTTCATGCCTTGACCAACCCTGCATCCCACCCTCCTTCGGCTCTCTGCCGAGTCCCCAGCTCTCAAGTGGCAGCTGCACACAGTGAGATTAAGGGCTTCTGCCAAAGTCAACAGATGAGCTGGTCTGAACTGGCTCTCTGTGTGTTCTGATTGTAAATTGTGCGGGTGATGATTAGAGAACTCTAACACAGGATGTCAACTCTTAAAACTGTCCAGAGAAAATATTTTATTATTTTTTTTTTTAAGTTCAGGAAATTTTTTTAAACTTCTTTTGTGGCTTGGTACACAGTGTTGTGTCTATAACTTTCAGATGATTCAAACATGAATTCACACAAATCAAGCAACTATATTATTAAAAAAATACAGTGTTACTTGCTCTCATTGGGCATACTTCCCTCATTTGGAAATGTTTACATAGCAGTGCGGCTGCAGAACGCAATTCTTGACTAGCAGACTACAGCAGTCTTGTGCTTCTTCTACCTGCCAAGTGGAAGACAGTCCTAAAATTCAGACTATCAACTATTTTTGTTGTGTGATTATCAGTTTGGGACGTTGTCATACTTGCTTCAACAGCTACACTGTCTTGCTTTTTTTCTGGAGCACAGCTACATTGGTAACTTCAACATAAACTTTCAACCCCAGAGGCCACTGTAAAACTATCAATATGAAGGCACCAGTCACTGGGGTCTGATTACATTTGGTTCTGCACTTTAATTACATATGGATTCTATTAACTGAACCTCTTGCCTTATAGGCAACATTTTAATCAAATTACTATAATTTTCAAATATGTTACAACAGTCTGACAAGTTTAAAGTTCACATACCTAGAATACTGAGTGTCAAAAAACTTTTTGTATAGAAAAGGAAGTATTCTTTACAAAATACCAAAAGTGTTGTTGTATTACTGTAACTGCTTTCTACCACATTACTATAAGTTACAGAACGTGATTTGTAATACAGGTTGTTTTTGTTGTTGTTGTTATTAGTAGTCATATTAGCATTCTAAACAACATGATTTATACCGTTTGGCTACAACTATTACTTGTGTAAGCAATACCATGTGACCAGCTCATCATCTGCTTTAGGATATGTGCATTCCTTGGCTACCCAGTAAGGCTGGCAAATGACGCCCAGTTACTCAAAATCAGCTGAGAAATGTAAATATTTCAATAAAAACATAATTTCAGGGAGATATTACGGCTTGGTGGATTCAGTTTTACAGAGACGTTAAACTTAGTAAATCTTATGAACAGAGTTTTTCTATTTTCACTTGTTTGATATCTCCACATTTTCATGTCTATGACCATCTCCTTGTGGGCCTGTCAGATTTTTGTTTACTTACTATCACTTCAGGAATATTCACATGTTTACAGCAACTAAGCACTGGTAAGTAACAATACTGAGCAAAGTTATGATTATTGAGGTGCATATTTACTGAATTCTGTCCAAAACTATTTCCAGGAAAACATATCAAGACAGAGAGTAACAGTAAAAATAGCAACTCTAATTACTTTTTGCAAGGAAATTTAAGAACCAGTATCTACAGTATTTTAAGAACCAAAGCCTTCACAAAACAAATTCAGCTGTGCATAAAGCTACATGAGGTACTGAAAAAGCCAAGGAGAGTTTTCATGCAGGACATATCTGCTTCTTGCAACATCTGGGAAGAATTCCTCCAGCTACATCAGAGATATAGCTCTGGCCCATGAAATACACTCTCTGACATTTAGCATGATACCGATAAACACCTTTCCCTTATGCAGCAAGAGAAAAGGCAAATAGTTGGGATTTTTTCTTTCTCTCTAGTTCCATCTTCATAATTCTAAATTTAGGACGATGTGTCCCTGTTAGATGCAGGTTGTAACCATAAAACACAGATTGAACTGGTGACAAGGAAACAAAGTATATAGGGGAAAGACATGTAAAACCACTGCCATGACCAGCCTGGTTAAGGAGGAGGAAACCGTCAGGGGAATAGTTAACTCGTAAGTTTGATTTTTAAGTATTTCTTTTCTCTCTATCTCAGTTGCAGTTTGTAGTCGCTTGCCTGTGGTGGCAGGCAGACCACATGCAGGATTGCCGGAGAGCATCGCTGCCCAAGCTGGGGTCTGCACCCTTGTGCCCTAGCCCCCCCTCTGAAGGCTGGTCACTGCGCTTTCCCTGGCTGGGGAAGCCATAGGCCAGCTCAGGTTTTATCTGCTCCTGCAACACAGCGGCGGCAAAGGAGGCGAGAAGACGGTCTCTCCATGGTGACCTCAGGAGATCTTTATTCACATGGTGACCAAAGGCAAAGACGGCTCTGCGATTTTCTCTGCGGGGGTGGGGCGGTAGGGACAGCACACAGGCCAGTGGTCTCAGGGCACAGGGGCGGTGCATGGAGTTGGGGTACAGGAGCCAACAGGGAGAACCCGAGGGAGTGGCCAGGACCAGGGGCAGGAGAGGCAGGACACTGGGGGAAAGGGCAGACACATAAGGAAGAAAAGGGGTGGGGAAATACAGATTGCTTTTCGGGGGAGGAGACCACAGCCTCTAGGTCACGTCATACTTCCATGAATGGGGTTCAAATAGATCATGAAAACTGAGAGCTGACTGCTTTGAGTAGTGAGAAAAGTGTACATCTTCCTTAATGCAGTTTTTCAACACACAAGTATGAGACCATATGTTACTAGGATCTCAAGAACAAATGCATTACTTTCATGAAAAAGATAATTCTACTTGCTTCCCTCGTGTCAATAAAACCCACCATTTCTGTATTTTCAACTTTTAAGTGGTATCACTAGACATTTCCAGACCAAGGACACAGACACAACTCTGATGAAAAAGATATGACATAAAGCCTCATGAACCAGTGAGTGATTTCACTTTCACCTCAGCTACGAGAAGCATCAAAAGACAACAGTTGTTTCCATAGTTAATTAGAGAACTCTGCTACATTTACAGACCTCTTTACTTCACCCCTCTCATCCATCTGAAACTCACTTTCTCCCCCTTTCAGAAAGTTATCCTTTTGGGTCCCCCCAATTTTTATTTCTCCAGTACACACAAAGCTTTTCTCTCTTCATATCTTTAGAAATTACTGTATTTTCCTCTTCATCTTCTATTCTCCTTTGATTCTGAGGTGAAAACAGAAAAATGAAGGAGTATTACTGTGGCACTG
>VZRR01009245.1:0-37236 GCA_013398015.1 Oreocharis arfaki
TTTACTCTGGCAAAGCAAGCTACGGAGAATTGTTTGATCTGTGCTAAAACCAATAACAGGGTTACAAAGAAAATTGCCAGAGGAGGGAGGCCTTGAGCTGTCCCTTCCAGAGATGCCAGGTGGATTTTACTGAAATGTCCTTCGTGGCAAGGGTTAAATATCTTCTGGTGATAATGTCAGCTAACAGCGTGGCAGAAGCATTTCCAACTGCTTCAGCAACTACAGGATCAGTTATTAAAGTATTTTTGGAACAAATCATTCCAAGATATGGGATGGTGGAAATGACAGACTTAGATAGGGGAACTCATTTTACAAGAAAAATTCTTCAAGGGGTTATGACTGCTTTAGGAATACAATGGAAACTCCATACCCCCTGGTATCCTCAGAGCTCAGGCCAGGTTGAAAGGATGAATGGAGAAATAAAGAAACACCTTCTGAAGCTGGTTATAGAAACTAAGATGCCATGGGTATGGCTCTTACCGCTGGCTTTAGCAAGAATAAGGGCCAGACCCAGAGGAGATACTCAATTACCTCCCTTTGAACTGACATTTAGACTTCCTTACCCTTGTAATTCTCAGCCTAGTGGGGGGGGGTGGAAATAAGTGATGTATATTTAAAACAATATGTGGCCAGGATACTGTCTCTTGTGAAATCTCTTCGACAGGAAGCTCGGCTGGCACAGACCCTGCCTTTGGACTTCGCTGTTCACAACATCCAGCCAGGAGACTGGGTCTTAATTAAGGAGTGGAAAAAAGCACCACTGGTGGCTGAGTGGCGTGGACCTTTCTAAGTGTTACTGAACCACAGAAACGGCGGTCAGGACAGCTCAACACGGGGAATAATTTAAGAATAATAAATGAAATTGTCAAACCAAGGCATTCCACAGCTCAACACGGGTGGACCCATCACATGTGGGTCAAGGTCTCTGAGGCCCCAGAGATTTGGACGTCTCAGCTGGAGGAAAAGGATGGGAAGCCATGACTGACACTCCACAGGAGTGGACCGGAGCAGCAGCAGCCAGTGTGTTGACACCAGGGGAAGCTCTGTGTGCCTACCCACAGACTGTCTGCTGGGACAGTCTGTGTGGGCATCCCTCCTCTCGGATCTCCGGTCACTGGGGGGCCAACCCTTGCTGTCATTGTTTTATGTTAAGCTGTTTCTGTGCCTTCACTCACTGCAGGTGGTGCAGAAGACAACATGAAAGTGGAAATTAGATTAGGAGATTAGATTACACCATTAGAATGGTTTTTTTTCCTAATAATCTTACCTTTATATTGTCAGTTACGTTGGGGCCAAGAGTGGGAGAATAATTTTTTTGTCTTAGGAGAAGAAGTAGCCAAAACGTTTGACCTTAGCATTTTAGCGTGAAGAAGGAAGTCCATGGCTACTTCATTCTTCTAAAAGAGGCATTTATTGTCTAAATAGAACAGGAGATGTGTATGTGGGAAGAAGTGGTTTTGACTGAACTTTATCTTTGAGTTTAGCATAAGAATGGAGAGTGTGTAGAAAAATAAATGACTCAAACTGCTGTTTGCAAACAGATGATGAGGGAAAAGTGATAAATAACAAAGGGAATCAGAAAGTTAACACATGTACTGGTCCAAACGTGGAAAGGATGGGAACAGGATATGTTTTCATGGTTACCTGGTGGACTATGGGTTAAACAAACACTTTTTTCTCTTATGTGCTGTAGCAACTCTAATCATCTTACTATGCATGATCCCTTGCTTAGTGCAGCTTATTCAATACGTGATCAAAGTGATACAAGTAATCTGGCCTACAGATCCAGAGATGGCTACAAAAGGACAGCAAATTATGTCCCTGGAAATAACTGCAAAACTGAAGAAGACCCAGGAAAAAGAAATTAGGTCAATGATAACTAAAGTTTGTAAAGACAATTATTAAAAAAATAAAAGAGGAGGGATTGAGAGGAATGCAGAACTTGTCTTTACAAACAAGCTGTGGGTAGACAAGACTAGCACAATGAGATAAGAAAGACAATGGGAAGGATTCCATTGATTGATGAATTAAAGAGATATGTATCTTCAAACATACCAAAGGTCTGCTGACAAAGGGGGGGGTTATACATTAGAAGGGAATTTTTAGATATTAGGCATTCCAGTAAGTCTGTACCTCTCGAGTACCTCAGCCAATAGGGAAAGAGAGAGGGAAATGCAGTCGGGAAACTTGGGAAAATAGGATAAAAAGGAGGCTGCGACCTCCAAAAATTTGAGAGACTACAGGAGAATGCCCCAAGACCTCTCCCTTTACTTGAATAAAATAAAGGGACTCCTCTGTCTCCTTTTTGGACATAAACCTCTGGTGTTTGCGGATTAATTTTCCTGACAATGCTATACAAAGCTTATATGCAACTGAAGCAGAAATTTAGAATTTATCCAAAAATGGTTTTTGCAAGAAAATACATTAACCCTTAGAAGGATGTGTTTCTTTTCATTCTTCATATTAAAGAGGATGTGTTGAACTACAAATCACATAATGTATTTCAAATTCACATTAAGAAAGATGAGAATCACAACAAAGAAAATTGAATATGAACATTGAGAGCAAGAACAATATTCACATGAGAAAACATTTAAAAATGCTTAAAGTTACTGTATCTCTCTGATGGAGACAGATTCCTCAAGCTTTCTCTAGGCTCAGTTTAAGGCAGGGTGTTGTGGTTTGAGCTGGCTAAGTGTTAAGCTTCACAAAATTTGTTATTTTGCATAAGGGGAAATCAAGAATATTGAGGAAAACAAAAAAAATCTGTGAAGCAAAACAGGCACGCACTTCGGCAAGTACAGTATAAAGAAAATTTTATTACTAACAGAACTAAAGATAAAAAGAAATGATTGAAATTAAGGCAATAAAACACACTCTCCTCTCTTCTAGCACCCCCTTCCATTTACCAAACTTGCACAAAGGATGACACAACATGAGATTCTGGACAGCACTGCAGGTTTTAGAAGTCTCTCCAATATTTGAGGAAAAAGGAGGGGGGGTTTTTTGCTTAAGCGTGGTTTCCAAACTGGCACTAGCAGACAGACCCGCCCAGAAGTCTGCTGCCGTGCAAAAGATTTCTCTAATGAAAATTCTGAAGTCTCTTTCACACTGCCATTCATAGGCTACACATGCTGTATCTCTCGTTTAAGGATAAACCATTCCAGCCTGAAAGCAACATCTCTCTTCTTCACAAAATCTCTGAAAGCCTCTTACAGTCTCTCACAGCTCTTGGGTGACTTGGCGTGGCCACCTTTTCTTTTCCCGCAAGCTGCACATGGAATTCTTATCCTTCCATATCTTTAAAGTGATTAAAGAGAAAAAACAGTTTGTGATATTACAGCTTTACCACCGCTTGCAAAAGGTATTTTTAAGCTGCGCGCGAAAGTTGTGGCACCGCCCTCCTTTCTCCCGTCGCCATCTTGAGCTCCGTCTCAACTAACTTTCTCTTTCTCTCTGACTTCGACGTCGCCGTGTTGCTAAATTGCTGCTTCTCGGGCTTATGTTGGAGAAAAGCCTCCTTCCGTTTATGCTGCGGGCTGCATGGTGTCTTCTTCAGTCTGGTATAAACGTTGTTGGCTGCAGAGGGCTCTGCTTGCTCTCGCCGGGTCTGCGCGGGGCCGGGGGCGGGGGGGGAAGGGAAGCTCTCTAGTTTCTAGAAGTCGCGCTGGATGGTCTCGGCTATGCTGCAGCTCATGGTTGTTTCACAGCTGCCCGCGGCTCTGGAACGGTTTCTCCCGGGGCCCATTCTTCCCCCCAGCTGCCCCGCGGGAGAGCTGAGACAACTCGCACTTCCCGCACTTCCACAAGGTTAAACATGCAAAGTCGGAAAAGCGCAATTGGCCAAAACACACGTCAATCAACTCAGCTCCAACCCACTACACGGGGGGGGAAAAGAAGAAAACGCGCCCCCCTCCCCGCCCCCCCCCAACTAGAAGTAGCCCTAGATACTTAAGTATATGTACGAAAGCCATTACTCCAAAGAAGCCATTGAACACCAGGGACCACTAATCACCACTTGTTTGCTATTATTGTTGTTGTTGTTATCTTTATTGTATTTTGTTTGTTTGTTTGTTATTGCATTTATACCGAAATTTATAGTCTCTCTGAGAGTAAGGATACTAGATACCCTCTTAGGTTCTACGTGGCTTGGATACCGCCTAGTCCAAACTTGAAACTCATTGTTCAAAGATTTCAAGGAATCACAGGACGAGCTTTTGTTTCCTACAGCACTCATACAAAGAAATGAATTAATGACTCTGCGAACACAGATGTAGAAAAGTCAAAGCACGTTTTGCTTATTGACCTGTACAGTCATACATGCTGGTACAAATTTTCCTTCTTAATTAAGTAGAAAGGGAGTCAGGGTATTGATACACAAGAGACTACACAAGACAGAAAGAAATTAGCCATGAAGCTATGCCTTTGATTGATTTTATGTTCTGTAAAAAGATTGCATGATAAGAACAGAGGCTTGAAGTTCTCAGAACCACCCTATTTTAGTAATAATTAATACTGAATTAATAGTAATTTCTGGTAATCAAAGATGGCTTCCAATACCTAACAAACAAACAAACAAAAAAAAAGAGAATATATTTTATTATCTAAGTAACACAATGCTAATTTATTTTTAGTGATTGATTCCAGAGTCTATCAGTCAGTGACATGCACATCACAGGCTCATTTCTTTATAGAAAGTGTCGAATCATGATTTCAGTGTTGGAGATGGGCTTCATCACCATCAATAGACAGTAGCTTTTCTACCACCCTCTAGGTTTTGTGCTAAAAAGTCCACATGGAGATGCTAAGTTCAGACAGGGCAAAATTCTGCTTTCTTTCTGAGTAAATTCACCACAATTTTGTAAGTATGTTGCTTAATGTGAGGCTGTGTTTTGGATTTGCTCTGAAAACAGGGTTGATAATGTGGAGATGTTTGCATTATTGCTGAGCAGTGGTCATACAATACAAACGACTTTTCTGCTGCTCCCTCTGCCCTACCAGCAAGTAGGCTGGGGGCATGAAAGGAGTTGGGAGGGGACACAGCTGGGAATACTCACCCCAAATGACCCAGGTGATAACCCATACCATATGCTGCCATGCTTGGTACAGAACGCAGGGGCAAGAAGAAATGGGGAACATTTGGAGTGATGTCATTTGTCTTCTTCAGGTAATGAGTACATTTGATGGAGCCCTGCTTTCCAAGAGATAGCTGATCTGGGGAAGTGGGGAAGCTTTTGGCTCATGGGAAGTGGAGAATTAATTCCTTTTTTTGCTTTACTTGTGTGCGCTGCTTTTGCTTTACCTATTAAATTGTCTTTATCTAAACCCTCAAATCTTCTCACTTTTATCCTTTGAATTTTCTTCCCCATCCCACTGGTGGGAGAGTAGACGAATGACTGCATGGTACTTAGTTGCCAGCAGAGGTTAAACCTCAACAATAAGGAAAAAGAAAATATTAAAATGTTAACTTTTGCTCCAAGTCTTTTAAATAAAGCGGAGACAGAGACCACTTCTATAACTTCATCTGTAGTGCAACTATAAGACTACAATTTCTATGTTAAGAAACTGGAAACCCCAGTCTCAATACTGGTCACCTCTGATATTTTGGTTAGTAGAAATTTTACAGGTTTGTGTACCATCCCAGACACTGCCAATTACTCTGCCTCTTTGATTCTAGTTCCTAAAATCATGTGAAAGAACATGCAATGAGAAAGCATCTTGTAATATATTAGTACCTACTGCTAGAAGTACAAGAACTAAACCTTGAAGATAACAAGATCATCTAAAAGGAATTGAAAAATTACTAATGTTGACAGAGGATTGCAAACTGAATACAATGCCTCCCCAATTATGTTCTTCCTCTTTTAAAAGTGAAAATAGTAACAAACATAGAGCTTATTGGTAGCCCTGAAACAGAATGGAACGGGCCAAATGGGAAAGGCTGAAGAGTAAACAAGGAAGTCAAAACTTAAGGTCCAGTTGTTTTCTAGCCCAAGTTAGCACAAAGTCTTTTAGTTTCTGTGGGAGCTCTTCCGTTTGGCACCACAAGAAAAAGTTGCAGTCTCAAAATGAGAAACAAGTCAGAGTATCAAAAAAGTGGTGTAAGAAATGTTAAGGTACTGAAAGCAACTGAAAGTTAAACAACTGGTTTTAAGAAAGAAACCAAAGATGCATGTTTAAAATATATTATACTTACAAATAATTATCACTTCAAAAGTGTAAAGGAATGAGAAAACTGATTTTAAAAAAAAAAAAAAAAAGGAAATATGTAATGTGAAGTGAAAATTCCCAATTGAGATGAAACCAAAAATGTTGATGGGCAGATGAGGAAAGTTACTTGTGCAAAGGCCAGGAAAAAGGTTAGAAATTTGAGCAGAGAGGAAGATTGTTTCAACTGCTTTATATTGAGTAAAACAATAGAAGAGGAGAACATTTTCTTATTGTGAGGAAAAAATGAGAGTAATAGACCTTGTTAAACTTTTAAAAATATGAGATATACAGAAAGCAAGGAATCAACATTGGCAACAAAATGCAAGAACAAGATTATCAGTCAAATTCCTACNAGGCTCATTTCTTTATAGAAAGTGTCGAATCATGATTTCAGTGTTGGAGATGGGCTTCATCACCATCAATAGACAGTAGCTTTTCTACCACCCTCTAGGTTTTGTGCTAAAAAGTCCACATGGAGATGCTAAGTTCAGACAGGGCAAAATTCTGCTTTCTTTCTGCGTACATTCACCACAATTTTGTAAGTATGTTGCTTAATGTGAGGCTGTGTTTTGGATTTGCTCTGAAAACAGGGTTGATAATGTGGAGATGTTTGCATTATTGCTGAGCAGTGGTCATACAATACAAACGACTTTTCTGCTGCTCCCTCTGCCCTACCAGCAAGTAGGCTGGGGGCATGAAAGGAGTTGGGAGGGGACACAGCTGGGAATACTCACCCCAAATGACCCAGGTGATAACCCATACCATATGCTGCCATGCTTGGTACAGAACGCAGGGGCAAGAAGAAATGGGGAACATTTGGAGTGATGTCATTTGTCTTCTTCAGGTAATGAGTACATTTGATGGAGCCCTGCTTTCCAAGAGATAGCTGATCTGGGGAAGTGGGGAAGCTTTTGGCTCATGGGAAGTGGAGAATTAATTCCTTTTTTTGCTTTACTTGTGTGCGCTGCTTTTGCTTTACCTATTAAATTGTCTTTATCTAAACCCTCAAATCTTCTCACTTTTATCCTTTGAATTTTCTTCCCCATCCCACTGGTGGGAGAGTAGACGAATGACTGCATGGTACTTAGTTGCCAGCAGAGGTTAAACCTCAACAATAAGGAAAAAGAAAATATTAAAATGTTAACTTTTGCTCCAAGTCTTTTAAATAAAGCGGAGACAGAGACCACTTCTATAACTTCATCTGTAGTGCAACTATAAGACTACAATTTCTATGTTAAGAAACTGGAAACCCCAGTCTCAATACTGGTCACCTCTGATATTTTGGTTAGTAGAAATTTTACAGGTTTGTGTACCATCCCAGACACTGCCAATTACTCTGCCTCTTTGATTCTAGTTCCTAAAATCATGTGAAAGAACATGCAATGAGAAAGCATCTTGTAATATATTAGTACCTACTGCTAGAAGTACAAGAACTAAACCTTGAAGATAACAAGATCATCTAAAAGGAATTGAAAAATTACTAATGTTGACAGAGGATTGCAAACTGAATACAATGCCTCCCCAATTATGTTCTTCCTCTTTTAAAAGTGAAAATAGTAACAAACATAGAGCTTATTGGTAGCCCTGAAACAGAATGGAACGGGCCAAATGGGAAAGGCTGAAGAGTAAACAAGGAAGTCAAAACTTAAGGTCCAGTTGTTTTCTAGCCCAAGTTAGCACAAAGTCTTTTAGTTTCTGTGGGAGCTCTTCCGTTTGGCACCACAAGAAAAAGTTGCAGTCTCAAAATGAGAAACAAGTCAGAGTATCAAAAAAGTGGTGTAAGAAATGTTAAGGTACTGAAAGCAACTGAAAGTTAAACAACTGGTTTTAAGAAAGAAACCAAAGATGCATGTTTAAAATATATTATACTTACAAATAATTATCACTTCAAAAGTGTAAAGGAATGAGAAAACTGATTTTAAAAAAAAAAAAAAAAAGGAAATATGTAATGTGAAGTGAAAATTCCCAATTGAGATGAAACCAAAAATGTTGATGGGCAGATGAGGAAAGTTACTTGTGCAAAGGCCAGGAAAAAGGTTAGAAATTTGAGCAGAGAGGAAGATTGTTTCAACTGCTTTATATTGAGTAAAACAATAGAAGAGGAGAACATTTTCTTATTGTGAGGAAAAAATGAGAGTAATAGACCTTGTTAAACTTTTAAAAATATGAGATATACAGAAAGCAAGGAATCAACATTGGCAACAAAATGCAAGAACAAGATTATCAGTCAAATTCCTACTGTTACTTATTAGGGTTTTTGGGGATAATCATAAGATGATCAGTTCTAGAGAGCCTTTTTTCCCCCCGGTCTTATTTTGCACCCTTTACCCCAGGNAAGTAGGCTGGGGGCATGAAAGGAGTTGGGAGGGGACACAGCTGGGAATACTCACCCCAAATGACCCAGGTGATAACCCATACCATATGCTGCCATGCTTGGTACAGAACGCAGGGGCAAGAAGAAATGGGGAACATTTGGAGTGATGTCATTTGTCTTCTTCAGGTAATGAGTACATTTGATGGAGCCCTGCTTTCCAAGAGATAGCTGATCTGGGGAAGTGGGGAAGCTTTTGGCTCATGGGAAGTGGAGAATTAATTCCTTTTTTTGCTTTACTTGTGTGCGCTGCTTTTGCTTTACCTATTAAATTGTCTTTATCTAAACCCTCNATGAGTACATTTGATGGAGCCCTGCTTTCCAAGAGATAGCTGATCTGGGGAAGTGGGGAAGCTTTTGGCTCATGGGAAGTGGAGAATTAATTCCTTTTTTTGCTTTACTTGTGTGCGCTGCTTTTGCTTTACCTATTAAATTGTCTTTATCTAAACCCTCAAATCTTCTCACTTTTATCCTTTGAATTTTCTTCCCCATCCCACTGGTGGGAGAGTAGACGAATGACTGCATGGTACTTAGTTGCCAGCAGAGGTTAAACCTCAACAATAAGGAAAAAGAAAATATTAAAATGTTAACTTTTGCTCCAAGTCTTTTAAATAAAGCGGAGACAGAGACCACTTCTATAACTTCATCTGTAGTGCAACTATAAGACTACAATTTCTATGTTAAGAAACTGGAAACCCCAGTCTCAATACTGGTCACCTCTGATATTTTGGTTAGTAGAAATTTTACAGGTTTGTGTACCATCCCAGACACTGCCAATTACTCTGCCTCTTTGATTCTAGTTCCTAAAATCATGTGAAAGAACATGCAATGAGAAAGCATCTTGTAATATATTAGTACCTACTGCTAGAAGTACAAGAACTAAACCTTGAAGATAACAAGATCATCTAAAAGGAATTGAAAAATTACTAATGTTGACAGAGGATTGCAAACTGAATACAATGCCTCCCCAATTATGTTCTTCCTCTTTTAAAAGTGAAAATAGTAACAAACATAGAGCTTATTGGTAGCCCTGAAACAGAATGGAACGGGCCAAATGGGAAAGGCTGAAGAGTAAACAAGGAAGTCAAAACTTAAGGTCCAGTTGTTTTCTAGCCCAAGTTAGCACAAAGTCTTTTAGTTTCTGTGGGAGCTCTTCCGTTTGGCACCACAAGAAAAAGTTGCAGTCTCAAAATGAGAAACAAGTCAGAGTATCAAAAAAGTGGTGTAAGAAATGTTAAGGTACTGAAAGCAACTGAAAGTTAAACAACTGGTTTTAAGAAAGAAACCAAAGATGCATGTTTAAAATATATTATACTTACAAATAATTATCACTTCGAAAGTGTAAAGGAATGAGAAAACTGATTTTAAAAAAAAAAAAAAAAAGGAAATATGTAATGTGAAGTGAAAATTCCCAATTGAGATGAAACCAAAAATGTTGATGGGCAGATGAGGAAAGTTACTTGTGCAAAGGCCAGGAAAAAGGTTAGAAATTTGAGCAGAGAGGAAGATTGTTTCAACTGCTTTATATTGAGTAAAACAATAGAAGAGGAGAACATTTTCTTATTGTGAGGAAAAAATGAGAGTAATAGACCTTGTTAAACTTTTAAAAATATGAGATATACAGAAAGCAAGGAATCAACATTGGCAACAAAATGCAAGAACAAGATTATCAGTCAAATTCCTACTGTTACTTATTAGGGTTTTTGGGGATAATCATAAGATGATCAGTTCTAGAGAGCCTTTTTTCCCCCCGGTCTTATTTTGCACCCTTTACCCCAGGCTGGAGCTAGGTGAAGGCAGTGGTATGGGAACATCTATCTCAAGTGACCTGACTCCGTTACTGATTTTCCTCTCAACCTGAGTGCCATAACTCTTGTAGTGCTGCTAAGTTGGATCAAGGGGTAGGATATCTGTGAGGAGGTACTAGAAACCTGAACAACATGCTTTCCTGTTTTCTTTTCCTCTGATATACTGGATACAGATTGTTGCCAAAACAGGATATCAAACAAGAGATTTTGACCTGAGTCTGTATAGGAGTTCCTTTGGGTTACAAAGGACAGAAAAGCCTAAGAGTTCCCTCCCAGACCTTGCACTTATCTGTGCCTTGCTTTTCCCAGCAAAGCAAAGGAGTTGAGAAGGAGAGCATATGGAAATCAAAACTGGAACAGCAGGAAACAAACTTCTAGAAAAATAAAAGTAATAGGCATCACATTTAATTCTAGTGTAACAAATACTATTAACAGAAAGAGAACATGCAAAAAATTTATTGTTTTAAACTTCATGAATTTTGAGGATGACAAGATGTCTATAAATAAATTAAGAAAAAACATTTGTATTTGTTTGAGCGGCACTCAGGATTTCCTTCCTGAGGTAAGTGAACAAGCCAGTCATATCCTGTGTGAGAGCTATGTACAAACTGCGTTCTTCCAGAAATGAAGAAAAAAGACAAAACCCCCTGAGCATTTGTTACATCATTTAGTTAAATTAGTCAGAGGTCAAGGCAAAGTCACTCTCAAGAAGAGTAAGATGTCAACGCTTGGAATAACCTTCATTCAACTTGTTTTGATTATCCATTAATTGAGAAGATTTATGTTCTACTTAGGTTTTTATAAATAAAGATAAAAAGGGTGCATAAACATACAGACACAGAGTTCCTTATTCCTGAATTACTCCAATTTCTGTCTAGTTTTGACAGCAAGTTTAGTCAATTCAAGTAAGCAGCAACAATCGGCAACTCATACTAGGTGTTCTATGGAGACTCAAAGAGCAGGCAACCCAACCATCCTAGCAAAATTCATATTCTTTTTCCATTGCTTTTTATATTATCAGAGACAAATTCCAGAGTCATGGAATTTTTGAGACAGACATCTTTAAGAGACACACAGGCCAATATAATTGTACTTTGAGGTACTTCAGAAATTGCTCTTCTGAAAAACTGGCTTTATTAAATCCAGTCTTTATTCTGTCAAAGTGGCATTGAGTTAAAAAAAAAAAAGAAAAACTTTTTGCCTTGACAGAGATGACAGGGCAAGAACCTCTATTCATTAGTATTTTTCTCTTTAAAGCTACACTAACAGAGCTTGCCTCAGTCAGGATCCTGGAAGAGAAAGCATGTGGACCATGTAGGTCTCAACCTTGGGCGAAAGAGAATCAGACCGTAGGAATCTAGAGTACAGTAACATGAGATTTTGATAGTGGTTCAGTTAAATAATTCATTAGTTCCCTTGTTCAGGTTCAGCACAATGTTTTTTGGGTGAAGGAAAGATTGAGTAAAGTAATACTTCTGCAAGGGTGTTTTCCTTGGATATTTTTTGAGTGTCACAATCAAAACCTTTAGAATATAAAAGGCAAAGGTGTACCAGGATAAAATGAGAAAAAGCTTAAATGTGGACTGACCATGTTAATTTAGCGATTTCATGAATTTCTGATATTTAGTCCTTTTTCAATGCCTAGGGAGGGAAAGCAATAATCGGTTTTAACTATGACTGGTCTGTTATTCCTTATTAGATCAGGAAAAGAATGGGAGAAAAACAAATTAAGGAAAATAATAGTTAATGCACCTACCAGAAGAAGAATTTATTAACAAGAGAGTTTATTTTCTAAAAGGAAGCACCAGAAGAAGGTTTTTTCAAAATATTCCAGAAGGCACTGTAGGAATTAGCATGCATTTCAGTACTCAGATAGGACTGAAACAGTTCGTCTTCAACATATGTCATTTTGTGCCTTTGAATCAAATTTTTTGAACAATTTACTATCTTTCTTGTTATCAACACCTTAAAATAATTAATATTAGCATCTGACTACATTCTGAGTTTACAGAAAGCCCACTGATTACAGAACAAAAGTATAGCAGCAGAATAAGGAAGACTATTGCTTACTTAAAAGATTTATGATACATTATATAAATTAGAGTGCTATTTTGAAGTGCTATCTATTTTGTTTTCATACACAGAAGAATTTATGCATTTTAGAAATAATAATCTTAAATAGTCGAATCTTAAAAACAGAAGCCTGAGGCTACTTGATTCCAAAAACTATACAGACAGATAGTTTTGACATAATTGTACTGTCACAAGAGGTTAATGTAGTTGGATCTAAATGATTTCATGCCCTCCCTCTTGCCTCACAAAGGCAAGAGCACAAAAATGAGAGAGATCTAAATGATTACGAATACTTTTGGATATATAGATACGTAATTCCTCAAGACACCATTCCCAAGTAATTATTTTACCAGCGGAACAGCATATTTTAGGACTGAGACTAATAGGGAGCCAAATCCTTTCTCACCATGTACTTTTGGAAAAGCACACGTGTGTTTTTCAGAACCACTCAGAACTTTCTATTTATAACTTTCAGCTGCCTGCACAGATAACTCTACATAATTCTCTCTCTCCCATAAATGTTCTTTCTAAATTTTACTAAGCTTGTGTTTTCAGGAAGTTTTTTTCTTTGTTTGTTGTTTTGGGTTTTTTAAATCATATTAATGTAGAATATATTACAATGCTAATACAAATATCACAAATGTTTATAAAGTCTGCCAGAGTTTCTATGCATTTTTGGTGGTGTAATAATGAAACAACACATATTTGGGGTTTCTAACACTGCAAGCAGTAACTTATATACAATGTACTAAATGACATCATTTGTTTCCTCACTGCTTATTGTCTAAACACAGCCATCAGAATTTACAGGTGAGTCAGTGTTCAAACATGAAATCCAACTGTGTTCTGCATCACCAGCCAATCATCCTTTACTTACCGAAGTTACTGATTTGTGGCCTTCAGTCCATTCTACTTATAATGCTCACAGGCTTCAGACTTGGTTTTTTAAAACATGTTGTTACAATTGCATATAGACACAGAAATTACGGCTTAACTTCTAAGAAACCTGGAATTCCTCGGTGACCTTCCTCTCCACACTGAGTCATTTTGCATCTTCTAATATACTGGAGACCTGCATATCAATTTATGTTCATTATTCAAGTGAAAAGAACTTAAGCATGCAGACCCACTTCTAGCAGATAAGATACAAGTATTTTCACTGTTGTATTCAGGCTTTGCAAGTGTAAGATGCACTGTGCTACAGAAAGATGCTCAGACTTCACTCTCTCTTCCATTTTTTCACTGTTGTTACCAAGTCTGCACACATCCGTTAGGCAAGTTGACCTCACATTTCAAATCAAGGAGAGTTTGATCTGTGATGTCAGCATATTCTTTACACAGACATACTTCTATTGCTACTGAGATAGTTTGGGAAATAAAATCCACTATTATACATCGTTACTGCCTTTTCTCTGAGTTTGTTGAACAACCTCACTGTTCATTAAAAGTAAATAGCCCATTAAATGAAGGAAGAGCACAGAAGAGAAATGGGTCCTCTGGGAAAATTTAGGTTTCTATATTCAGTTTAGTTTCCATTTATCCAAGCCATGTAAGGATAGAAGTCTTGACCCCCGGGGCCTCAGTATGTTAGGCCTCTCTGCTAACTCTGAATTATTCTTTAGATATAGGCTCATTTTGTGTATTATTAATGAAATTCTAGTTCTAGGGTTGTGCCAAAGAGAGATAGATCTTCCAGTTATAGCTCATGGTACATCTTTAGGCTTAGTAGCAAAAAGACTGACTCTTGTCAGCACTGAAGACCAAGGGCATCTATGTAAATTTGAGTCCCAGTCTCCACCCCTGTGTTAACTAATATTCTCTTCTTCCGCCTTTCTCTTCACCTGCAATCACTATAGAAGATGCCCACAAAAACTCATCAGTGAAAGAACCACATTAAAGGCAAAAACAAGTAGGTGTTTTTCTAGCCTTGTACCATTCTGCTAAAAGTCACAGAGTCAAACCCATGTGATTTCATGCATTTCTAATTTCAGGACAGTTCAAGTGCTGTACTTTGACTTTACCAGTAAAGATCGTAGGTCAAATGTTTTCAGCCTCTTCCAGACTGACAAGAGATGAAGTGGAAAAGCAAATATCAGGGATGATAAGGTTTAAATCTGCACAAATATTTACATCTGCAATATTCAGATGAGCTTTGCTGGCTATGAGAAGTCTGAAGAGCCAATACACCAGGTCCTGGAGGAAATTCTACTCTGGCTAGTACAATAGAGAAATGGTTCTAAATTTCTTTGTTAGGAATAGCCTGTTTTCCATTGGTGAAGACAAACTGCTGTGGCTGTGACGCTTGCATTCATGCTATATAGTGTATTAAAAATTCTTTGCAGAGAAAGTATCTTAAGAAGCAAATAAAGCTTGATTTTTTAAAGATTGCTTGGCATCTCTAAAAACCTACCAATCCCACATTATCTGTTATGTCTAAATTGTTACTGCTCCATTCAAGCTTTCACCCAGATGCCAGGTAATCCCAGTGCCATGGAAGCCAACAACGGTCTCTGATCTGTTCCTGGAGCATTCATCAACTGATCTTGGTTATGCATTTCATCTCTTAAACCAGTGTCTCAGTATTGTTCTGCAAGTGATAAACCCCTAAAGATTTCAATAAGGCTCTACATGGAAAAAAAATTTCTGTACTCTGTACTCAGAACTTGTCAATAATTTTGTCCTTGTTCTAGTGTTATTACTCTGCAGTATGACGTATGTGCAATATCTTTTGAGGTATGTGCAGATCCCAAAAAAATATACCTCAGGACTAGTATTTGCATCAGAATTGAAAATATAACAAAATTAAAATATGGTTAATGTTTTTCTGTCTGAGCAACATTTCTTGAACATCAGAGTGTATTTCAGGGTTCCGCTTTATTTTGTCAGTGTTCACTTTTTTGTAGGTTGTATGTTTAAAATTAGCAACACATCAGTACTACATAAAAAGCTTTTCTTAAGTGAAATTTCTCTATATTGAATTTTCTGCTTTATGTACCAAAAAAATTATATGACAAGCACTGCATAATAAATTTTAAAGAATAAGCCTCTCAAAATAAACAATATTGTGAACAGCAAATTGAACAGAGGAACAAGGATGTGTTTTTAACCTGCTTTTCTGTAGGTTAATACTGAGTACTTAATGTTTTCATAGCTTATGTACCCTTTCCTACCATTTGTTGGTGATATGAACAATTTAAATTCCTTTCGAAAAAAACAGTTGAAAATCTAAAGTTCATTGACAATAAATATAAGACTCCAAGGCTTCAACAGTGGAAGCCAGCATCCAGATGTAGGATGTTGATTTCACTGGAGGTTTTCATGTTACTATTTGAAAAGAAACAAACGAACAAAACCTATCCAAACCTAAATTCTAAGAGGAAAACTTCTGTTAATTGCCATAGCTTGAAGTTTTCTTCTGCCTGACAAACAGCATCATTGGGAAACAGTCCACTCAAAGAAATAGGGTCCCTCATTGTAGTATAACCAAGAGCTGTTTTTTTATCAATACCCATCGCTGAGCAAGCAGAACTTCCTTTTAGGAAAAGACATGTGGAAACCAAATAGGACTTGTTTACACTTCTCCATTCAGACTTCAGCCAACACAGCACAACACCAGAAACTACAAAGGGCTTGCTCAAAGACTGGTAAAATAAATATATCAAGGAAAATTTTAGAAGGCAAACGAAGAGATGGCATTTCCTTTAAACGATCACTCATAACCCCCCCAAAACACTACGGCAATGCATCAGTATTTATTTATTCTGCTCATGATGCAAAAATATAAACCAAGAAAGTCTTCAAACTCTGTCAAAACATTTGTCAGAGATGTTTGCTATCACTGTTTCTGCTTCAGGAATATTAAATAGTGTTTGCAACAAATACTCACAAGACAAAGTTAATTTTAAAAGATTTTTTTTTTTTTCTGAATGGAAGGCTCCAACAAGGAAATGTAGTTTTATATTACCTCCTTTGTGCAGAATTCTGTGCAGTTTAGTTCCACAAACAATATGTTGCTTATGATGGAAGTTTGTTTCATTCTTTATCAACAAGATAAAGGCTAAAAAGATTAGTTTGACATTTAAGGAACATAGCTCAGCAAATCACCTAGCAGATGCACAAGTTCTTTAGTGACACTTCTATGGGGTAGGAAAGGTATTTTAAAAATTATATGTTAGGATCCCAGGGGAGTAGACAGACACCTGATTCCTGACCTTACAAACCCTGTTGGCATACAAGAGAAAATTTCAAAAGTGCATTGACTGTGAAAATTCTGTTTCATGAAAGTTACTGAAGGCTTTAGAGAAAGAGAAATTAGAAAATTTCTATTAGGGAAAGCACAAGCCATCTGCTTTTCTTGCAAAAGAAAGATCCCAACCATTTGACCATTTTAATGTGTAAGAACTGAATTTATAATTTGAAAATGTTCCAAACATTTGTTGCAGAGTTGAAAATATTATCTTTTGGTTCATATATTCAGACTACTTTAGCCAGTCTGAAAGGTGCAGACTTCCACTGCACTTCAGTTGTCCTATCGCAGGACAGAGCATCAATTACATTCAGATATTCTCCACTTGCCAAGTCTGTGTTTTGTTCTGGGCACGTGAAAACATGATGAAAATCAAATTATTCTTTGGGGGTTGTGAAAGTCATAATACATACATAACCCAAAAGAAATCAGAGTAGCCATTCTTAGGAGGTATTTCCTAGGTAAAGAACTATCCAATACTTAAGAAGACTTTCAGGAATTAACTGAGATTCCAATGATTAACTGCAGATGTGTCTCCTTGTTTACATTAGACGATCTGAGGCAACAACATTTAGTATTTTTCATTCAATTAATTTTTTGGAAAAATTAAAGTTTCGTGATGCTCACAAAAATTGGCATTTTTTGTGAACCTATTATACGTATACATAACACCTTCTGTGATATTAAAAAAAGCAATATCCAGTTCCCTCTTTACGTATGACAAAACCCCAGAAAAAAACAGTCGAGGAGCCACAGTGTCTAGGAGACACACTTTGCAAAGTCTCCTATCAGGCTGCTCTAACTTACGCAAAAAGTTATATCCTCTCTTATGGAAAGCTCATCTTCCTGTAATGCCAAAGTAACCTTCTCCTGGACTACCCCCACCATGTGCCAGAGGGTTCGGGAGACACTGATTTTTTTTAAAGCAAACATTTGTTTCTACCCTTTATCTGAACTAAAAATTACGTCCTATAATGCCTGCATGACAGCAACAATTCTTATGTTTGCCTTGTTGGGTCTTTCAGTTTAATTGCCACATGTTACATGAGTAAGTAGACACAGATTTGAGGAAGTAGGTTATATAAATGCATGCTTACCAGCTGGTGCAGAACATGAGCAGTGAAGTTGAAAAACATGATTATCAGCACATGATTCACTGAATTTGCCTTCCTTAAAATCTGGCTTGGAATCCTTTTTGCTCTCAATCTCATCTGAAGAAATCCTATCCAGCTCAACTATAACAGCTGACATTTTGATAGTTTCAGTAGATGTCAAATTAGAAACAAAGCTGAATAAAAGAAGAAGCCAGTTTTAGTTCAGTGTCTCCAAACTTGCAGTCCAAAAATAACTCCGTATCACAGGAAAGAAAACAGACCGTAACAGTGCAAAATATTCAGGTTCTTCTTTTTCGTTAGATCAATGACAGAGAAACTCTATTTCCATGAAGTTGTTCTTCCAGCTCTGGCGCATCTAATAAATATTGCAGCTCTTCTCTAAAATAGAAAACTACTACTTTAAAAAGTTCTACTGTTCTTGCAGTGACAACAACATGATGACATTTCTGAATAGCTGCCAGAAAAATAACAAGGATAAGCAGAGATGTTTGTATGCCTGCTAAGTTGTGGTCTTCCTAACTTTAAGAGTCTAACTCACGTTTCGTTCCCCACTGGTCCAGCTGGGCAGGGCTAATACCGATGGGAATGAGTGCATCCCAACCCATCCTGGTATTTGTGCTTTGTTATTTCTGCCACAGTTATGTTTCCTTAGTGAACATTCAAGTCGTTGTCTGGGATGTGTATAGGAGGATAAATTACCAAAAACTATGTAATTCCTTGAAAACAAAGAAGAAATGCTTTACAGTTTCTCTGCTTATTATTTTAGAGCCTTGAGCATAAAAATGTGTCTTTCTAAGAAAATATTAAGAGTAGTATTAAGGAAAGCGGTTTAATCTTTCAAGCTTTTATATTATTATTTTCGTTTCCTTAAATGCAACTAAATCTCAGCAGAACTCAAAACATGATAATGATCCATCTCTTTCTAACCTGTCCCAGCAGACCTCTGCACGCTCTAAACAGTGCCAAAGGAGTCCCCCACTTGGAGATGCTGGGAAGCTTGCAGAGCATCCAGGCCGGGGCAAGAAGATGCTCTGGAGGAGGGCACAGTGCATTGAGAAGCTTGGAAGCACGCTGCCAACTTGTAAATTCATGAAGAATAACAGAGGACATAAAGCATGAATTAGTGATTAAAACAGGCCATACGAGAAAAATTGCCGAACCTGAGCTACAGAAAAGGTGGTGTGCAATTTGTCAGCTAGAAGGTTGCTTGTAAGAGACGGTCCGAAGACCTTTCATCTGTCTCACAATCATCTAGAGGGACTGAGACTGAATCCCGCCCCCTCAAGGGGGGAAAGGACTTTACACAAAGCTTGGGCCTGGTCGAGGTGAGATGTCTGCCAAGTATTGTGTGCAGGTGTGCCCGCTGGGGACTGGTACAAGCCACCTAGGATCGCGTCGGTCTTGCTGCCAAGGGTGGCGAGGACGGCGCTGAAGCGAAAGGAATGGTTTGTTCTGTACACACACCTGCTCCTGCTCACTCGCTTTGCACCAGTTTCCCCAAACAATGGGGCTGATTTCCCCCGAACAATGGGGCTGGTTTCCCCCAACAATGAGTGATTTCCCCAACACTTGGCCAGTTGCCCCTCGCTTTCGAAAAGACTATAAAGAGACTTTCTGAGACGATCCCATTCGGGACCCCCACGGAAGAAGACGGATCCGTTGCCGGACAATCAAGAGGATTCCGCCTCACCGTTGGTAGCTATAACCCCTCCTCACATCTTTTTCTCGCTATTCTTTGTTTCCTATATCTCTCTCTCTCTATCGCAATACAGTGCGTAGGCACAATATACACATTGTCCTGATTGCAATACAGTGCGTAGGCACAATATACACATTTTTTCTGATTGCAATACAGTGCATAGGCACAATAAACACGTGGTTCTGATTTGAACTAAAAAATACTTTTCCCTGTTTCTTTTGCGCTCTGAGATCCTGGTTAACGAACCATCATGATTCCCGCTTTGTGTGAGCGGATCGCGACATTGCTATACCTTTCTTATTTTCTTTTTGCACAGTGAGAAAGAGAAGAAAGTAATGCAGAGAGAAATGAAAGACCTATGCAGCCATGCAGCTGTTACTAAACAGTCTCTTGTCCTGCAAAAGCAGGACAGATCCAAAATCCTGAACTCAACTTGAAAAACATTGAAACGTCAGGTTTAAACATAAGTCAGGTTTTAAAATGAACTGCTGATGGTGGTATCCTCAATAATCTTAATGCAAGCAGGGAGCAGGTGGAGGTTCCATGTGCTTGCAGTAGAAACATATCCTCAAACAGGACGCAGCTATATTAAAAACAAAATAAATAGATCTATTTACCAGTGGGATACTTCTTTAAATATTTAGGTTAAGGGAATTTCTATGAGATAATATCTAGATTGGATATGATTGCAGCAAGGAACACAACTGAGGTAAAAAGGCTAATACTAATAAATAGAGAAACATGGAAATGGAACTGTAGAAATCAGTCACAGGGGAAGCTTTCCAAGGAGACCAGAAATATGTAACAGTCTTGTTTTCATTTCACTTCAATTAATGCACATCAGGGGCAGGAAAAGCGTGATGCAAGTGTCACAACACTAAACAAAACTTTAGAAAGGGTTATATAACAAGAAAAACAAACAAGTGTGTTGTTTGGAAGGCAAAGCCAGCATGGCTTACACCAAGAAAGGGAAAAGGAAAAAATATCAGGCAAAAACCATTGCATCTTCTTTTTTCATAGGCCTCTATTCCAGTTCCTCTTAAATGTGTAAAGTCTAGTTATGTCATAATGGCTGGGTAAAGTAATCTCACTTTGTCTTCTGAAAGAAACATCCCCAAATGAAGATGTTGGCTGCTAAATTTTTTTGAAATTTACAGGAGGTAACAGCCCTATCAATTTACGCTACAAAAAAAAAAAATCATAGCTTAAATTGCACTTCCCTGCTTATAAAAATTTTAAAATTTATTTTACATGGAGCTGTTACATAAATGAGTCCAGTGTAGCAAAACTTGTAAAGAAAGAAGTAGCTTAATCTTCTAAAGGCAGAACACCACAAATGCACAGAGAGTGGATAATTTTTTCAATATTCAGTGTCCCAAAAAGTTTATCTTAGCTTTTGCTGGATTCTTTTAACTTTTCCTGGATATGCATGCAATTTCAGTTCCTGTATAATCCCTTACCTGAAGGGTTTATGTTCTCCGGTAACATTAATGTCAATGTGATTTAATTTTTTTTCTCTCAATACTATGATGCTGTAAAGTCTTCCATGTAACTCTGAATATGTAAATCAGTCAAGAACATGTTATGTCTTCAGCAGTGTGTGACTGTGTTACACCCCGGTCACTCAAACCTAGGGTTCAAACCAAAGTTCTTTTGCTCTGGGTAGGCACAAAGTAGAAAATTCCAACCAAATATTCTCTAGAGGTAAAAAACTGCATGAAAGTTCACTGCCAAACTGTAGAAAATTAAGGAACATTGGCAAAAGAGTAAATACAACATAACATCACTGACCACAGCATTGACTAAGCCCACTGAACATAGAAAACCTTTGAACTAATTCGATGTTATATTCCGTGAGAAGAGAGTTAGAAGAAGAAAAAAGGGAGAAAAACAGAAAGACGGGAAAGATACAGAAAAACAGACATTGATACCAAATCCTGGGTTCTGGCGATGTAAAGCTCCAAGATTAGGAGTAGGGTTAAAGGACAACATGCTTGCCTTGTGGCCAGGCTTCTTAAAGCCTTGGCCCATCCTGGGCCTTCTTTTCAAGTGGGACTTCCAGTCTCCTGGCCACTCAGGCATGGGTTAGGTGGCACTGGGGAGCTGCCTCCGGTGAGCCATGATTGACAGACACTGTGGATCTGGGAGGCATGCAACCAGGCAGCACCTCACCATAGCAAGGCCTGACTCACCCTGCACACCTTCCAAGTTCCCAAGATGTCTCAAAACAGATCACCTTTTCCAGTCTCTGACTGACTGTTTCTTAATTTGTACAGGGTTTTTTCTCTTTGATTTTACACATTTACACATATGACAATAGAGAGGGTACTGTTCCTTTGGCAATCTAGATAATGCCCAAAGAGTTCTATTCTCTATACACATTATGCAGCATATGCAAACCCTGTGAAATGCCAAGCAACTCTGCTGAAGGCTAAGGGCCATCCTTTAAATGGAGAAGATGGTAAGGTATTGTCAAGAACAATTATTTTTAATATTTTTTTAGTTCCAGTTTTGTGGAACTCAATTTCCTTGTGATGATATAAAAACAATGCATTTTGCTAGTGGTCAGTAGAAGACCTGAAAGGCAGCACATGACTATAGATCTTTCTCTCATGCTAAAGCAAACCAGAGGTTCAGGAACCAACACTACTCATCTACTTTCATCTTGCACAGCTAATCTAGCCTGGGAGCAGGCGAAGCCCCGTTTCCTTTGGCATATTTGCTTTTCTTTCTATGTTCTTTTTCCTCTTCTCGAATTGATGTCAAAAACTTCTTTGCTCTTTTACTTATTTTTTATTCATTGAGTAATTTTCTGTTGTTCTGTTTCTTCCTCCCTGCTCTATTGCAGACTGTCAGTTTAGGCAAGAAATCCGAACAATAAAAAAATACTGGTTTTACAAATACAGATATCAATACACCTCATATAAATACAGTATAAAAATACTGTAAGTATCAGGGAAACAGAAGTAATTTTCAGAACTTTATTTACATACTTATTTACATAAAGGCACACGTGCAGATACTTAACCAAACCAAAAGCACCAGAACCTGCTCTTCCTCCAAATTCTGTCTGAACTTCTTTACTATGATAAAGCTGCACTATAAACAATAATTACATTTAATAAACCTGGTCATTAGACACTGTTTTGGTTTGAGACAAATTAGGAGGAAACCTCTTGAGATGAATGTGTCCTCTAACGGAAGGCAAGTTTTGGCAGCCCCTCCCCCACAGGTTAGAAAGGAATTTCTTGGAGGAAAGTCAAGAAAAGGACTGTTTATTTAACAGGCAGGGTGCATGCAGGCACAAGAAAGGAAAAATGAATGTTAGATAATAAAACCTCTAGTGGTGGAGAAGAGCCGGTAGATATTTTTAGAGTCCTGCTCGGCTTCTCCCGAGGTCCTCCAGAGCCGGGGTGCAGCGCCCTCTGGGCCACGGCTTGGGGCTCCTGGTGATGTTTTGGTGTTTCAGACTGGAGCAAAGCTGACTAGTTACAGAAGAAGATGAAGAAGATGAAGAAGACGACGAAGAAGAAGACAAAGAAGACAACACAGAAGACGACAAAGAAGAAGACAAAGAAGACGACAAAGAAGAAGAAGAAGAAGAAGATGATGATGATGATGAAGAAGAAGACAGACAAAGAAGAAGAAGAAGAAGAGGAAGAGGAAGAGGAAGAGGAAGAGGAAGAGGAAGAGGAAGAGGAAGCAGCCACAGTCCTGGGAAAAATTTCTTGCCTCAGCTAACAGGCTAGCTAAAAGAAGGAAGCTGCTCCCTTGGCTCTGCAGTGGTGAGAACCCAGGGGAGCGTGAGTCCTTGAACGCAAACCGTGCTGAAAAATTCACCCGGCTTCTCTCCCCACTCTTCTGGACCCAGCTTAAAGAGGTGGGACCCATTTCTGGGTAATAAGCAGATGATAGGGGAATACAGTATCATACAGCCACCCCAGGACAGTCAATTATGTACATTGTTTTCTTATTCTTCAGTTGTATCATGCTTCTAAATCTCTGCCATATTTTTAAATAATATGGCAGTTCCTGCAAAATTTCAATAATTGCATGTTGTGAAGTGTAACTCAAGTAACATTTATTTGCCACTGGCGATGTTTTTCAGAGATAAGAAATGTAAATATTCAAAGCCATTCAACTTTTATGATACCAAACCAAGTTACTTAATTTAATTTAACTTAATTTATAATTTAATTTGTAGAGTCCAGTCATTGTAACTATGACTTTTTCCTAAAAAAAAAAAAAAGTATGTCAAAATTATTTTTCCAACTTGCATGAAAAAGTTTTGGTTTTCATTTGTTGGTTTTGTTGTTTTTTTGAAAGTTTTTTTGTGGGGCTTGCTTATTACTAGGGAACTGACTGCTTATGCTTCAAGCAAGAAGTGTTAATATCGCTTTCCTTCTGCCCAATGCATCAGTGTTTACGAATTCATGTCATGGAAGAGGCAAGATTCATGACTGCTTTGCTTGGACAGACTGCTCTAAAATACTACAGCCTTAATGGAGAATGGATGTGACATGCTGATCCTCCCTTGTCATAACCATGTTTAGGAACAAGACAGACATTCATGGACCTTATCAATAAATGCATGTCTTAATATTTCTCTAGCACACCTTGTTTCTTCCTTCCTGAGAACATGCAAGCAGATCCAGTTCTTTACTCTGAGTGCATTGAAGCCTCAGCTCTTTTTCTGGTTTACCTCAATCAAGTTTGTCCTTGCTGCTAAGGCCTTGCTGAGTAGAGTTTGTGAGCTGAAAAATGTAAGTTATGATTAACTGTTGTATGAGAAGTAAGAGATCTTATATTTCTGCTTACTTCTCCCCAGTGCTATGTATACATAGAAAGATACAGCTTTTCTGAGCAGGTGCTGTGCAACAAAATCTGTAGGCTGCTGCTCATGTTCTGTTGGAGCATTTCTTGAGCAAACCTCATTCCTAGTTTACATATCCATCATCCTCATCAACAGCCCCACAGACAGTAATGACCCACCACATCATGGCTCAGATACACTTTCTAGACACACTCTGCAGAAGAAAAGGAGTTGACCCAAAATGCCTTTGCCCAGTTGTCTCCTTCGCTGAGTTCTTGCTAAGAACTTTAAGAGAAGCCAAAGAGTGAATGAATATAGGTAAGGGAGGCACAGAAATAGTTGTCTTACATACTCACTGAAGACCCTGTGTAACTCAGTGTGAACCTAAGAAGACATTATGAAGAATGTGAGTAGTTTCATGTGGTGATGTATTCCCACTCACACTCCTTTCCAGGCTGCAGTGTGATCTGAGAAATGCTTGTTAGGCCTTGTCCTTGAAAACACCCCGTGGGCTCAGCTCTTTCTGAGCTTATCAAAATATTGTCTGCTCCCAGGAACTCCGAACAAGCTCCCGTTTTTCTCATGACCAGCCTTGGAAAATATTTCTCTGGCCTGAACGGCATTACATTCTTATTCTCACACTTTCAAAGAAAGTGCTGACCCAAACTGTGGCCAGGAGGAAAAATTGTTATGACTTAAGCCCACTCTCTTGCAACCCTATAAACAGCAGTCCAAGATGGGGCCCTTTGAGCTCTCCTGGACAGCAGCAGGCCTGCGACCAGCAATCTTCCCCTGAGTGGGACACCCCTCAGAGCTAGCAAACCCTCAGGTTTGTTATACCTGGAGTATCACTGGAACATGACATGTCCTGGGCTGATACCCTCCCTCCTCGAGGCCCAATCCTTTGCCTGTCAGGAGATGCAAAAGCATCCAAAGTGAGTATTTTCACTCACCTCTGAAGGAGGTTTTTTCCACAGGTACCTTATCTTGCACTAATTATTTCTGTCTGCATGCATACCCTTTGCGCATATGCTATAGCAGATCTGGAAGTTACGTTGAGTTATAGTTATAATTTAGGCTAAATGCTTTTAAGTGTTATTTCTCTGTTAGATTGTTAAGGTTAAGCTATAAATTCAGGTGTAAGTTAAGTATTGTTAAGTTTAAGTGTTGTTAAGCTTTAGACTGCATTCCCTTTCCTTGTTTGTAATCCTTGTTTACACTGTCTTTACACACACACACAAGCACATACCCCTAGGTAGTTTTCAATTCATTTCTGTTTTGATTGCCTTGATTTTGTTTGATTTTGTTGTTGCTTGCTTTTGTTGTTGTGTGTTAGTTGTCATTTATAAGTTGTGTGAATCTTGCCAGAGAATCTGTTGTGCTTTGTAGTTTAATACTAAATCTGACTTTTGCTCATACCCTTGTTGGTGATTTTGTGGTCAATCTCAAGCACACTCGTTCAGGACAGTTCCCCACACCATATACAGGACTTCATTTGTAGCAAAGGTTATGCAATAATTTTTCCAGGGCTCTTTCTTCATAAGAGATAACACAAAGTAGCACTTACTGGTTGGCTATTTAGATCAGGATTTTCCTGAACCCCTGATTACACTGTAGGGCTTCAACAGTAATAATGTGTACAGATTGTTACTCAGTAAAAGAGTGACATTTTCAGAAAAGTACAGGTCAAAGGATATTTCCTTCTTTCACAGAGAAATCTAGACATCATGTTGATTTACTTTGTTCTCCAAGTCTGATTAACCTTTCCAAACTTATATAAACTATCTAAATAACCAATTACCAAGTTAAAATGCAGACTTCCTTGTTTCACAATAAAACAGTGGATAATCTAGAACAGAATCTAAGGCACATGCGAGCATCTGTAATTTTGAAAAAGTTAATATTATTCTGCAAGCAAGAAGTAAGAAATCTTATTGAACACAACCTCTATGTATACAGAACTAAATTGATTTATATATAAGATTAACATTTCCTGTCATACCAAATAGAAAAAGATACCATAAAGATATTATGCTGTAATAAACCAAGATAGTTTTTAAAATATTTCTCCTTTAGCACACTTTTTGATGGTCCTATTTTATTAATTGAAGAGTTAAAAATTTAGATTCTGACAGAAGTAGTTAATCGTATTACATAAAGAGGAAGGAAAAAAACCACTGTCTATCTTCTGTAGGTAATCCACAAACAATATTGGCTGAATCAATGTGGACACTATAGGAATCTGATTATTTTATGACATAATCTCAATCCGTTTTGAGCTCATAGAAAAATTATGTAATTTTGGATACATTCTGCTGAAGAATTAACATACTTGAGTATATTGTGCAAATATCTTTCTAAGCAATCTTGAATAATCCATCCTGAAAACATAGTTTTATGGCTTTCATTTTCTCATTTAGTGTTCTTGAGAGGAAAGAAAAATTTTTAATTCTGAATTAATTGTCAGATAACAAGTTTAGATTCCCTTTAAACTTACTGAAAAATGTTTCTTGATCTCAACATTACTTGCAGAATTTATTAAACTTTTATCCTAGCATAAGACAGCAATAATCATTCTCTCTGTGGAATTAAAACCAAAACCATTTGGCACACAGAGTCACCGAACTTTGTGAGATAGGAAAATAATTTGGAAAAATTCAGTTACTAGAGAGAGATTCAATGAGCTGCAGTCCAAAAAACCAAAAACTCAAAGGTGTTCAATCTTTAGACTTTCTGGTTTATGAATACATTCTCTGAAGATAATTTAAACCAATATAAATTTTCTGTATATAGCTTACCAACGTGTATATATGCACACAAACAATATTAAACCAGCATATACACTGTCATTACAGTGCAAAGAAACAAAGTTTATAATCCTACGTCTTCAAAATATCTATTTTGGCTTAGAACTCAACTACTCCCTTTTATTTTGTCCACAAATAACATCGATACTCTTCAAACTGTTCTTTATTTTTCGCTCATCCAGAGAAATGGACAAGCAGTTTGTTAATAGCAGAGGGATTTAACATTAGGTACTTGACATTACAGAAATCTCAGTAAGAAAGCAACAATTTTGTATTACTTTATTCTGTATTATTTCATTCTGAAACACGTTCCATTAATTAATTTTTTTCAGAAGTACAAAAGGGCATACCTTCTACATGTATACACTGAACAAATGCTTTTACAGAAGCAATATTCACCTGATAAGAATTTTTCAGTGTTATATAAAAAACATTTTTCAAAACCAGGAACACAAGAAAGGCAGCCTATAATCACCAGCTCTTCCTGTACATTCAGGTGGGTCTGATCTGGTATCAGATACTCCCATAAATAAGAAATTGTTTTTTTAATGCTCTAGAAAGTGTTTGTTTCTTTTAAGCACAAAGTCCAGTTGCAGTTACTAACATACAATACAGTCTTGATGTGACTAAGAAATATGCTCTCCCTATACAAAAGTAAATATCAGAATCTGGACTGGAATTTCAAGGATTTTCCATCAATCCGCGTTCTCACAAGCCCCAAAACGCAGAAATACGAATTCTACAATTCCTTTTTTTTTTTTNATTAACTGTTGTATGAGAAGTAAGAGATCTTATATTTCTGCTTACTTCTCCCCAGTGCTATGTATACATAGAAAGATACAGCTTTTCTGAGCAGGTGCTGTGCAACAAAATCTGTAGGCTGCTGCTCATGTTCTGTTGGAGCATTTCTTGAGCAAACCTCATTCCTAGTTTACATATCCATCATCCTCATCAACAGCCCCACAGACAGTAATGACCCACCACATCATGGCTCAGATACACTTTCTAGACACACTCTGCAGAAGAAAAGGAGTTGACCCAAAATGCCTTTGCCCAGTTGTCTCCTTCGCTGAGTTCTTGCTAAGAACTTTAAGAGAAGCCAAAGAGTGAATGAATATAGGTAAGGGAGGCACAGAAATAGTTGTCTTACATACTCACTGAAGACCCTGTGTAACTCAGTGTGAACCTAAGAAGACATTATGAAGAATGTGAGTAGTTTCATGTGGTGATGTATTCCCACTCACACTCCTTTCCAGGCTGCAGTGTGATCTGAGAAATGCTTGTTAGGCCTTGTCCTTGAAAACACCTCGTGGGCTCAGCTCTTTCTGAGCTTATCAAAATATTGTCTGCTCCCAGGAACTCCGAACAAGCTCCCGTTTTTCTCATGACCAGCCTTGGAAAATATTTCTCTGGCCTGAACGGCATTACATTCTTATTCTCACACTTTCAAAGAAAGTGCTGACCCAAACTGTGGCCAGGAGGAAAAATTGTTATGACTTAAGCCCACTCTCTTGCAACCCTATAAACAGCAGTCCAAGATGGGGCCCTTTGAGCTCTCCTGGACAGCAGCAGGCCTGCGACCAGCAATCTTCCCCTGAGTGGGACACCCCTCAGAGCTAGCAAACCCTCAGGTTTGTTATACCTGGAGTATCACTGGAACATGACATGTCCTGGGCTGATACCCTCCCTCCTCGAGGCCCAATCCTTTGCCTGTCAGGAGATGCAAAAGCATCCAAAGTGAGTATTTTCACTCACCTCTGAAGGAGATTTTTTCCACAGGTACCTTATCTTGCACTAGTTATTTCTGTCTGCATGCATACCCTTTGCGCATATGCTATAGCAGATCTGGAAGTTACGTTGAGTTATAGTTATAATTTAGGCTAAATGCTTTTAAGTGTTATTTCTCTGTTAGATTGTTAAGGTTAAGCTATAAATTCAGGTGTAAGTTAAGTATTGTTAAGTTTAAGTGTTGTTAAGCTTTAGACTGCATTCCCTTTCCTTGTTTGTAATCCTTGTTTACACTGTCTTTACACACACACACAAGCACATACCCCTAGGTAGTTTTCAATTCATTTCTGTTTTGATTGCCTTGATTTTGTTTGATTTTGTTGTTGCTTGCTTTTGTTGTTGTGTGTTAGTTGTCATTTATAAGTTGTGTGAATCTTGCCAGAGAATCTGTTGTGCTTTGTAGTTTAATACTAAATCTGACTTTTGCTCATACCCTTGTTGGTGATTTTGTGGTCAATCTCAAGCACACTCGTTCAGGACAGTTCCCCACACCATATACAGGACTTCATTTGTAGCAAAGGTTATGCAATAATTTTTCCAGGGCTCTTTCTTCATAAGAGATAACACAAAGTAGCACTTACTGGTTGGCTATTTAGATCAGGATTTTCCTGAACCCCTGATTACACTGTAGGGCTTCAACAGTAATAATGTGTACAGATTGTTACTCAGTAAAAGAGTGACATTTTCAGAAAAGTACAGGTCAAAGGATATTTCCTTCTTTCACAGAGAAATCTAGACATCATGTTGATTTACTTTGTTCTCCAAGTCTGATTAACCTTTCCAAACTTATATAAACTATCTAAATAACCAATTACCAAGTTAAAATGCAGACTTCCTTGTTTCACAATAAAACAGTGGATAATCTAGAACAGAATCTAAGGCACATGCGAGCATCTGTAATTTTGAAAAAGTTAATATTATTCTGCAAGCAAGAAGTAAGAAATCTTATTGAACACAACCTCTATGTATACAGAACTAAATTGATTTATATATAAGATTAACATTTCCTGTCATACCAAATAGAAAAAGATACCATAAAGATATTATGCTGTAATAAACCAAGATAGTTTTTAAAATATTTCTCCTTTAGCACACTTTTTGATGGTCCTATTTTATTAATTGAAGAGTTAAAAATTTAGATTCTGACAGAAGTAGTTAATCGTATTACATAAAGAGGAAGGAAAAAAACCACTGTCTATCTTCTGTAGGTAATCCACAAACAATATTGGCTGAATCAATGTGGACACTATAGGAATCTGATTATTTTATGACATAATCTCAATCCGTTTTGAGCTCATAGAAAAATTATGTAATTTTGGATACATTCTGCTGAAGAATTAACATACTTGAGTATATTGTGCAAATATCTTTCTAAGCAATCTTGAATAATCCATCCTGAAAACATAGTTTTATGGCTTTCATTTTCTCATTTAGTGTTCTTGAGAGGAAAGAAAAATTTTTAATTCTGAATTAATTGTCAGATAACAAGTTTAGATTCCCTTTAAACTTACTGAAAAATGTTTCTTGATCTCAACATTACTTGCAGAATTTATTAAACTTTTATCCTAGCATAAGACAGCAATAATCATTCTCTCTGTGGAATTAAAACCAAAACCATTTGGCACACAGAGTCACCGAACTTTGTGAGATAGGAAAATAATTTGGAAAAATTCAGTTACTAGAGAGAGATTCAATGAGCTGCAGTCCAAAAAACCAAAAACTCAAAGGTGTTCAATCTTTAGACTTTCTGGTTTATGAATACATTCTCTGAAGATAATTTAAACCAATATAAATTTTCTGTATATAGCTTACCAACGTGTATATATGCACACAAACAATATTAAACCAGCATATACACTGTCATTACAGTGCAAAGAAACAAAGTTTATAATCCTACGTCTTCAAAATATCTATTTTGGCTTAGAACTCAACTACTCCCTTTTATTTTGTCCACAAATAACATCGATACTCTTCAAACTGTTCTTTATTTTTCGCTCATCCAGAGAAATGGACAAGCAGTTTGTTAATAGCAGAGGGATTTAACATTAGGTACTTGACATTACAGAAATCTCAGTAAGAAAGCAACAATTTTGTATTACTTTATTCTGTATTATTTCATTCTGAAACACGTTCCATTAATTAATTTTTTTCAGAAGTACAAAAGGGCATACCTTCTACATGTATACACTGAACAAATGCTTTTACAGAAGCAATATTCACCTGATAAGAATTTTTCAGTGTTATATAAAAAACATTTTTCAAAACCAGGAACACAAGAAAGGCAGCCTATAATCACCAGCTCTTCCTGTACATTCAGGTGGGTCTGATCTGGTATCAGATACTCCCATAAATAAGAAATTGTTTTTTTAATGCTCTAGAAAGTGTTTGTTTCTTTTAAGCACAAAGTCCAGTTGCAGTTACTAACATACAATACAGTCTTGATGTGACTAAGAAATATGCTCTCCCTATACAAAAGTAAATATCAGAATCTGGACTGGAATTTCAAGGATTTTCCATCAATCCGCGTTCTCACAAGCCCCAAAACGCAGAAATACGAATTCTACAATTCCTTTTTTTTTTTTTCTTGTAGCCCTTGTACTTGAAAGAGCTATTGCAGTGGCTGTTCTGCCTTTTTTTGTCCCTTTCTTTCATACTTCACTTCCCTTGGAATCTGCTCTGTCATATCTTTCTGTAAATAGAAGTTTATGAAATAAATGGTACAACAGTATGCCCAACAACAGGATCTCATTCAAGAGAAAGGACTGAATGACTGATTAGTTAACTGAATGTGTATTATTCAATAATCTGATTAATTATTACACAAATATTCCATCCAATAATACAATAAAACATACCATTGCTTGTCTAAAATAAAGGCTGAACATCTATTTTCATATCTCCACAAAATTAGCTTGTTGATATCAAAAGAAAAATGATCAGTCTAAGCAAACTTGTTGGCCGGAGTTTTCTAATTTCAAACAATAACTATGGTGATTAAATCATAATTATAGACAAATATTACTCTATGTGCATATATTTATAATTTTTTTCCTCACATGAAAATAAATCTCTTCTGTGTAGTACACGATCAGTGTAACTTTTCTATCACAGGTGTCAGTAAAATCTAGGCAGCTCCAACATGGGTAAAAGGGTCATCTTTGTTGGTTTTAATATTTTAAATCCTGACTTAATTTTGACAAGATTTTAATCTTGCTGAAATTCCCTAGGAAAAGACTTCTAGTAAGGGAAATATCTGCTCTTGTTTAGCAGATTTAGTAGAAGGTAGTTGGATATACTGTAGATACTATACACTGGATATACTGTGCAGGAGAAAAAATAAAGTTCTCAGGGGTTTCAATATAAAATACTTTTACTTGCAGACTTTAGAACATCCGGACAGGGTAAGGCACTTGGGAACTTTGAAATATCTAGATAGAGTCAGACACTTGGCAAGATTTTGAATATTTGAAGGTTTGAAATTTTTTTTATGTCAGGCTTAAAATATATTTTGAGAAGAAAAAGAATGTAGGGGTGAAGGAAAGGGAGGAGAGAGAGATCCAGCATTGTGTCAACAGCTTTTAAATCCAGGGGGGGAGAGTGTGCCCACAGGACACACACCTTGCTGGTTTTTATCGGTTTCAGACTCTCTCCCAGGCAGTTCAATGTTAATTTCGGCTCGAAAATCTTGCGCCTGGGGTGTTACACAATGCCAACATTTCTGGCAACATTTTGGGGCTTACAGAGGTCCAGTGTGTTTGACCATGCCCATTACAGTGCCCACCTGCTGCTGACTTCTCAAATGAACAATAGCTATGCCGCTGAGTGCAAGAAAGCTCAAGGAACCAGGACAGGGGTGGGAGGAGGAGGTGAGTGCCCTGTTCCACCTCTGCAGAGCTCACTCTTTTCCCCCACTGTTTTCCTGCCTTGTTGTTTTGAGCCACTCAGCCTTTCCTCTGGTCTCTTAAAAATACGAATTGGTGAATTTAGAATTGTATAAGAGCTATCAACTTTGCCTATGATTGAAATACTTTTGAAAGAGCACAGGTGAGCTAGTATGTCAAGAATTTCACTGTTTTCTCACATTTTCTGCATTTCTGTATTGTGGAAACTTCCTGTTTGGACCATTCAGGAAGTACTCTTGCAGTCACACTCCCACTACCAGATACTTTAACTGGTGGGACTGAACCTTCTCTGTAGTGTGCAATGTCAGTGAGCCTTATGTTCAATCTCTACACACCCCCACTCCCACACAAACAGACCAGGTCTCCTTACCTGTTCAGCTCTAGGTTTTCCATAATACAATATCGAACTGTTTCATTAAGCAACTTAGTCATGCCAGAGAAATACTGAAACAGCTCAAGTTGGGTTCCTCTGACAAGGGATCCCAAGCAGAAGAAACCCCTTGGTTTTCAAACCTTCACAGTCCACCTGTGCACAAATTTAACTCTTTCCCCTGAGACCTCCACTTTTGCTGTGTCCATCCACCCAGGTGGCACCACTGGTCTTCATGCCCTTTGCTATCCAAACACGGCTCCTGTTGTGTCTCTCCATGTATTCCTCAACACAGGTGTAGATGATAAAATACTCTCAGCGGAGGTAAAAGCCAGCTAGACCATTATGTCCAGGGACCTTTTATGTGGGAGCAATTCAATGGAAATTTTCAATGTTGGAGCTGTACACCAAGTGTCGAAGGTGAGTGTCCCTTTCCTTAGGAAGGGAAACAACTTGTCTACTGCAGCTGCCCGTCAAAGAGAAAGGCCATCGAGATCTTTCTGTCCTGAAAACTTTGTGTCGGAGCAATCCTTGGACATATTCATTATTGGATATGTTATCCAAATTTTGATGGTGGGCACTTGAAAGTATTTGAAAGTGCTTTTCCCTGGGAGGGAAACTATCCAGCCTAGTGTTTCTGGTTCTCTTCTGGCTGACAATGGTAGGTAAACGACAGCTACAGCTTTCTAACCTGGCACATTTTTAGTGGAAGCAAGCCCACAAAATTGGATTGTATTCAATAGTTGAACTCAGCTGTAAATTTCATTTGTTGAATCCAGAAATTGAAACCAAGCATCCTTCTGTCCTAACACATTTTGTTTGAGTAATGACGTTTTTGGCTTTGGATCTGCATTTTGGGTTGCTTAGTTAGCCATGGTCCATTTACTTTTTTTGCAATTAAACACCGCCATCTAGTGGAACTGTTGAACGGCGACAGAGGCAGGGTAAAAGCCGAGCGCTTTTCCTAGCACCTTTGGGAGCAGAAAGTGGAGGGGTTCAGTTTTGAATCCGGGCTCTACGAGACTGAAAGAACGAGATGCTGCTGGGTAGGAAAAGGAATAGTCTTATTGTTGGCAGTGTAGTTTATAGGCTGAAAAAGAAAGGTTCAATCCAGAACTTGCTCTTTCTTCTGGAACTTTTTCTGTGGGACTAGCTTGCTGAATTGTTTTAGTTTTTAATTTTGTAACTAGTCTCTGCAAGACTGAAAACGTACAGGTGTATGTAGGGCTGAGGAAGAAAATACATAGACCTGTGTGTGGCAGTCCATAAGCTGGTAGAAGAAAGTGAAAAACTCTGGCTTTTTGTTCTAGGACATTTAGTATGGTAACGCTTTACTAAACCTTTTAAGTTTTGAAGTTGAGCTCTACAACAGTACATGCAGTCCGGTAGGAAACTCCATAGCTCCATGGTGTGTCTTACAGTTCAAAGGATGAAAGTTAAAAGAGGAGCCAGCAAAATTTTTCTGATGTGGCTCTTTTTTGACCAACATTTTTGCCAGATATTTTCAATTTTGTAGCTGGACTCAGTAAGAGTGAAAAAATGTAAAGGTATATGGAGCTGGAAAAAAAGAAACACACCATCTGTGTACCTACAACTTCAACTGCACTCATCGAACTACCAGCACACACCCTGGTATCTTCACTTTCCTTCTCAGCTCCAGATACCATCTCACAGGGTCAGGATCCGAAGTAACAGCACCAGGGACTGCTCAGACACTAAGGGTACCGGGACAAGCTGTTCAACAGCTCGGCTTCCTCATTCCCACTGTACCAGTTCAACAGCTCCAACCGACAGACCTGCTTACTCTAGGAAGAGACAGTAAATTCAGCAAGAACACCCAAGTGCAGATCCAAAACCGATTTCTTTGCCAAAGAGAGGATCTTTAAGCCTATCTCAAAAGAAAGAGGATGGTCTCCCGCAAAACAGAAACCATTGGATCCCATGCCAAGGTACCAGAACATGATTACTGGGTACCATAGCAGCTCCACACCAGTTCTCAGCATAGCTGCTCATGTTGTCCGAAAGAAGTGCAGTGCCAGAATTTCAGCAGACCACCTTTGAGAAGTCAAAACAACATGCCAAAATGAATCTTTCAGGACACCACTTCCAGAAGATTGATACCAGCTCCATAATTGCACAAATTGAGGAAGTGTCTCCATAACAAATATCTCAGGATGGAAAGTTGCTGCTGTCCTTTACATACAGTTCCTTATCTGCACCTGAAACAGTGGGGCTACGTGCTTTCCTTCCCATGGAAAAGCATTGCCACCCTCATTCAAGAACTTTCCAAGCGAAAAGTTGGATAGCACCAACATATAGAATACATCTGTCCACCAATTGCTCCTACACAGAAGGTGCCTGGCCAGAAATGTCTCGCTGGGGTTTACTTTCCTACGGTACCTGAATATCTGCTCCACCAACACTGGGACTACGTCCTTTGCTTCTCAAGGCAAAGCACTCTGAACCACTTGGCCATGCTTTGCATCCAGTTACATTGCCTAGTCTCTCCTAGCCTATCCTTGCTTTGCCTTCCCTTGCCTAGGTCTCCCTTGTCTCTCTTTGCCTCTGTCTTTGTTGCTTTGCTTTGCCTTGAATACCACTCCTTTGCCTTGCCTTGCCTTGCCTTGCCTTGCCTTGCCTTGCCTTGCCTGCAAGGCAATAGAAGTGTAGATGATGCTAGGCAAATAAAGGGAGAGGCAGGGAAATAAAGACTAGTGAGGGGAGAGATAACAGAATGTAAAGCACAAGAAGTCTCAGAAGTTGTAGGCAAGGGCAGGGCTGAGAAAGGTAAGTCCAGTGATGAGTAGCCCAGGCAGGAACAGAGAGGGCTAAGCAAAGCTAGAAAGGGGCAGGCAAGTCAAGGCACCGAATGGGTGTAAAAGGAAATTCAAGAAGGCAAGGGACAGGTAGTCTCTGCAAGGCAAGGACCAACAGAAACGTCGGTATGGCAAGGCAAGCAAGGGGGAGGAAGGTATGGCATGGCAAGGGCTGGAAAGGAGTTCGTGTTGTCGTTTGAGTATGGTGCAAATACGAGTTTGGACTTGGAAGGGGAAGATGAGAGAACTCTTTTTGTCCTGGCATAGTTGACTGGAGAGCAGTGACGTTTTCAACTTGTAGTTGTTTAGAGCTCGGCGAGGCGTAACATCCTTTTTTTGCAAGTTGACAGCGCCATCGTGTGGTTGTTTTTTTGAGCGCTCGCGGTGCTCGGGAAAAAGAAAAGTGCTTTTCTGTCCTGGCACCGTTTGTACCGCAGCAGTTAGTGCAAGAGCCACGTTGTGGATCTGGGCTGTTGGAGACTTAAAAGAACGTGACCCTGCATAGTGCTGGGAAGGAAGACGTATCGTTTCATTGTTGGTTGTACAGCTCATCGGCTGCAAAAAAAATGCAAATTCTAGCACTGCCCCTTTCTTCTAGAATTTTTCTGTGGGACCAGCTGCTGAAAGTTTCTAGTTTCGTAACTGGACTCTGTGAGATTGAAAGTGCTTGAGGGTGCTTAGAGCCAACTGCACAGATTGTGACTGCTGCACTTTATAAGCTGTAAGTGGAAAGTGAAGGTCAGCACTTCTTTTTGTTCTAGGTGCTTTGATATGGGAGCTGGACGTGGTAAACTTCGAAGGTGGGCTCTGCAAAGGAGAAGGAAAGTGACGGGACATGCAGCTGAGAAGGTGGGTGCATAAAAAGCTCCAAGGGGCTGTTGATGTTCACAAAATACCAGTTAAATGTGGAGACAGCAACAGGTTGGCTCAGAGGGCTCCTTTTGTGGCACATATTTTCACTTGATACAGTTAAGGAGCACCACATGATTGAAAAAAAAATTTGATCGTATATTTAGTCTGAAAGGAAAGCTCATATCCCTGGTTCACATGGTGTTGCTATCTTTCAAAGGAGATGTGAAATGAAATTTATTGTTTCCAAATGAAAATCATGACAGTGGAGTCAGGGAGAGAGCAAAAACCTAGCGGTGAATGCAGCTTGTGATAAATACGTATTATAATATTGGCTTTACTTTGCGAAGATGCTTAAGTAGGTGCTAT
>VZRR01009246.1:0-32381 GCA_013398015.1 Oreocharis arfaki
CAGCCCCAGCAGCCCCAGCAGCCACCCAGCCACTGCTGACTCATTTTCGGCCGGAGCCTCCCGGCTGCTCCGTGGGGTTTTCCCTTCCTCCTCTGCCACGAAGTTACCCAACCCTCCCTGACGTGGGGCTGCAGTTGCAGGAACTGCTCAGCTCCCCAAGCCCCAGTTCCAGCCGAGGAGCCCAACTGGTGCTGCTGGGAGTGCTGGTGGCACCCACAGCCTCGCTCCAGCACCAGGACACGGATCGGGCGCCTGGGAGTCCCGAGCTGGTCCCCGCAGCTCGGCGCTTGGCACCCCAAGGAACTCATCCTGAAGCCTTCCCCCACGCACCCTTCCCACGGAGACATTTCTCCATCCCACGGAGACACTCACCGGATCCACGGCTCCTTCCCCACATCCTCCGGAGCGTCTGAGACAGGGAGAGGGAACATCCAGGGTATGTTTTCACGGGAATGGGTGGAAAAATCCCAAACTGCTGACTGCGCTTGTTTCCCACCATTAATTTGGGACTGAAATTGTCGGGAAGGGGAAAAGATCCTCCTTTTCCAGCCCCAATCCCAGCAGGACAGCCGTGCTCCTGCTGATTCCCTGAGGAAAAATAGGAAAAAGAGGCTTTTTTTAGTTTATGCTGCTTGGAAAACCTCTTCTGCTTCTTCTGTTCCAGAGACAGGGAATCACCTATGGAGGCAGTGGCACCTGGAATGCTGGAAGCAGGAGAAGAGCAGGATTTCTGCCCCTTTGCTCCCAGGTTGATGCCGGTGGGTTTTGTGCTGCAGGGTGGGAATTGTCCATAGCTTTGTGTCCCCTTGGATCCCAGGCAGGATAATCCACCACAGGGATTCATCCCCGTGCTTCCCACACTTCTCCTCCTACAGGTATTTAATGGCAAGGGGTCGGGATCAGCTTCCCTGGGAAACCCCCAGCCCCACCCTGCACAGTTTCTGCTGGAATGTCATGAATGCTGTGATATTGAGAATTAACGGGAATGCTGGGGGGAATGTTGGGATGACAGCAGAAAGCTTGGCTCCAGCATCCTTCCCTGGGCTGCAGGAATTGTCCAGGCAGAGCAAGGGACAGATAAAAATCCATCAGTCAGGGAAAACTGCAGGAATTCCATTAATCTCAATCTCGCTTTCCCTCTGCTCAGAGCCCCCCACTGCCCAGGCACAGGCACATCCCCCTGGAGCAAATTCCCCACACACCAATTCCCGAAGCCACCCATGGATCCCTCGCCATGGGATCCCTCCATGGATCCCAGACCAGACCAGATCCATCCCACATCCTACCTGGCCTCTCCTCGCCACAGCTCCCAGCCTGGGATGTGCCGAGGGTTTATATGGCCCCGTCCCCGCTCCCGCTGGGATGTGGGGAAGGAGATTTTCCCATGGCCCAGGGGCTCTCCCACTTCCCCCGTTGGGAAAGGATCAGGGAGTTTTTTCTCATCAGAAAGAGCCTTTGCTGGGAAAGGTCTCGTTTCCCAGGGCCTGGAGCCAAATCCATGGGGACTCTGGCGGAGGGGGCTGGGAAGGGGATGAGATATCCCGGAGCGGGAGGCTCTTTCATCCAGGGAATGCATCCTGAAGCTCTCAGCCACCTAGATACTCTTCCAGCCTGGAAAGCCCCATTTTCCCCCCATTCCCATCTAAAAGAAGCTGTGACCTCCCAGCAAATCCTGTGGGAAAAGCTCTGGCTCTGTGAGGGATGGAAACCACCCCCATTCCCCAGGGAACAGCTTGGGAGATGCTCACCCCGCTCTAAGCCCTTTCTCTCCCAGCTCAGGGACCTCTTCCCTCTCCCCCACAGCAGGGGGGTGGCTGTCACCCTGCTGGTGTCCCCGCTCCCGGTTTTCCCCACTCCATTTCTGTTCCCTGTGCTTTTGGAGCTTCTGTATTTCGGGAAAACAACGCGCCCCACAGCTGGCTCGGGGCAGGGCTGTGCTCTCGGATCCAGACGGAGTCCGGAGATGACTCAGGGGCATGAGCAGCCCCGGGAGCGGTGACACAGCGGGAAGGGGGAGCCCCGGGAGGGGGTGACACGGAGGAAAGGGGGACCCCGGGAGGGGTGACATGGAGGAAAGGGGGAGCCCCGGGAGGGGGTGACACGGAGGAAAGGGGGAGCCCCGGGAGGGGTGACACGGAGGAAAGGGGGAGCCCCGGGAGGGGTGACACGGAGGAAAGGGGGAGCCCNAGCCCCCGGAGTTTTCAATCAGCCTTTTCCAAATCCACGCCAATCAAACTTGGATTTATGACACCAGAGCGGCGGCGTGGATCCGGAGGGGTTTGGCACTGAGTGCTCCATGGTCCAGCTGAGCATTCCAACCTCAATCCCTGTCTTCAGGACCTGCTGGTGGCTTTAACCCTTCCAGCGCTGTCACTGCAGCACCAGGAAAAAGCCGGCACTGCCTGAGGGAGCTGCCGTGGGATGAGCGATGCCCTGGCTCAGCTGAGGGAGGAAAACCACCCAAACCCATCCCGTTTTCATCCTCATCTGCGGCTTTTACCCATTTCCCATCCAGCTCCCTTGGCTGAGGCTCCAGGGATCACAAACCTCCAAATGAACCCAGGAACTGTGGAATTCTGGAGGCGTCGGCGCACCACACTGGCTACAGGGGCACCAAATGCTTGGATATTCCCCCCAAAAAACGAGGAGATGGATGCTCCTCTTTGTCCAGAGCTTCCCACAGACACCCCTGGAGCTCCTCCCGGCAGAGCACAAGCCAATGGGAAATGCCCTTCCTGGAAGAAATCCCACCACGAGCATCCCACGGGAAGGAGGAACGTGAGGAGGAGGGCTGGGAGTATTTTCCACTGTGGTGGGAAAACACTCAACCTGCTCCCTTCCCACCTCTTTTCCCCCAATATTGCAACAAAACAGGAAAACGTGCTGGCAGTCATGAACGTCTCCCTGGAAAACGCCAGGTTTCCAGGCCAGCTTCCAAATCCAGCTCTCCAGAAAGCCCCGGAGTGGCTGTGAGCTTGAGGGAACGCCAGAGTCATCATCAACAACCCCATTTTCCTTCTAAAAAGAAAGGGGTGGAACCTGCTCCTGCTGGATATTCCCAGTGGGACGGAGCTGCTGCAGGATGCAGATCCCAAAGGATGATATCACACCACCACCTGCATCATCTGTGGGGTTCAGCCACATCGACCTGGGCAACGCAACACCCCAAAGGCGCCGGGGTCCCTCGGGATGGCCGGAATCCCGCGGGATCCGGGTGATTTGCCGGGCATGCCGGCACCTGCCTTCCCGCAGAGCGAACAAACAAGTTGCTAAGTCACAGCAAAACCATGAAAGCAAAACCACAGAGCCCCAAAGCGCCTCTGAGTCACTCCCCGGCCGCCGCCACGGCCTCACAGCCCTCCCAAAATTCGCCGCCACCTGCAGCTGCTGATCCGCGCTCCGAAGGGCCGCTCCAGAGGTGCCGGAAGCTTTTTCCAGCAGGGAAAGCCTCTCTGAGTGGGCACAGGCACGGATGGAGGAGCTGAGGTGACGCCCAAGAAAGCCGGCAGCCTCCACTCCTTCCCCTTTGTCCCGTAACCTCACCTGGATTTTTAATCGCTGTTTTTTACCCGTGACAAACCCGCGCCAGGTCGGGGATGGAGCCGGGCCGCGGGCACAGAGCGCTCCCGGGATTAGTCACCGGCACTGCCGACATGAGTCACGGAGGTCTGGCCGCCCATCAAACCCGGCATTTTCGGGTTCTCGCCTCCGGGGTTGTCCCGGGGACACCTTTCGGTAACCGGTGCCCGGTTCTGAGCGGCGATCGCCGCCGCCTCCCGGCACCGCCGCTTCCCGAAACGCCGCCGGCGCTTCGCCGTGGGACTCTGCAGCGGCTGGAAGGGCGGGATCGCTCCCAAATAACCGCGTCCCGTTCGTGCCAGAGGTGGGAATCGGGGGATGCAGGCGGGTGACAGCGCGGCCACGCCGGCGGCCCCGGTGGCGATGCCGACAGAGGTCACTGTTGCCGAAAATTTGCGAGCCCCGGCCAAAAAAAAAAGGGGAACTCAGTGGGGAGGGCGGGGATGGGGCCGGGCTGGAAGAGGCTGAGGGACCTTCCCGGGAATGAGGCACCGGGAGGAGCAGCCGGCACCGCGATCCATGGGATGGGGTGAGCTGGAGAAGCCGCGCTCTGCCCGCAGCCACCGCGGGACGCCCCAGGGGCCGCCCAGCCGGGACTGAAGGAGGATCGTGAGGATCACTGCCCCCCGGAGAGGGAATGTGCTGCCGCGGGATGATCCCCAGGGCGACAGCTGAGCCAGGGCAGGGCCAGCAGGGAGCCCGGGGCTGCTCGACCCCTGGCAGAGGCACTCAGCTCCGGGACAGCCCCTGGGAAGCACGAGCTTCCCCAGGGAACCGCGGTTCGGGATGGCGGCTGGTGGGAGAGCGGGACAGGCAGCAGGGGAACTCGCTGCTGCCCTTCCCAGCCCAAACCCCAAGGGAGAGCACGGAACCAGCGGGGAGGGCGGCACAAAAATACCCCAAAAAGGTGACTAAGCACTGTGGGGGGAGGGACGACGCCAGCGGAGCCCGGCCTCTGTTCCCAGCTGTGCTGGCTCCTGCCCGCCGTTATCATGGAATCCCGGAACGGCTGGAGCGGGAACGGTCCATAAAGCCCATCCCGTTCCACCCCGTGTCATGGGCAGGGCATTCCCCATTCCCCCAGCCCAGGTTGCTCCAAGCCGCGTCCAACCTGGCCTGGGACACTTCCAGGGATGGGGAACGGAGTTATCCGGGTGCAGGACCAGGGAGAACCTCCACATCCACCCTCCACATCCCAGCTCCCCCTTCTCCGTGCCTGAGCAGCGCTGCTTCCCTCCCTGCGGCTCCCGGAGCACCCCTAAATTCCTGCCAGCTCCACAGCGCATCCATCTCTCCTCCAGCCGATCCCTCCGGGACGAGGCAAAGCGCGCACCCCCGAGCAGCAGCCAGCGCGAAATCCCAAACATTCCCGCTTATTCCACGGGCTTTTTTTCCCCGCGATTCCCGGCAGCGGCCGGAGGGAACAGCGCCTTACCGTGGGTGGCGGGGCCGGGCCGCCCCCGGGCCGGGGGTTCCCGGTGTTCCCACGCGGCGCCGGGAAGCGCAGCCCCGAGCATCCGTAACGGGCGCGGGCGGGCTGTGCCCCGATCATTGGTCCAGCTCACGGCACCGCCGCTTTCAAATTCTGCTCGAGCTGCGGAAGGAAACAGGAAGCCCCAGAGCTCCTCGCCAGAGCCTCCCGCGCCCACCCCCGCCCACGAGCTCGCCTCCCTGCCCAAACGCTGGGAATGGCGCTTCTCCCGCCATCCGGCGGAAACCGGGAGCACCCCGGCGCCGAGGTGCTCGCAGGGATTTGCTGAAGCTTCTTGGTTTCGTCTTACTCGACATTTTTTCTTCTCATTCAGGGTCAAAGCAGCTTCAGCTTCCAGCCTGCCCGGCCACCAGGCAGCATCACCCTGGGAATGAGGGACAAACCCCGTGGATCCATCGGGACAGCAAGAGGATTTAGGACATCTCCAGGTTTCTCAGCTTTCCGCCCCAAATCCAGCATTTGGATTTTCAGCTCTTTGCCCGACTGAGATAAACCCGGGAGGCTCATTCTGGGGTTGGGGTAAAGGCTTGAGGAGGTAAAAAAGAACATTTGTCCTTGGTAGAGTCCAGGAGGAACCCCATTCCCCATCCCTGGATGTGTCCGCGGCCAGGTTGGGCGGGGCTTTAAGGAAGGTGTCCCTGCCCGTGGTCTTTAAGGTCTGTTCCAACCCAAACCATTCCAGGATTCCATGAAAGCCCAGGATCATTCCCTCTGGGAAATTAGCACTTCATGCTTCCCATTTCCCCAGTTTAGAGAGAAAGAACTTCCCCGAGCTGCACCCACCCGCCAGGGGAAGGAACATCCAGGATTGCCCCACGAGACCCTGTGGCTCCTATGATTTCCCATCTGTCCGTGGATTCATTGAATGCACATAAAAAAGGGGCATGTGGAGCAGGTTTGTTAAATTAATTAAACTAATAAAAATATTCGTATGAAATCAGAGCAGCTTCTGAACAGCTTAAAAATAAAGGGATGAGGGTTGGAATTTGTCACAGGCTCCGCCTCCTTCAGGACACCTGGAGCAACTGGAAATTGTGAATACACAATAAATTTGTTCTTTTTTGTAACAAACAGGTTTGTGTAATTTTTCTGCTTTTGCTCTCTTTTTAATCACTCCTGGTTGTCCTCCTCCCTCCATTTGTCCCTTTGCAAAATCCTTGAGGATTTGGGGAAAAAACAGGGAGAAATTGGCACAAATGCCACAGAAAATGGTTAAATTTGGAACCAGAGTAAGCGGAATCCAAGCCCTTGGCTCTGGCTGAGTAATCCCTCAACCTCTGGCTGCTTTTTTTGGAGTAATTCCATGTGTTTGGTGACAAATTAAGGATCTGCTCTGCCCAGAACCAACGTGGAATGAGCAGTGCTCCAAGTTCATCCACAGGGATACAGGAGGATGAAGAGTGCACAACGTGTTTAAACCAAGAATTATTTCCATTGTCTGGAAATGAGATCCACCACAAGCAAAGGAGTTCTAGAAGCAAGGGAAAGCACCATTCCCAGCCAAGGTCTTTCCCGAATCCCCCACAAAACCCGCACATTTGCGAACAAGCCTTCGTTACAAAAGTAAATTTATTCTGACCTCACTTTTATAGCTCTTTTTTTCTTTTCTTAATTCCTCGTAACAATTTATAAATAACTCCTGGTCGCGGCTGCCACAGCTGGGGGCAGGTTCAGTGTTTGGGGAGGTACAAAAAAGGAGACTCTGGGAAGTTTGGCGGGACTAGAGCACCATGGCCTGGGGATTCCCGAGGAGCAGCGGAGCCAGGCGCAGGAGCGCCCGCACCGGCACGTGCAGCCTCCGCAGCTTCAGCAGCAGCTCCGAGAAGTTCCTGCTCCCTAAAAACATCCAAAGCAAAGGAAAAGGGTGTCAAAATGAGGGAAGATTTGCCCAAAACTAGAGGGAGAAGCTCCAGGGAGCTCTGGAGGTGTCATCCCATGGGATCCGTTTGTCATGCGCGGGGTGGAAAGTGAAGTTTTACAGAAGTTCCCAAATCTGGGATCCCAAATCCCAGGAGGAACACTGAGGAAAGGAACACCCAGAAGAGAGGTGTGTAACAGGCAACTGGAATCTTCCAAACTCAGACACAGGAAGTCGTGGCTGGCACAGGATTCTTGGAATAGGCCCCGGATTCCTCATGGATGTGGTGACATTCCCATCCCAGCCCTAAGCAAGGAACAGAGCTCCCAAAATGAAGGTCCAGCTGCCTTTCTTTTCCCTCAGAAACCTCAGGACTGGTGTATGCCGAGGCTGCAGGAGGGCAAGGAGAAGCTGCCCAGTGAAAGGAACCAGGATTTCCCCAAATCCCAGTTCCAGACTCACCTTCCAAGCCTCCGGCTGCCAGCTGCCCCGGCGTGGGCACGGAGTGGTAAATCAGGAAGCACGCCAGCATGCTCAGCTGGGATTCCTCCGGAGCCTGCCCGCTCAGGTAGGAATGCAGGGAGATGTCCCCTCCGGCTGCAAGGCACAAGGAATACCCTTGGTGACATTTGGGAAGCAAGATTTCCATGGATAAATCCCACTGAAAGCCTCCATTCCCCACAGAAGGCGGGCTGGGAGGTTGTTTTCCAACCTCCTTCCTTCTGCCATGGCCACCCTGCTGTGGTCGCCGCTCACTTTGGCTGCCAGAAAATTCTTCCTGTGCAGGATGAGGAAGGAATTTTCTCTGGGAAACATCACCTTCCCTGCTAAAAACCTCCCACCACTCCAGGCAAACAATTCTACAGGGAATGTTCCACACCAAACTGAAAAGGAGTTGGTTTGTGCCAATGCCTTCCCTTCCCTCATCAGTTTTCCATAATTTTGAGGCAAAAATCCACCTGGATCATCAAGACGAGAACCAGGTGAGCAACAGGGGATGGAATGAGATGGGCTTTAAGGTCCCTTCCAAAACCATTCCAGGATTCCAGCACTGGATTGGATTGAAATTCCTCCCTACCCTGAAGCCACTGATCCAAGGTGTTATCTATGGTGCACTTCATCACGGGCAGGAATTCTGAGTTCATGAAGAGCCCGCGGGTTGGATTCCTGCTCATCCTCTCCTGGTGGCTCCGGGAGCTGAAGAATTCCAGCACCAGCTTGATCTGCCACAGCTCGAAAGTCTCGGACATTTCCCGCCTTTCCAGCCTCCTCACGGCCTGGCAGGGGGGAGAGCGGGAATTGGAGCGGGAATGAAACAGGAAGGAAATGCTCCTCAACCTCTGCCCGCCCCAGTCTGGAAAAACACATGGAATGGCCACTCTTTGCTCCCCCAAAACTGGGAAAAAGTGTTGCTTCCAACAGGAAGAGGAGTTTCCTACCTGATCGATGGCGATGTACGTGGGCAGCATCTCCGGGTTCTCCTGGGTCACGCACTCGTAAAGGATGGAGGAGAAAAGATCCAGGATTTCCTGTTTCTGAGGAAAGACAGGTGTCAGGCACAATTTATTCCAGGTTCCTGCCTCCATTAAAGGTAATCCATGCAGTGGCATCACAGGAATTTGGGATAACTAATGACACCACTTGACTTCTTCCCTGGGATAATTAAACTGGGTTTTACATCCTCCCTTAAATCATTTTTGAACAAATTCCACGCTAAACCCTTCCATGACTTCCCCTAAATGCTTCAGGGCTCTCGGGATTGGTTAAACACATTCCTCAAGGAATGGGACAAAAAAATCCCAATACCAAAGCAACAGGAATCAGAGGATCACCCTTTCCCACCTTGTATTACACAACATCCTGCAGGATATTCCCCATTCCCGCTGTCTGCAGGGCTGAATTCTGCTCTGGAGTTTACCATGGACTTTCCCAACTTTTTATCCATGGAAAAACTGTTGGTCCACACCAACACTTCCTACCTGGCCCATGTTCACAGTCGGTTTGCAAAAATAATCGGCGAAGGAAAAGAGAGCAGGATCGGAAGTGAAAGCGGAAATTGCTTCCGGCTGGAAAAAAAACCAGGGATTAAAACACATTCCTAAAATGAACTTTTTGGGTTTGTGCACAAAGATAACAACAACCGATTCCCAAAGCGTCCAGAACACGAGGGAGTAGACTGGAACCCACACCAAAGGTCGGAATCCATGATCTAAAGGTTGGACTCCATGATCTCAAAGCTGCATTTAAAGATCTAAAGGTTGGACCCAATCCAAAGGTTGGACGCCATGATCTAAAATTTGGATTCAGTCATCTAAAGGTTGGACACTATCTAAAGGTTGGAATCCATGATCCAAAAGCTGGATTCAATTATCTAAAAGTTGGATTCAGTGATCTCAAGGCTGGACTTGATGATGAAAAGGTTGGACTCCAAGATCTAAAACTTGGATTCAATGACCTAAACGTTGGATTCCACGACCCTGGAGCGCTTTTCCAACCTAAATGATTCCATGATCCAGCACTTCATGGGCAGGACGTGTCCAACGCTCGTGCCTGCCCACAGCAGATGCAGCTCCACGTGGCTGTCCTGTGAAAGCCACCAGAATTCCCTCCCTCAGCAGCATTCCTGGCGGGAAGCCATCCCGGGAGCGCTACCTTGAACGCCCGCGCTTCGGAGTTGCGGTGGGTGACGGTCTGTGCCAGGAGGCTGCGCCAGCCCATGGGATCCTCCTTGTAGGAGAGCTGCCCAGCTCGGAGCTTCACGTACAGGATGCCACCCTTGGAAAGGATCGACCTGGAATGGCACAATGGGGAATTTATGGAACGGGTTCAAAGAGAGGAAATTCAGGCTGGATACTGGGAACGAATTCTTCCCTATGAGGGTGGGGAGGCCCTGGCACAGGGTGCCCAGAGAAGCTGTGGCTGCCCCTGGATCCCTGGAAGTGCCCAGGGCCAGGCTGAAGAGGGCTTGGAGCAACCTGGGACAGTGGAAGGTTGCATGGCAACCTGCACCCATGGCAGGGGTGGAATGGGATGCTCCTTAAATCCCTTCCAACCCAAAGCATGCTGTGCTAATGGACTGTGCTTAATTTAATCCTTCCAGCTGACAAGAGGGTGATGGATCAATGACTGGACTCATTCTCTTGGAGGTCTTTTCCAGCCTAAATGATTCTGGGGTTGATCAATGGCAATCAAATGACCAAAAAGCACCACGTTGCTGAGCACAGACGCAGCTGGTTCCTCCCACCCCTCACTGGGGAGGGCAAAGACGAGAATGATTCCCCCCCCAGATCCTGTGTTCCGGTAAAACCTCTGGTTCCCACAGCTGCCCCCCAGGTTTCGAGCGTGTCACGAGGGGGGGCGGCACTTTGTGACATGGGGTGACACGAGAAAAAGAGCATTTCACAGGGCAGTAACAGTCCCCAACAGTCTGGGAAACGTGACATCACCACCACTCAAAACCAAACCAAAACCATGAGTTGTAGCTGCTCTCTGGTGCCTCCATCCCACTGCCAATCTCTGTGGGTTTTACTATCAGGTTTTCCCCCGACGCTGTTTTTTTGCATGAATTATTCACCTCAATGGGTGAAACCCAACTCTGCAGTTTCTTTCTTCCCCCCTAAAGTGCTGTCAGATGCACAACAGTGACTTGATGAAACCCAGGTTTCTTTCTGAGCTGTGGGAGGGTTTAAAAAAAACCTATGAAATACGACTACTACGAGGTCATGATTCAGTTGAGCATTAAAAAAACACTTACTGGAGATGAGTTGTTCCCTTGCTTAAATCTATTAATAATTCCCAGTACCGCGGGCCCTTCACTCTGATCTGTCAACAGAAACATTTTATTACTAAATATAACCAGAATCATTGAATTCAGAGGTTTCTACTGTTTTTTTCTGGGCTGTTTTATAGTGTTGCCCACCCAGAAAATTCAGGAGGAGGTTTGTGTCTCCTACAGGGAATTCCCTGCTACATCAGATCTTGGAAGATCTTGATCAAGACAGAAGACAGAGAATTGTCTTTGGAATCATAAGGGGACAACATTGTCCAGAATCAGGCTAAGGAATCAAAAGTCATCAAATCTCAGCTCTTGAGATTTGTGACCCAAAATCCAGGTGATTTTCCATTAAAGCAGAGATTTCCTTTACCTGCTTCAGCAAGTGGAGCTCTGGGAGAAGCGTGGGTGCCATCAGCTCCTCGGTGGCCTCCCCGTACCACTGCGTGCCCTGCAAAATGCCACAGGAGCCACGGCTCAGGAAAGCTCCTTTCCGTGGGAAAAGGAAGGAAAGGGGCATCTCGTGGGGAACAACTGCCCTGGCAGCAGGCAGGGGGTTCTGCTCCCAAGGAAACACAGGACTCATATCAGTAAACATGGATTTCCCAAGCCGTATTTCCCATGGATGGATGGATCAACACCTAACGCTGGGCAAGGCTGAAAAGCGAAAGTTTGGGAAGCAAACTGTAATGGGAACATGGAGAACTCTTTGCCAGAACCACAGAGCTGCACCTCTTCCCCCTAAAAATTCCAAGAACTCTTTCCTGAGCATCCCCCTTCTCACATATAAAATAAATCCCACAGAAAGGACTCTTCCCTGAAGGACACCTGATGGAAGCACCAAGGAGAAACACCACGTTGCTCATCTCAGAATCAGGAGAAGGCTTGGAAAACACAAATGGCCACCTCTGTGCCTTTGGAAGTTCTTTTGAGAGGGGGGAGGACTTGGGTCAGCCAGGACAGCCTTCCTTGCCTGTTTGAAGGCTCAGGTGACTCTCCCTGTCCTCCCTTCTGCTCTCCAGGTGCCACCAAGGTTGAGCCCAACCCTTTGCTTATTTGTGCAGAATTCACCTCGTCTCCACCACAACTCGAAACCAAACCAAGACTGGAGGCCACGCCAATGAAAACTGGGATAAATCCGAGTGTTTGGTCATCCCACAGCTCTCAGGGCCTCCCAGCCACGTTACCTTGTAGGTGACCTCTATGAGGGCGTAGCAGGGGGTGTTGGAATCCACGTCCACGGGAGTGAGGAGCCTCGGCTCGGCTGCCAGCACGTACAGGTGACGCAGAGCCTGCAGGTGGTACCTGGGGTGGGAACCAGGAGCTCAGCACGGGCTGGCAATGACCCCAGACACCCAGTTCCAGCTCCACACCCAAATACACCTCGTGTAGCCGTGGTATTGGTTAATTAACAGAGCAGGGCTTAATGGAGCAGAACCAAAATGGATTAAGGGTCATAAACGGACAGATCTTCCATGAAAATCTTTCCAGCTGAGCAAAGTGGAGCAGCCACACCACAGGAACACAGCAGAGCTGGTGTCTCCTCACTGATCAAAGATCCCTACCACTGCCACTCATTTCTCCTGTTTCCCACATTGCTTTTAATGGAGGACCTCCAAAAACTGATTTTTGGTAAAAATCCATCATTAGTCTTTTGTAAGAAGATGGTTCAGCTGAAGGCAGTGGGATCCCCATGAAAGCCTTACCGATTGTCCGTGCTGTGAACAGGGAAGTGAGGGTACAGAGCACAGAGCAGAGCAGCAATGGACGAGTTGGAAGTGCTCAGGGAATATCTGTAGGAAAAAACCACCATCCTTCAGAATTCCTTCTAAAAAACACAGCAGGCCAAAATGTTTTGGTGGGATGAGGAAAGGAATTTCCAGAAGAGTACAAAGACAACAAGACCTTCCTTTCCTTTATGTATCCATGTGACATTAAAACAAAGGGAAATGGAGGGAATGCAAATCAGGGATGAGATCTGCCTCTGGAAAAGGCCAATCACCTTCCTCCTCCCAGGAAGAGCAGCCCCAGAGCCATGTGGTGAGCCAGGTGGAAGCCGTAGTTCATCTCTCCCCCCGTCTTCTTGTGCATGAATCGGCAAAGCTGGAGCACTTTGAGGTTCCCAGAGCCGGCCATGACCATGGCCAGGGCCAGGAGCAGGACACTCAGGCACGTTTCCAGGTTATAGTGACCTGTCTTCAAGCACAACAGAGAGGTTTCATCACAATTCCATGGCCAACAGCACATTCCAGGCGGGATGATCCATTCAAGCTTTCTACCCCGGAGCTTGAACTCCCCAGAAAGAGGGAGAGCCAGCAAAGTCCTTCAAATTATTCCCAGCTCTGCCACATCCTATAAATCATGTGTAATCTAGGAAATTGAAAGGGCTGGGTCTTTTCCCATTGAGGTTTTGCTGATGGTCACACAAAGCCATCTTTTTGCTGGAAGGAAACTTGGAAAAACTTACTATGGACGCTGTCGGAGCCGACAAACACTTCAGGAAATCCGTGGCATATTTGTACTGGAAAGAGAAGAAATGCCCAGTGGATATGGATCCAAAGGGTAAGTGACAGCTCCCTGGGAATGGAAGGGAATAAAATACACCCCCCCCTCTTACCAGGCACTGAAATGCTGCCAGGTTTTCCGAGCCGGCAAAGCGAAATCCCAGGGATAAACACGCTCCGGCGATGATGTAGACGTGAGCTTGCCTAAGGAACAACACAAACAGGAAATGACTAAATGTTCCTCTTCTCCTCATCTGAATACACAGCACAAACTCCTTTATCCCTTAAAAAAAAGGGAAGATTCATCCTTTATAGAAGGAGATCCCGCATAACAAAACTCTCCTTTATGGGACATTAAAATTCCCTAGGAGGAGATTTTTGGGATGTTACTCACGCCAGCGTTTCCAAGCTGAGGTCTTCTGAGGAAGGCAGCTCTGTTGCATGAAGAGAGATAATGTTCTCTCTTATGATCTACAAAAAGCAGGAAAGAAAAACGAATCCAGGGAAAACAAAAAAAAATTAACTGAAACTTTGGCCATCAAGAGCTCCTAAGTGATACCAAACAGGTCTAAGGCCATCAGCATCCTGTAGTTCTCATAGGTATTGAGCTCATTAGGTCTTAAAAATTCCATAAAATATCTTGGAATATCACTGATCTCACTGTTGGGAAGTTATTCCTAGTGCTCAACTCCACGCACCTGGCAATGCAGGGAAAAGAAATCCCTTCCTTTCCATGACATCATTTTGTGTCTGGAACAACCCCACCCCTCCTCAATCCTCTCCTTTCCAGTCCCCAGTGCTCCTAAAATCCAGGGATCCCACGGAACAGTCACCTTTGTCAGGTTAACGCTCATTTCCTTGTGCTCCTCACGTGACTATGGAAATACCCTCATGGAGAACAATCCAGGGAGGTGTAAAATTGGGAAGCAAACACACCACATACAAACACCTACCTGAGGCACATTGCTGTTGACCCACTTGGAATCGGGCAGGATGTCATCCCACAAAATCAGGCATCGAGCCAAGGTCTGGAACAAGGGAGAAAACCAAACTGTGAGGGAGAAAATTAACCTATGGAGTTGGGAAAAGCTGTAAAAATGCACATAAATGTGTCTTCTGACTATTTCTCCATTAATTCCGTCTCCATGACAAGGAAGCTGCCACACTACAAGGAGGAACTGTTGGAAGGGGTGAGTTTGGCTGGGAAGCAAAGGATTCTGGATGATGGGCACGTTTGGGCTGGAATTCCAAAACATCAGCTAAACAGAACTGAGGAATGAACCCAAGGAAAATCTTACCCTCAACAAAAGGAATTCTGGTTTGACAAAGTCCAGCAAATACATTGTATCCGGTGCTTTGAGCCAGTCAGCAATGGATCTGCAGGGAAAAGCAAAGGAAAAGGGTTTCCCAGGTCACATTCCAGCAATTCCAAACCTCAGCCAGAGCCAGCACCAGGGCAGGTGAACCCTGCCGGAATTCCCAGGTACAAATACCTGTTGTTGGTCTTCAGGTAGATCATGGCAAGTGCAAGGGTGGCACCTGGACACGTCACGTCCACGTTGATGGTGTCTCCTTCCTGGGAAAACACAGGGAACACTTCCCATAGGTTCAGTTGGAAGGGAACGATGCTCCCAAACTCATGGAGACACCTCCCAGACTTCCAATTTAAATGAGCCAGAGCTGGCCCCACGTACCTTGATCTGGTAACTGGGAGATTTGTGCTTCTCCCTGTGCATCCCCGCCTGGAATCTCCTGTGTCCCCCCACCATGTACTGGTAGAGCTGCTCGGGAACGTTGAGGTCCGACATCCCAATCAGGTTACTGCCATGCTAAGGAACGGAAGGAAGGAAAAGCCTGGAAGTGCCTTCCTCTAGGAGAAAAACCCACAGGCAGCTGGGAGCCAAGGATGGAAGGGCTCTTGGAATGCTGTCCCAACGGATAACGAGTCTCCTAATTGCAGCTGACTTACCCCAAGGCACACCATTCCCAAGGCCAGCCCTGATGCCAGGGAATAGGACTCTCTGTCCGTGCAATATTCCATTTCTGGGCCGGGGGGACGCCCTGGAGAAACCAAAGCAGCAAAATTCACCTTTGAAAATGCCAGCTTATTGCTTAAGTCCTAATGAAAGGAGAAAAAAACATCTGTCCTTCCTTAGGGAAGCCCTCAGTGGAAGGACAAGGAACTGCCAGTTTATCCCCCCACTCCCAAAAGGCAACTCCCTCCTAAACGTTACGGCTGGAGGTCAGAGCCACAGGGAAAATGCCAGGTTTAACCGAGGATACTTTAAGATCCTGAACCCATCCAAATGCTGCTGCTAAAAAAGGATTGCACGTATCCAATTTCCAGAAACACAGCAATTCCAAGCCTCAAAATTTATCCCATTCCCTGTTTAATAAACCACACAGTCTTCACGTAAAATTCCACACAAACAGGAATAAAAGCTGTTACAAATGAATTCAGAATGAGAGCACAAATGAGATCATAAATCTGCTGCTCACAATCAGCCCCTAAAGCCTAGTGCTTAAAAAGCCTTAGAATTCCAAACAGGGGAATTCAGGACACCAAATTTCCAGGTGGAAGAAGCAGGAACAGCGATGATGCTGCCACATTTCTCCTCCTAAACTCAGGGACTTCCCTTTTTACGCTGCACAAGCTCCCAGGAGGGACCATGAGGTTTGGAAAACGAGAGGAGAACGTTGTGGTGGGAGGTGCCAACGTTCCAACTCCCAGCTCCCTGGAGCACACGGCGACCATCCCAGCCCTCATCCCGTTCTTCCAGCGTCGGCACCCACCTATCTCAGCCAGCAGCACCTCGGCAGTGTGCCTGTGGGCAGTGCCCTGGTAGACCAGGCCAATCCCGACCACGGCAGCCACCTGGACGTTGTGGGGGACATCCAGCTCGGTGGAGGTGGGCGGCAGCAGGGCAGGGATGTGGATGCTCAGCAGGCGGGTGATGGCCATGTCCATGGTGCCCAGCTTGGCGGCGGAGACACCGAGCAGGAGCCCGATACTCGTCATCTCGTGGCCCTGGGCAAGGGGACAAGGAGCAGTGAGGCACATCCAGGAATGGGAAAACCCCTGTCCCGGTGTTCCTGTCGCCTATCCCAACGAGCCGTGTGCAGGGTGGAAAGATCTGGTGGTAAAACTGCTGGAATCTTTGAATGGAAATGAAGTCTCCCCATTTCGCAGAATTCCAGAATATTTAGGGTTGGAAGGGACCTCTGGAGATCATCCAGTCCATCCCCCTCTGCCCACTCAGAGCAGGTGACACAGAAATGTGTCCACGTGGGTTTGGAATTTCCCCAGAGACCCCATACTCTCCCTGGACAGCTGTTCCAATGCTCCACCACTTCCACAGAAAGAAGTCCTTCCTCACACTGAGGAAGGATCCTTCCAACCCAAACCATGCACCACAGCCACAACAAAGCAACTCAGACATTCTCCCACACCGGGAAACTTCCAATCCAACGGTCCAAAGAAACCTTCTGGTTTTTTATTCCTTGTTTTGCCTAAAGGATCCAATCCCACTGGGATCTGGCTCTTGGATGTGCCAGAAGGCCTCACCTTTGTTAGGTAGTCGTGGATGTTGAGGGTGGCCAGCTTGGTCAGGTGCCCGTTGAGGCCCAGGGCCATGAGGAAGCCCGCGTACTCATTGGCCAGCTCGGCGATTTTGGGCTTGTTGTAGACGATCCAGGCGGAGTCGATCTGGGAAGCGGGAGCGATCTTCAGGCCGGCGGCCACCCCGTTGTGGAAGCTGGCCCAGCAGGCCATGTTGGGGGGCACATCGATGTTCCCGCTGTTCAGATCCACGGTGGTGTTCCTCGGAGGAGCGCGGCCTGCCATGGGAGAGGGGATAACAGCAGTCGGGAAAAGCCAAGCTCTTCATCCAGGGCCAAGAGAGGGAACAGCCCCGATCCAAGAATCTTCAGGAATGTCAGGACAGCCCTTCGTGGGATCTCCATCCTGTATGACCCCAGCATTGGCCAGTTTAGGCCATTTTTCCACCTGTCTCTCCTTCTGCACCCGATAAAAGGTCTCAGTGTTTGATAACACTGGCCCTGACCATTCCAGAAGGACCTCCCACCATTCCAGGTGGCCGATTCAAAGCCCAAAGGAGCTGCTTCCTCACAAAACCCACACTTGAACCATGAAATTCTCGGTGGAGAAGGTGTCACAAATATTACAGCGAGTTCAGGAAAAAATGGGGTAACAACTGGAAGCAAGCCCATCCTGCTCTGGGATGCACTGGGAAGGAAGCCCTGACCAACGTACCGGTGAGGTTCAGCTTAGGGATGGGAAGCTGCTCCGTGGGCACGGGATGGTAGGAGAACAGGGTGAACATTCCTCGTCCAACTGGGAGCGCCATGGTTCGCTGGCACAGCTGCAGCAACCTGGTGGGGAGGTGAATCCAAAACCGTATGGAAAATTTGCCCAAATATAAACCATCTACAGACAACAGGCACTGGACAGAACCATTTTTCCCTCGTTGTGACTCCTTCCTCCTCCTTTTGAACCAAATCTTTGGTCCTTACAAGGTTCACCTCCAAGACACCTTTTAGCTGTCGGAACCTGGCACTATTTTTCCCTTAAAGCTGGTCCAATAAACCCATTCCACGGACACTTCCCGGCCGCGCTGGAAGCGAGGTGAGAGGAGAAAGGCAAGCGAAGGTGGCTGCCCTGTGGGATCCTGCTATGAGTGGTGCTAACACCGAGTACAGAGTTGATGAGGTGCTTCCAAGAATGCCGACCACAATTCTCTACGATTTAGTCTGGAAACACTTTCTAGACTCCTTAGATTACTCAGCTCCCTAGGTCAGACTCAGAGCATTTCACAGGGCAACGCTGCTCTCAAGTTTGCTTTTTAATTTGGCTTTTAAAGAGGAGATTTTTAACCCCCCCAAAAAAGGAATAAAGAACGAGGATGGAGACAATCAAGGCCACTGGGCATAGGAGGTTTGAAAGGAGAGAGGGATGGGACAGCGAATGTGCTTTCTGTGGAATTCCAAGGTCCCCTGACCCAAGACCAGCCCTCAACAAACGGTTCTCCAGCTTTAGGCAGGGGATGGATGATTTGGTCTCTACAGGGTAGGTCCTGCTTATATTTTACTTTTTTTGGGCAGAAAAAAGTGCTACAAAGTCTCTTCAAGCCCAACTGACCTCAGTGTGCTCTTTGGGGTTCCCACTGAGTGTCCTTCCCAAGAGCCCCCAACTCCAACACAGCAGAGCTCCAATCCACGGAGCTCCAAAGACTCGGATTATTAATTTCTTTTAAAATTAGATTCTGAGCCACCAAAAATATTCCCACAACCTTTCAGCTGAATGAAATACTGGGAAATAGAAACAGCTGGAAATGGAGAGAGCTCCAAGGCCACATCGGATGGGGCTTGGAGCAACCTGGGCTAGCAGAAGGTGTCCCTGGCCATAGCAGAGGTAGGAATGAGATGGGCTTTAAGGTCCTTCCAACCCAACTCAACTCAACCCAACTCATCCCAACCCAACCCATTCCATGCTTCCATGATTCCTCACCTGTTTTCCTTCTCCTCGATGTACTCGTGGTCACTGGCTTCGGGCATCTGCACCACGTTGACCCGGACGGGCCGGGCGCTCTGCAGGAGCCTCCGCACCTCCTGCACCCTCAGGTCCTCGCTCCAGATCAGGGACATCACCTCCTCGTTCATGTCGTTCATGCCATCCTCGTCCTCCTCCGACTCGGCCGCCGACGGAATATCCGAGGACGGCACGGTGCCCACGGACTGCAAGGGAAAGGGAAAGGGAGAAGACAATTCCAGGGGGGAAAGCTGTCAGAAAGACACCACACCCTGAACTCACCCAGCACAATGATGGGTCTGTACAGAGGTGGACACACCGATGGAGTGTCACAACATTCCCGTGCTCCTTACAGGAATTTAAAGGCCTGGAGGATTTCCAAACATGGAAATCAAGTACTTCTGCACATCCAAATGGGATAAATAACTAAAAACAAGAGGAGATGACACCTCGGATACATTGAGGAGGTGATGCGTGACGTAGCTCTTGTCCTTTCAAAACTCTTCCTTCTTTCATAGAAGCTGTAGGAAAGGGTTTTCCTTTCCCTGCCTACTCCATCAGCCCAGTTTGTGGTTATTGCAGTTTGTGACCAGCCCAGTCCATGATCAGCCCAACCAGAGCTGCTGTTCTGCAGATTCTGCTCCAAACCCTGCATCATTTTTCAAAGAATCGATGTTTTCACGAATCAGTTTGGATTCCCTCCACAACCGCCTCGGAAAACCAGATTACCCATTAAAACAAACAGCCTGCACAGCAGAAAATCCCAGAATTCCTCACTATCAGACAACCTGGGGTTCACCACAGCACCAGAACGGTTTTGGAACTTCCACACGTGACCAGAAAAGCACCAAAGCTTAGGAGCACTCTTGGAAAACCCTTTTTCCATGCAAGATCTACGAAATGCTCTCCTAAAACTCTGCTCTCCTGTTTGTTCACATCACACCAGTGATGCAGAGGACCCAAAGGGAACAGATGTTTCTGTGGTGCTCTGGGAAGACGTGGCCCCAAAAAGGTGAGAAAACGAAGAGCTGATGAATGAAACCCAATTTCTTCTGGTAAATCCACGCTCAATCTCAACACGCAGCTGCACCACCCAGAGCAGCGGCGTCCGTTCTGAAACAGGAAACTCCACCCTGCCCTCCTGAGAAATGACAAACAATTTGGGGTTTGGAGCTCACTTTGGCCTTTTAAGGTCACATCAATTCGAGGCATTGTTATAAAGTCAGTGATAAAAATCAAACATCATCATTTTTGACGATTCGTGAGGGTTTCAGTTGGGCACAGCTTCCAGCAGCAGCAAACAAAAAGGGTGTTTTATGTGGTGGCATGTGGGGTTTGACCTGGAGTTAATTAACCCTTCTGCCAAACTAATTACACTTTTGATATGAAATTAGTCATAATGTCTCTGTTGTAGAAAACGGAAACAATTTTAATATCCCTTCCAAAGTTGAGACACGAAAAAAAAGGGATCTTGACCAAGATGTACTTGAGATTCCAAATCCCAGTTCCTGACTTTGGAAAAGGCTCCCATCCTTCTGCCATGAAGATCTCATGGATCTGCCATGCTTTATGTCAGGAAAAAAAAAATTTTTGGCTTCCAACAAAGGACATTTCAGTGAGATGCAATTCCTTGAGATGCTGGTGATTGCCACCATCAGAAGAAAATGTTGAAGAGAAAAACACCACTTTCTAAAAAAATTATTTTACCTCAGGATACAAATAAATAAAACCCTTTTTTTGGGGAAAAAAGGAGAAATATGGCAAGTATATTTCCAAACCCAGCTCTTCCAGAGGAAAGGGAGATGCCAGCCACTCCAACACAAGGAGCCACTGACAAATATCCACTTCCTTCTCCTTCTGCCATGGTCTGATGGCAGATCCTCTGCAGAAAGTACCAAAGGATGGGAGGAGGAGGAATCCAACAGCTCTGGAGGCAAAACTTTTGTCTAAATTTTAAAATGTGATTTGTCTTGAGTTTTCCCAGCTATCCATGATTACCCCCCCTGCTGGATGTTGGTTTTCACACCAAAACCCTCGTGCGTGTAAACCCTCGATTTTTTCACCCTCAATTTGAGAATTAAGCCAGAAATTCCCGAGCCGAGCACCCTGCCTGAGCCCTGGGATTGGGAAATCCCTTTGTGGCCATACTCACGGATTTTCCCTTCTGCAGGCTCCCTTCCCAGGCCTGCTTGGACAGATCCTGGCGGCTGATGAGGAGGCAAACGGCTTCCGGCCAGTCCGAGGCCGGCTGCTCCCGGCACTGGTAGATGGCGTCTCGGATGGGAAGGGCCACGCCAAAGGGAAGAGATTCCAGATCCCTCAAGGTGAAACCTTAAAATTAAGGAGAGGAAAAAAAAAAAAGCCCAGAAAGGGTTATCAATCCCAGACAAAGAGTGTTTCCCGTTATCCAAGCACAAGGTTATTCGGGAATGTTGTTGTTCTGCTCTTACCAACACTGGTCATCCAAAGGACCAGTTTTTCAGCCAGGCTGGAAACAGAAGTGCTGGATTTGAAACTGCACCTGGAAAATCAAGGAGAAGCCAATGAAAGCTCACCCAGAAGTCAGCAGACAGCCACATATTCAATAAAACAGCACCAAAAGCCTCCATACCGATTGTCATCCTGGTCCATCTGCTGCTTCCGTTGGCCTAGGAAAGACAAGGCTGCGTTAATTCCATGTCTTCCAAGCTTCAGGCACTCCCAGGATGGAGTCAAAGCATCCTTACCCGATGTGATCTTGTACAAATAATGGGAGGCTTCGTTCAGCACGGCGCTCTCGTCCCCAAGGATGTAGAGAGCCACACTCTGGGGAGGAGAGACACCAAAAAAAGTCATTTTGGGGCTGATATTCCTTTGCTTCCCAGAAAAACAGGCAGGAAATAACTGGAATACAACCTCGGCAATGGGGGAGGTTTATTGTGAATAAAAGGGGACTGAAACAAACTTTTAGGCTTTAAGGCCTGGGGAAAAAAAAAAAATTTATCCTGAAACAATTCGCGGAATTTTCACTAATGGCTCCAGAGGTAAAAAGACAAATATGTTCCCAAGGGAAAACCACGTTCCCAGTCATCCTCGTGGTGTTTCTCACGCTCCATTTCTCCCGCAGGACACACGCATTGTTTGCAGACACCTGTTGCTACTCAATTTTCTCCACACCTGGGATATTTTGTGAAGGTTCCAAGTGAAAAGCTGTTGGGTCCAGCCAGCAAAATCCAAGGGATCAGTCACCCTATTTTGGTAATTCTGGGGAAAATCCCATCCAGGTAAACTGATTTTGTGGGTTTTATGAAGATCTTTCAAGTCTGCTGAGCTCTGCAAGGGCAGATCTGGCAGAGGGAGGAGGAAAATAGATCCTGGTTTTTCTCCCTGTTTTTCCTCCTCAGGCTCGACACCTCTGCTTCCAGTTGGAAGGGCTTTTCCATCAATGAGTGAGGAAGTGATGCTGAGCAGGAGATACCATCAGCACTTCCAGCTACTCACAGGACTCAGTGTTGATGTTGGGGCATGGCCAAGGAGAAAACCGGGGAATTCTCATTCCCAAAATACAGGTAACTCCAAGTTCCACTACTATTTCGCACAAACCACAGAAAAACACAGAAGCAGTGAAGCTGCTCAGCTCCAACACCTCCTTCCTGCCTAGAAAATCCATCCAGTGGATGAATCCCTCTGTTATTTCACCTTCCTTTAGGGATGTTTCACTCCCAGGAAATCCAGCAGCTGGAGCAAGCCCGGCCCACAGGGCAGTGCTGACAGAACAAGGCACATTCCCTGTCCCCCAGTACTCACCAGTACCACCAGTTTGCTCCTTTCACAGATCCCTGGCAAGTAGGGATAAGGCTGCACTCCCTCTCCCTTCAGGCAGGAGCTCAGCCACTGGAAGATACTTGGAGGCTCAGCAGAAAAAAAGGTGGGATGGAGCATGAAACCTGTTTGGACTTAATATGAACAGCAAAGACCAGGAGTTCAGAGAAAAGGCACAAGAATTCCTCACCATTCCCAAAGAAAACCCTCCAGAACTTCCTTCAATGACAAAAATCCAGCATTTCCCTCCAAAATGTTCCAGATCTCTCCTGTCAGATGGGATTTAACGACAGGAATGAAAACTCGAGGCATCTATTTAAGGAAGAAAAACTATCTCAAAGGAATAAGCAGGAAGTAATCCTCCAGCAGGAAGGGAATGTTAAGAACAAAGGGAATATCCAAACAGCATGGAATATCCAAAGGTTTAAACTCACCCTGGTCGATTATGCAGGTCTGCCTGGAGGTTTTGACAAGGGCTGGGTAGTCCCTGTAGTAATAATCTATGTAAGCTTCCAGTTTTAAATCCCTGGAATGACAGAGAGGGGAGTCACAGACTGGGAAAAAACCATTCCCGCTTCCTGGGTGCCACCTCTGGGCAGTGGGTACTACTGGGGAAGAATGTGGAGCCACAGAAAAAAACAAGAAAGGTTTTAAACGTCCCCTTTCTTCAAACACAGGGCAAGTTTGCTCCAATTTGGGCAATCCCACCAAAAGGAATGATTTTCCAGTGGGAATACCTGGCCAGCTGAACCAGGAGGACCACGAGGGAGCGGAGTCCTTCTCCCATCAGGCTGTTCAGCTTGAGCTCCTCGTAGATGAGGTGGAGAACAAAGAAGATGGCAGGAATGTGGGCGAAAAGGAGGGTGGAGGAATCCAAGCTGAGGCTCTGGGAAAAGTCATCCTTGGAAGCAGAAACTTCCAGAGGGTCCAGGCGCAGAGCTTTGGCAACGGGATGAGACTCGAAATTCCTGTGGTAGTCAGAGCTCAGGAGATATTCCCAGTCCTAGAGCAAAGAAACAGGGAAGAGAGGCAGAGGATCCATGGGGAACGTAACTTCCAGCAAGGTAATTCCAAAGCACTGTTACAGAGGAATTTTTTCCCTACAAACCAATCCAGATGTAGCTGTTGGATGGAAAACGTGCTGCACGAACCCTGCAAACCACAGGGATTCAGTGATGAAGCTCCATCCTTCCCATAAAAGAATCAAAGCCTTCATTCCTTAATCCACCCTAATTCTCTCTGGAAGTGAGAATCCTGACAAACATCACACGGTGCAGCTTTGGAAAAGGAAACTTTTCTATCCCAAAGGTTTGTCAGATGAAATTCCACACTCAGAGGGTGTTTCCTCTGGTGTGCCTTAAAAAACCAATCCCAAACAGCTCCTCCTGCCTGGTATTTTTAAGGAAAAACCATTTCTTACCTCATCTGACCCTGTTTCTGATGGCCTTGCCTTCTTTGGAGCAATGACTGGGGAGAGTGATCCTTCAAAATCGAGCTGCAAGAAACAAAAGAAAAAGAAATAAAAATAAAAGAAATAAAAATAAAAGAAATAAAAAGAAAAGAAATAAATAGAAAAAGAAAATTAAATAGAAGCAGCTCAGGAGTGAAATTCCCAAGGTTTCCTAAGTGAATCACAACATCTGAATCCAAACCAAGTAGGACATGATGTGGCTTGAGGTACTTCTAGATTTGCTGAAAAAAACCCCAGAAATCCAAAATCCTCTTTAAGGAACACCAATCTGAGTTGTGACCTGCGTTTAAACTCAGACTCAATTTAATACGGATGAGATGAACCAAATTTAATGCAGCAGCATTAGGTGTGAGCTGGAGCCCCATCTTCAGCGTTTATTTCCATAATAAATGTATCTCATGATAAACACAGAGTCAAACAGGCCTGAAAACTGGAAGTAAGGAATGAATTTGCTCACATTCCGTGTCCAGCAGAGCCTCTCAGTGTTGTAACCCATCATGTTCATGAGACAGGTGACAAATAAATTCCACTCTGAGTGGTAGCTGGGCCCTCCCGGGGCGTTGTAGGCGTTGTACCACTTCACCAACATCTGCACAGCTGTTTCCTTGGGCAGGATGGCTTTGACCCCCTGCAGGCATCTTTTCACTGTTGGAAAAGAAGGAAACCATCCATCAGCTCTGATTCCCCGGGATTTGCACCACCATCAGTGGTGGAAATCTCCACAGGTTCCTCTTGTTGGAGCTGTTTTTAACTCTAAATAAAGCCACAACGCTCCGGCAGCTCTTCCTTCTGTTCAGGGGAGCACAGACCCTTTAACTAGGAACAGAAAATCAGGAAAAATATTCCTTTTTTTGCTCATTGCTGAAGCCAGTAATGTCTGAACTGGCATCGCAGCCCTCCCCCAGGCAAAGCAAAAGCCACCTAAACTTTGGAATCCTACCTAATTCCGAGGTGGCGATTTCGGGAATACTGATCCGAACCATGGTGTTATTGCTGAGCTCCTGGAAAATCCAACAGAAGTGGGGATGAATCAGGAAATGCACCAAGTGCAGGCAGAGTCCTTTTCTATCAACTCAGAACTCCTTAGTTGACGAAGATATTCCCAAATCCTGACTTTTGCTACATTAAGGTGTGGAACTCAGCTCTGTGAAACACTGGAAATCCTGGAAATAGCTTGAAATAATCTTTGTTACCAGAAGTGTTGCCCCAAACGACAGGGAAATACCTACTAAAGTTACTCTGTTGTGGACAGGATCCCTCAGCGCTTGGATGAAAGTCCCAAGCTGCTGGAAAGTGCAGTCCTCAACGTAGGGGGAGTCGTGGAGCTTGGAAGAATCCCTTAATTCCGGAACTGGTGACAAAATTACACTCTGAAAAGCGGGAAAAAGCCTTGGTTAGAGATCAGATTGAACTGGAATTCAGAATTAAAGTGGATCTGAGCAAAGAACAGCTAAAATTGATGGGTTTAAAGTACTAACAAGAATCTTGGAAACAACTCTAAATATTTCCAGTTCCTGCTTTGAAAGTTTTATGGCAAACATAAATAAATAAACAGGGCAGCACCACAGAAATCTTCTTTAAATACAGTTTATTCAGGGGATTTACAGGACAAGAAGGAGAGATTCAACTCCAAAAGATACCCTGGAAGATAAAAAAACCACCAATCGTTCCAACAAAAGGAATATTTCCTTATTTCTTACCTCTTCCAGGGGCCCCAGGTGCTTGTTCAAAGGCTTGGATGGAGTACTGACACTATCCAAGGGAGTGCTTGGCCGAGGCATTTGGTTGGACATCGTCAGGGAAGGAGCAGGGAGCCCGGGAATAAAAACCTTTCCCACCTTTTTGGTGGAAAAGGGAAACAAAAAGTTAAGTTTTTCTCTGAAAATACCTCCCCCCCCCCAAATTATTTCATTGTCCCATTAATGCCACGGATGCTTCAGAACTCCCTTCGCAGCGCGGCACAGAAATGAGGGATGGAAAAGGTGTTGCTTACCCGAACCACTCCGGAATAAAGCACCAGATTCCCACTGCCTTCCAGAACCAGCAGAGTGTCAATGCCCTGGAATAACCAAGCAGCACATTCAGCCCCTCGTGTTTAACTAAGGAGGCACCAGCTGGATGACAAGGACACTCCACAGGTAACTGTACCTCCACCGGAGCCGCATCCTTTGCTGGAATATTGGTGACAGATCCAAAGATCAGCTGGGACTTATCGTTGCTCTCCTGGAATTTTACACACCTAGGGATTAGGGAGGACAACAGGAAACATAAAAGGCTTGTCCTGGGTGTTGTTACAGAAAGAAAACACAAAATTCCAACAGCGCGGTGAATTCTTTTTGTGGGTTTTGTGGCTCCTTCCTCCTTCTTCTCCCCGCTTTGCCCAAAATAAATCCACTTATTTTTAATTTTCTACTTAATTAAAACCCCTGATGTACTTCCAGCTGGGAATTCCTGGAGTGCTCCTCCTGGTTCACCTGTCCCCAAGGTGGGAATGCTCACCTCAGCTGGAGCTGGGATTCCACTAAAAAGCACAGGAATTTCTGCCCACAAAGGTCGGTGGAAATGAACACCTTGGATGCCTGGGAATTCTTCTCTCTGGAAAAGAGACACAAGGGGCAGGTTAGAACCTTCTTTGCTTTGGAGACTTCATTAAACCAATCAAAGGATCTGGAACAACACACCAGGGAAAACTGCTCCAAGTGCCCAATTCTCTGGAAGGGAGCCAGGCACTTAGGGAGCATCATTTCCCCAAAAAAATGAGGGAGTGCAAGTCCAGGAATCGACTCCAAGGTGGCTCCATTTGCAGAAAAACCACTCAAATAAGCTGGGATTTTACTTATTTCCCACGCCCCACAATGGAAACTCTGTCCATCCCAAGAAAAGCACCTGACCTCATGCTTGGGACCGTTTCTGTCCACAGGTGGTCGATGCAGAGCTCGGGAACGATCGGCTCCGTCTCCGGCATGAGGAAGGAGTCGTTGGAAGCGGAACTCGGGGAATGGGTAACGCTGGGTCTCCTCGGGGACTGGGCACTGCTGCAAAAGCTGAACCTCTGCACTCCAGAGAAGGAATGGACTCCCAGGGCTGGGGAATGGGAGCGGCTGCAGGCAGAGACAGGATACAGATGAGAAGGGGATCTTCAAAATCAGGGAAAGATCAGACATCGATAAGGCCAAAAAGGGGATCCTCAAAATCAGGGAAAGAATCAGAGGCATTGGATAGGGCTGAAAAGTGGATCTCCAAAACTGGGACAGAATCAAAGACACTGGATATGGCTGAAAAGTGGATTTTCAAAACTGAGACAGAATCAGACACTGGATACAGTTGAAAAGTGGATCTCCAAAATCAGGGAGAATCCCGGGGAGCTCATCCACTGCCTCTAAAACCCAACCAAACCCACCCTAAACCAAGAACTAGCTCAGTGTTGATTTCCCTTAGTTTTCCATCATAGGAAAACAATTCTCCAATTATTTTCCAGGCATCTCTGTCTGAATCCAATAGAAGAGATTTCAAAAGGATTTCAGATGGTCCATTCCATCAGAAATCCCTCCCAACCTCTTCCCTCTAATTTCTTTCAAGAAGCCACCCCAAAACACTCCTGGGACTCAAACATCCTGCAGACATTCCTTGATCCATGACAGAGCAGCCTCCTTGCCTCTGCCACAGGGATTATCCTCCTGTGCCCTTGGGATAACGGCACAGGAGTAGCATTCCAAGAGGAATCTCAGATTCTGCTGCAACACCTGAGCCTTGGATGTAAAAACAGTAAAACCGTGTCCATGGTACTCCAAAGCTCCCATCCTTTGGGATTAGCCGTGGGTGCCCACCTCAAAGCAGCCATGTTGGAGATGGTGGGAGAGCGGGATTGCAGGTTGGGAGAGGAGCCGGATCTGCTCTGGCTGTGGATGGATGAGTAGTTCTGGAAAGGGGAGCCCCCAGGGGAGTCTCCTTTGGAGAGGCTCCGGAGATGAGCGGTCAGGGAGCTGCTCATGGCCACGTGCTGGGGGGTGCCCCCCTGCTCCGGGAATTTCAGCACCAGGCTCTGCTCCTGGAGGAAAACCAACGGCATGTGGGCAAGGACAGCCAGGGAGAGGCTCTTCCAGCAGCTTTTCCCATCAGTTACATGTCACAAATTCATGCTCAGCTCATGAGTTATTCCCATCAACCCTGCTCGTGCCCACTCCCACAGAAACTGCTCCAATGCTTTTCACAAAATCACAGGATTCGGTTGGAAAAGACCTAAAAGCCCAGCCAGTCCCACTCCCTGCCATGGGAACACCTTCCCCTACCCCACGTTGCTTCAAGCCCTCTCCAGCGTGGCCTGGGAAACCTCCAGGAATGGGGCAGCCAGAGCTTCTCAGGGAAAACAGTGCCAGGGCCTCTCCACCCTCACAGCCAAAGTTTTCACGGCACTAAGTTACTTCCCACTTTTCCTAAACCTCCTGGTCCAATGTATGGAATAATATGTTAATAACAGAATCCATCACCATCATGTGACCTCCCTGTTCCAGACAAATCCACGGAAAAAACTATTTAAACCCCAAAATAACCAGCCCCAAAAAACACATAATAAATGAAACAAATCCCAAATCCCAGGCGCTCCTAACACGCGTAAGGGCACGGAAACACAGGCGGCTGTTTTCCAGGGATCTTTATTCCCCAGGGAGTGGGTACCTCTGGCTTGACTCTCCTCAGGGCCCAGACTGTGTGCAAGCTCTGCACAGTGTCGTAGGTCATCACAATGGAAGGGTCAGCGCTGAGGAACACGATCCTCAGCGTGTGGTCAGCCACGTACTGCACCCGGGACGATCCGAACACTCCTGGGAAACACGGATTCATTCCAAAGGATCAGCTCCAGCACAATACAGCTCAGCATTTCCCATACTCTCTTCCTTCCACAGTCTGCGCTTCTCCCCTGAGCAGCTTCCCTGCTCATGCAGCGGCTCTAACTGCATCCTTGGAACTGATTCTTCCCAGATTTTTTGATGCAGGGAATGCTCCAGGGACACACTGGGATTTGCTGCCACCCTGAGGGACTCCAGGGACTTCCAACCTACCTCCAGACTTCCAGACCAGAGGGGTGATCTCATCCAAAGGGTGCAGCATGCTGAACATCGTCGGCAAAGGCTCCCTAGGGAAAAGCCAGACAAATCAGAGCCTGGAATGCAACAGCAGGGACATAGATTCCATCTCCAGAAGCTTGCTGCATTGACTGAGTAGGCTCAACTTTTCAGGACCTCTATTCCTAATCCCAGCTCTTCTGAGGACTAGAGAATCCCAAGGGGAAACCCAAAAGAGCGGATTAAAGCCGCTCATCATTGTCCAACTGCTTTCTCTGGGATCCACCCAGGGCTTCCACAGGGGCTGGGAAGGGAATGGAAGAGGGGCTGGGATCCTTAGCCAAGAGGGAATGGGGTCCCCACCTAACAGGGAATGGGATCCTGCAGCTGAGAGAAGACGTCTCGTTGACAATCCCTCAGTGACTCTCCCAGTTGTTCATCACAGCCTGGAATCAAATCCCAGGACAAACCTTAATGGAATCAGGCTGGTGACACCCATATTGTGGCTATTCCCAGATCCTGTTCCCAGGACCACCACTCCCAAACAGTCCTCAACACTCAGCTTTGAGCGTGCTCACTCGGAGTCACTGGGATGGGATAAAAAGGCTGGAAGAATCACATCAGTAAAATCCCAAACTGGTTTGGGTAGGAAGGGACCTTAAAGCGATCCCATTCCACCCCCTGCCACGGGCAGGGACACTTCCACTATCCCAGGTTGCTCCAAATCCCATTCAAGCTGTCCTTGAACACTTCCAGGGATGGGCCAACCACAGCTTCCTCCTTTTCCACCCGATTTCACCGTTTCCTATGACACACACAAGGCTCTTTCACCACTGCCCTCCAACTCCTCCGCTCCTTATTAGATTATCCAACAGGAAACCACCCAAACCCCCCATCCCATACCTGGGTGGGCTTGGAGGCACCTCGTGGGAAGAACTGCTGCGCTCAAACAACAACCCATATTTGGTTGGCCAGACATTCGCAACCTGTGAAAAAATTATGGATTTATGGAGGGAAAAAAAACCCCAGCCACGAGCTGTATTGATTATTTTTGAGGGTTTTATAGGAAAATAAGATGCCCAGGCTTTTTATGGAGAGCAGGGGAATGTAAATGCGGACAAAAATATCCCATTTGTGGAGGAAAAGCAAGGCAGAAGTTACCTGGAAAGGCAGAGCAGCGATGTAATCCTTCCCCTCCATGCTATGCACGTTGATGCAGGAATTCTGCAAAATGCAGATACATTTCTCCACTATTTCCTCACTGCCTGAGACTGGAGAGGGAAAGGAAGGAAACAACCAATTACACAGTGAAGCTTCTCTCTGTTTCAGACATCCCTCACACAAAAAAAGTAAATTCTGGCCTATCAAGTCTTGGTGAATGAGCTCCTGGACTGTGTCCAGAGAAGGGAATGGAGCTGGGAAGGGGCTGGAAAACGAGGAATGGCTGAGGAAACTCAGCCTGGAGCAAAGGAGGCTCGGGGGGCCCTTGTGGCTCTGCACAACTCCGTGACAGGAGGGGGGCAGCCGGGGGGGAGGTCAGGCTCTGCTGCCAGGGAACAGGGACCGGAGGAGAGGAAACAGCCCCAAGTTGCACCAGGGGAGGCTGAGGTTGGATATTGGGAAATTTTTTTTCCCCAGAAGAGTGTCCAGCCCCAACACAGGCACAGGGCTATAAACGCCACGTGGACGTGGCACTTGGGGACATGGTTTTGTGGTGGCCTTGGCAACGGCTGGACTTGGTGGTCTCGGAGGGCTTTTCCAACCTAAACAATTCCATGATTCCAAGCCAAGGGAGCTGAGCTCTGAGCATTTGCCCAGCAGTAGAAGAAGCAGGACACTCACCATCAGCTTTTTCCGATTTTTCCTGGGGGATGGTGAAGTCACACCACAGGGCCTGAAACCCAACACAGCGTCATTAGTTCTCCAACACGAGCCGATGCTCCAACACAACCTCATCTTCCCGTGCTTCCCCAACTAACCCCACCCCAAAACACTGCCTGGAAAGGGTCTGTGCATTTCCTCAGTGCCCCTTTCCCACATTTCCACACCTGCAGGACGGGGCTGTCGACGGTAAACGCCTTGTACACGGTGGACGCTTGGCTTCTGCTGCCCTTGCTCCAGATGACCACGTTGCTGGCCACGTACAGCTCCTCGTCGTAGTCCACCTCCTCTCCAACATCACTGACGCCTTTCCTCAGCTGCCAGCTTTCCTGGAAAACAGGGATTTCTTCAGGAGAAGCCACAAGACCCATGGGTGTGATGAATTTGGCCAGTTACAAGGTGCTGGCACAGAGAAGCTGTGGCTGCCCCATCCCTGGAAGTGTCCAAGGCCAGGCTGGACGGAGCTTGGAGCAACCTGGGATAGGGGAAGGTGTCCCTGCCCATGGCAAGGACTGGAATGAGATGATCCGTAAGGTCCCTTTGAAAACACCCTGGCATTCCACAGTAAAGGACAATCAGGATCCATTTAGATTTATTTTGATGGAAGCCGGGGAGGACAGGGTAAGGGAGACCCTTTTCAGAGTGAACCCCCTTGCTCCCTAAACTCCTTCTCAGAGAGGAGTCTGGGATACGGATGGATCCAATCTTAGGCTTGATCTCCATCAGAACAGGGGGTGTTCACCTGGAGAAGAGAAGGCTCCAGGGAGACCTTAGAGCCTGAAGGGGCCCCAGGAGAGGAACTTGTACACGAGTCGGGAGTGACAGGACAAGGAGGAATGCCTCCCCACTGCCAAAGGGCAGGGTTGGATGGGATATCAGGAAGGAATTCTTCCCTGTGAGGCCCTGGCACAGGTTGTCCCATCCCTGGAAGCCAAGGCCAGGCTGGATGACGCTTGGAGCAACCTGGTCTGGTGGAAGCTGTCCCAGCCCACGACGGCGGGCGGGAACCAGATGGGCTTCAAGTTCCCTCCCAACCCCCCTGGAATCCCTGGGCTCAGGAAGGCTCGTACCCGGTGCCGGTCGTGGATGGTGACCTCTCGGAGGGAGCCCACGAGCCCTGCGGCGCCGTCGGAGGAGCAGAGCTCCGGCGCGGGCTGGAGCCGCCGCAGCTGCAGGCTCAGGGCGCTCGGGTGCCGCCGGCTCTGCTCGCGGCCCCGCGGCGCGAACTCCTGCAGGGCGCCGGCCGCAATCATCGTCGCCCTCTCGTCACAGTGGTCCGACATGGGGCCCCGATATCCACATTATTTCCGGGACGCTCCGGCGGCTCCCGCGGGCACCGGGACGCGCGTGGAGCGGCACCGGCGGCCCCTCACGCGGGCGCGGCCATCTTGGCGCTCCCGCCCTGCCCCGCGCGC
>VZRR01009247.1:5526-15565 GCA_013398015.1 Oreocharis arfaki
TGGACATTGGGGCTTGGATCCATCTGGGACAGTGGGAGATTTCCCTGCCCATGGATGGTACTGGAACGGGATCATCTTCAATCCCCTCCCAACCCAAACCATTCCATGAAAAGCACGGAAAAGCCTGGACTGTTGAAAGCCAGAGATCCCAATCCAGGCCCTGCCGTGCCGCTCCCATTCCAAGGCATCGGTGGAGGGAATCCCGATCTCCTGGGTATGGAGAGGTTGAGCTGATCCTGGCTGCGCTCCCCAGGTCCCGTCTCCCACCTGGAGCTTCCCAGGGCCAAAACTTCGGGATGGGGGGAGATCAGGGTAGGGAATGTGGAACATCCTCGGAGCCAGGTCAGTTTGGGGGGATCTGTGGGGTGTGGGAGGAAAATGTCGCCGCAGAGGGTGGAAAAGTGAGAAGAAGATGGAGGATTTTGGGAATAGGGCTGGCAGGATGCTGGGATAAGGAGACATAGGGAGGAATCCTCGGTTCTGGGGCGGGATTTGCGGCTGGTTGGGCTCGGAATTCCCACGGGAGTTTGAGGGATGCGGATAAAAGAGGTTTTGGGATCAGGCCCTCCGAGAGCCTGGAAAAAAGGGGGGTGTTGGGCACCTGGATTTTCCTGCTGCCTCTTTGGGACAATCCCGGTGGAAGTTGCGGACAGAGGACAGAGCCAAGCCGGGGAAAACCAATGGGAATTACCTGTGGAAAAGCCCGGCAGGGTGGGAAAGGCGGAATATCCCCAAGGATAAAAGAGAAATGGCTGAGTCCCGCACGGAGCAGGGATCCTGGAATTCCACACGAAACACCCGGGAGAAGCCGAATTCCCAAAAATTCCCGGGAACGAGCTCCTCTTTCCTGGGGTGGTGGTGGTGGTGGGGGGTTTCGTTTGATTTTGCACAAATCCGTCACACCTCTCCCCGTCCATCGCCCGGGAATGTCGGATTCGGGAAGAATCGAGCGCTCCCGGAGGGATTTTTCCAGGGAGATTATTTTAACAAGCGCTTTTGTCGCCGGAAATCAGGGAATTTAACCTAACAAGGAACTACCGGGCCGGCGGGACGAATAAATCTCCTTCCCACCTCTTAATTTTCCAGCCCACGGAAAAGCGGCGCTGGAGTCCAAAGGAGAGGTGACCCCCAAGGCCATCCCTCATTTTGACACATCCGCGGCCTGGCCCCTGCCTGAACCCTGTCCCTGCGCCGAAATCCAGGGGGAAAAATCCAGGAAACGGCTCCCGTCCGTGCCGGATCCCAGCCCTGCGCGGCGGGAACGTGCCGTGCCTCCCGGCAAACTCCAGGTTTTCCCGGGGAAAGGGGAGTTTTGGAGAGATTCTCAGCCCGTACGGGGGTGTTTTCCATGTTTTCCTGGTGTGGGGTGGGGTTTGTTTCCTCGGAGCGCGCAGGGATTGAATCCGGCTGAATTCCGGGCTGGAATTGTTGGGATTTTCCTTCGCCGGGAAAAGAGCAAGCCGGGAATGCTCCCGCTTTGGGAAGACTGGGAAGGGATTGCTCAAGCGGGAGAGAAAGGAAAAGGAAGAATGCCCCCCCCGAAAATCCAGCTGCATCCATGGCTGGGGACGGATAACGCTGGAATTTTTGGGATTTGGCCCTGCCAGGATGACAAGGAAAGGGCAAGCTGGGAATTCTCCCACTTTGGGAAGACTGGGAAGGGATTGCTCAAGCGGGAGACCAAGGAAAGGGAAAAACGCCCCCCAGAAATCCAGCTGCATCCCAGGCTGGAGGCGGATAAGGCCGGAATTCCGACTTCCGTCTCCGAGCAGTGAGGAAAAGGAACCAGAGCTTTCCACGGGAGTTAAAAATAACGCCCAGAGCCCGGATGGAGAGCGGGATGAGCCAATGGAATGAAGGAGCCGGGAACGGGATGGATTAACCCCCCACGCTAGGCACCTCCGTGCTGTTATCCATGGATTCCAGGCAGGATTCCAGGCCGTGATTCCAATGAGAAGAGGAAGATTCAGCTCCAGTTGTCCTCTCTGGAGCCATCCCATGGAAAGATGAGGAGCAGGAGGAATGTTGGATAAATTCCTGATTTATCCCTATTGTCCAGAAATCGAAGGAGCGGTGAGATTGTCCATCCTGGAATTCCAGGGAAAGGAAAATTCGGGAGAAAACCTCCAGTCCCTGGGGGTTTTTTCCATGATTTCCACCAGTTTGGGGTCAGGGCCGTGTTTTTGGAAGGGTTTTGGAGCTCCTTGGAAGTCGGAAGTGCTCGGGTGGGTGGGAGCAGATCCCTCACCTGGGGGAATTTCATTCCCTCAGGTCCGAATCATCCCTTTGGATATTCCAAAGCTTTTGAGTTCCATGGCAATGGAGACGGGATATTTCCTGGGGAGCTGAGCCCCTTCGCAGGGGGGGAGTGACCCCCAAGAGCTTCCACTGGATCCCTGTGGGATAGACCTGGGAAAATCTCGGAGTGTGCCTGGAATTCTTCCGTTGAATCTTTTCCCTTTTCCCAAAGATAAATAACTAAGGAATAAACATTGGGATGAAATGACTGTTTCGACAAAAATAGCCCATTTTTCGTAATAACCCCCCAATATCTGGGATTTTTTTTTTTCCCTAAAAAAAAACTCCATTTAAATTTTTGGAGAGAAGGTTTTCCTTCTCCCAAGAAATCTTTTGGAAGGAAGGAGGAATTTCCAAAATGGAATCCCAGGGAAAAGCCGTCCCTCACCCAAGAGGGATGAAGGGATGATGGGATTTCTCCCATTCCCTCAAGTGAGGTTTTCCTTCATCCCCGAATTTTTTCGCTCCCCTGAAGAGCCGAGAAACCTTGGAAAAGCGGCCTAAACGTCCTTTTGGATGAACTCCTGGCCTGCACAGGAAAAAATTCCGTGTTTCTCCAGCTGAGATGACAGAAATCACCTTTGTTTCCCTGAAAATATTCCCTCGGGATTGAGTTCAGCTGTGTCCAAGAAAAAGGTGTCCTCTGCCCAGCTTTTCCAGCTTTTCCAGCTTTTCCAGCTTTTCCAGCTTTTCCTTCGCTCCATGATTTGTTTTGTCCCCAGGATGGAGCTGGAACACGCGGCTCTTTGGGATCCATCCTGTGGAATGCTCCAGGAAGGACCGGTCAGCTTTTCAGGGAGGGAGGAGGTGGGAAAACCAGGAATTAGAGAGACACCAAACCCTCTGTGCTGGTCCAAAGGGAAGATTCGGTTCCGTGATCCCGGAATTACGGAATTGTAAAGGGTGGGAAAACCCTCTAGGATTGAGTCTAAGGCCATCACTGATCCGTGTCGCCACTCCCACATGGATCTAAATCCCTTTGGGAATGAGGGCTCCACCCCTGCCCCCGGATCCTTTTCCAATGCTTGACAACGTTTTCCATGGAGAAATATTCCCTAATATCCAACCCGAAACTCCCCCGGCTGGAATATTCCCACTTTTTGGGAGTGTCTTGCTGGAAGAGAATGACATCACGGCCAAGGTGCTGAAGCTGAAGCTCAGCTCCCAGCTGGAATTAAAGAAGGAATGAGGCTGGGATTTCCTCCATTCCCGTTTTTCTCGCCCCTTTCAGGGACGGCCATCCAGGAAAAGAAGCAGAGCTGCTTCATCTCCTTCTTTTTGCATGGAATTTCTTGGGAAAAGTGGGATGGGGACAGCACAGGACACGGAGATTCGTGCGTCTCCAGCAGGGCTCTCTCCATCCTTGGAATGTGCCAATCCCCAAAAATCCAGCTGGGCATTTTCAGGCCAAAAAATCCACATTTTTTGGTCTCCCCTACGCAAGAACAGCTCAAGAAAAATGGAGCTTTCCCTCATTTTTCCTGCTTCCCGACAAAAAGTTCACTCCAAACCCTCCCTCTCCATCATTCTCCGGCTGTTTCTCCCGCCAACTTCCATGGCTTCCTTTCCACATCCATTCCCTGACATCCTGTTTGTTGCCCTTGGCTCCCGGGCCGGGATTTGTACGGAATTACAATGGAGTCTCTGTTCCCGGGGTGCTTGCGGAGTTGCCTCCCACGAACTCCGAGAGCCGTCGGAATCCGTCCATCCCTCTTTTTTTTTCTTTTTTTTGAATTGAAAATGTAAATAAATTAAAGGGAAATAATTATTCCCGGGGTTTATTTGACAGTCAGGATTTCCTGACACCCAGCGAGGCCGGAGCTTTCGGTTCCAGGTCTTTCTTGGGTATGGACGGATATTGACGGAAAAACCGGCTCCAGGCACTCCCCATGGAGAAAATTCCCGCTGGGAACCGCTCCAAACCTGTCCCCAGAAGCTGGAAAAGTCTCTTTCCGTGAAAGGGCTTCTCGACCTTAGGGAATCCTGTTTTCCTTAGGAAGAATTCCCATTTCGTTCCCCAAAATGTTCCCATCTCTCCCATCTGGGACCCACTGGAGCTGCCGTTATCCCGGGATGACTCCTGTGGAATTCCCAGGTTGTTTTGGGGCTAATTTTGGATTTTTAAGTGGATTGGACCCAGCGTGGAAGGAAACTCGAATTTCCTCCAGCTCAGAATGCTGGGAAAAATTTCATTTCTATTTCGGAATCACGGAATCGTTTTGGGAAAGTCCCCTGGAATCATCGAGCCCGAAGGTCAACCCGCTAAACCCACCAAGTGGATCCAAGATTTCCCGGGATCCGAGATTTCCACAGCTTCCTGGGCAGCCTTTTCCATGGCTTCCCAACCCTTTCGGTGAAGAAATATTCCTGAAAATCCAACCTGAACTTCCCCTGGTGCAACTCGAGGCCGTTTCCCCTCATCCCATCTCTTGTTCCCTGGGAATTCCTGGAGTATTTACATCCCTACTGGGAGCAAGAGCAATCCTATGCCGAGCCATTCCCGGTCAGGTTGGATAATTCCAGGAGACGGGGAAGACCTGGGGAAGGTGGCACATTCCCAAAGGAAATCCATGGGAAGGAGCCAACCCGCTTTTCCTCGTTGGAATCTCAGGACAAACAGGGAAAACACGGCTGTCAGGACAATTTTGGGAACTGCCAGGACACCGAATTCCATCGGGAAATGAGCAGAAATCAGCATTCCCTAAAAATCTGGGCTTTTCCCGAGAGTTTACCTGGCTGGGATCAGCTCCAGGTCGAAGCATTTTTAGGAGTTTTTCCATTCAGGACGAATTTCCCCTTTTTTGGGGTGTTGTTGTGGGATCCGGGTTTTTTGGTCGTTAATTGTTTGGATTTCAGGGAGAGGAAAAATTCCCGCGTTTCCCATAAATTTAAAGAGCAGCTTCTGGAATTTTAAAAAAAATTTCAGCAGATCCCATTTCTTTGCCCAAGAACCCCCCAAAATCCCGGGATTTGAGGTGGACACTCCAGGAAGGAATCAAAGATTTCCGGAGTAAAGAGAGCCGAGAAGGAGGAAAAATCCCACCTCCCTCCCCACAAACCTTTGTTTTCCGAAGTTTTTCTCTTTTCTGCGGATCTGGAGGAAAAAAATCTGCCAAAAAAATTGGGAAAGGAGCAGGTGACGAAGAGCTCTGTCGCTGGGAAGAGCCTCCGGAGATCCAGGGCCTTTCCGAAGGAATCAGTGTCATTCCGGCTCCTCTCCCCACAGATTTCTTGGAGCCTTGTGCTTTGGAAATGTCACCGGAGCTGCCCAGGGTCGATTTCCCGGGAAAGGTCACCCTGGTGCTCCGTCAAAAAGGGCCTTTTTGCCTTTTATTCCGGAAAAAAAAAAAAAGTGGAAATCTTGAGTTGTCCCAACTGGAAAAAGGAATTGTTGGTGTTTCGTAACAATTATTTGGGAATTCTCACCCTTCGGAGCGGAGTTCTCCAGGTTGAATTCCTGCCTTCACTCATCCAACCGGACAGAATCCCTTTGGATTCAAAAAGTGCTGGGAATGAACTCCGGGAAAGTGGCAAGTCCTGGGAAAATGCTCCAAGCCTTTTTTGTCTCTGCCTAATCCCGAACCACGGGAAGAGAAAGTGGAACTTTCCTTTCCTGGAGCATCCGGCAACTCCGGGAATGTTTCATCCCTGCTTCCCAACAGGCCTGGGAGCACAGGGCCTTTAGGCTTGGATTTGGGATTGCACAAACACGTGCAAAACCAGGAAAAATCCATGGCTGGCGCAAAAAGGAATTTGTGAAAGCCGAGGACGTTCTGGAGTTTCCTCCGGGAGAAATCCGGGCTGGAATGGGATTTGCCTGGGGAAGCTGCCAGGAAAAGGAATTTTCAGCTCAAAGTGGAAATCTGAAATTTTCCCACCGTTTTGGCAATCCAGGGAATCCTCTCAGTGTCGCCGATTAACTCATCCCAAAAAAAAGTAAATTAAAAAATCACCGAAATAAATTCAGACCTCCGGAATTCCTAATTCAGACGTTCTGTTTTCCCTCAAAATTCCACTTGGTTCGGGATTTTCTTCCCGCTTGAATTTAAAATTTTAAAATCCGTCCAAATTCCACAATTCAGACCCGGAATTTTTTTTTTCTTTTTTTTTTTTTTTTTTCCATTTTGGTTCTCCCGAAACCCCCCGAAACTTTGGCTCAGGAATTCCAAAATGAATTCCTGATTCATCCAGAATTTCTGGTAAAAATCCGTGGCTCCCGGGTCAAATCGGGATCATGAAGGATTCCAGAGGTTAAATATTCGTCCGAGCCATGACTCCAGAAAACAGGGAGCGGATTTTTCCTAAATAAACCAACCCCAGGAATCACCGGGATCGAGTTTCCTCCGAAATGTCCAAACTTCGGCCAAATTTCATCCAAACAAAAACTCCCAAGTCCAAAAAAACCAAGGAAAACACCAGAAGGAAAAGCGTTCAGTGAATCCCACGCTTTGGATCAGGACAGTTTTCCAAGGACAAGGTTCAGCCAGAGGAATTATGGGATGACGTTCCCTGGCCTGTGTTGGGCAGGAATTCAGACTCCAAAAAAGTGGGATTTTCCCGCTCTGGTTTTAAACCCAAAAATATCGGGATGCCTTTGGAAGTTCCCCTCCCAAGGCTGGGCTTCGGAAAAGTCCCTTCCAGAAGAATCCTCCCTGGAATTCCAAGGTTAATAAATCAGCGGGACAGCTGGAATCCAGGCCAAGTCGGAAGGAAGTTTTCCGAAGAGCCGGGAATATTCCGCCATGGGAATTTGGATGCCGCCGTGGTGGAACGGATACATCCTGTCCTTTCCTCATCCCCATCTCCCAGGTCACAGATTTCCCTCCTAACTCTGGGAAATCCCGGGGCCCAAAGCCCACGAGGATGGATCATTCCCGGTCTCCGTGCTGGGATCCGGCAGGGACGGCAGCCAGGCGGGAATTATTCATGGAAAAGCTCGGAGAACATCCGCACGTCCCTCTCCCAGCTCCCGGATCCGGAGGCTGCGGAGCTCCAGGGGCTGAGCTCGGGATCAGATTCCTTGGTCGGATCCCAACCTGAGGATCCATCCTGGGCTTTCCCAACCCCTTCTTGCTCCCCCCACCTGATTCCTGAAGGATGATCCATGGGAATTCTGTGGCACCTGAAGGATCAGGTCTGGGAAAGTTTTATTCCAGAGGTTGTGGAGGGGCTTTTTTTGTCTCTTATTGGCTTTTTTATCTTTAATTAATTGGGCGTTTGTCTTTAATTAATTGAGGTTTTGTCTTTAATTAATTGGGGGTTTTGTCTTTAATTAATTGTCTTTTTTTCTTTAATTGATTGAGGTTTTGGTCTTTAATTAATTGGGGGTTTTATCTTAAATTGGGGTTTTTTGTCTTTAATTAATTGGGGTCTTTTATCTTTGATTAATTGGTGTTTTTTATCTTTAATTAATTGGGGGTTTTGTCTTCAATTGTCTTTTTTTTTTACTTGATTGGTTTTTTTGGCCTTTAATTAATTGGTATTTTTATCTTTGATTAATTGGCTTTTTTTTTGTCATTAATTAACCCTTTTCATTGTGCTCTGAACACCTGGAGTGGGGCCCAATCCCAGCTGAGAAAATGAGGGAATTAATCCAATTTATCCGGCTCTAATTAATCCCGTTTTTCCTCAGGAAAAGCGGGAAGAGGCCGGTTCTCCCCCTCATTAATCACAGCGCCCATTCCACACAGATTCCCTGCACTAAAGTCTTTCCAGGATCTAAAAAAACACGGAAAACCCCCCAAAAATATTAAATGTAGGGTGTTTTGGTTTTTTTTTTTGGTCTGATTTCTTGGGATTTTTTAATCCCTAAAACAATCTCGGAGCAAAGGAGAGACAATTCCAGAAAAAAACCAGCTCCTGTTCATAGGATCTGACCCTCGGTTCCTCCTGTTCTTCCGGAATTCTTTGGTGCTCCTGGCGGGAGGGGGATGTTCCGGATCCTGACATTCCAGGAATTAAATTTGCCCTGGGAGAAACCCTTCTGGGATGCTCCGTTCCGGGACGAAAGGGGTAAAAATTTGGGATTAAAATTAATTATCAAATTATTATAATGAATTATACAACGGATTTAACATTAAATAATCCGAATTACCTGTCCTATTTCCAGCAAAAAGACGGAAAAATCTTGGGCGCCCCATTCAGCCTGGATGAGAAATGGGGGTTCAGCGGAATTCCCTCATCCGTGGCTTTCTGGATTAAGGAATTTTTAGGGATTTCCCCAAATCCTTGAACCCGGCCTCTCTGAGGGCCAAAAACTGCAGGGAAAAAAGGGACAGGAAAATTCCCTTACGTGTTTCCCGATGGAATGAAACGATTCCTTCCCAGAGGATTCGTCCTTCACGATCCTTTTTGGTGGGAATTATCCCGCGATCCCTGGATCCTTGATCCAATCCTTTTGGGACTGGATAGGGAAGGTAGGGAAGGATTTACAGCTGTGGCCGCTTTTCCCGTGAAGTTATTCCAAAGGACACTCAGCTCATCCCATAAAAAACCCGGATACTCAGCTCGGAGCTGAGGTGGCGGAGCCGGGTTCGCGCTTTGGGATCGGGTGCCAAATATCCATGAATCCGTGTGGAATCCGTCCATTTCCTCAGGCCGTGACGTGGCAAATCATTGCCTGGCAAAATCCTCCAACGATCCCAAAAAAATCCTTGGGAAAAATCCCGACAAAAAACTGGTGCTGATCCAGAGAGGAAGGTCTGGTATTCCCAGATTATCTGCCCGTGCTTCCCAGAAAATCCAGGAATCTTCAGCCTGCGGATCCCGGGATGAAGGATGTCGTGGTCGTGGCTGGGATTGCAGATGGATCCCACGGGAGCCATGGGTTGAAATTTGTTCCTGGGAAAAACTCCGGATATTCCGGAGGCTGTGGATGTCCTTTATTCCTTTCGCTGACGGATTTGAGAATTCCAGTCGCAGCTGGAGCTGGGATTGGAGGCCTGGCTTCGGCCTCTCTGACAGGAAAACCCAGATCCCAAAAATTCCCTGGGAATCCCCGGAGGAGAACACAGGGACAGGCGTCCCTCCAGCCCGCCCCAGGATATTCCTTAAGGATTCCCCCCGGATCACTCCGGCCGCACTGATTCCGCCGGAGGATTTCCAGAGGGCGGAAAACAAAGGAAAATTCATACCCCAGTGGGGCTGGCAGCAAATTCCAAAGGCCTGGAAGTGGCGGAGGGAGCCGCCGGTGCGGAGACTTAATTGCAATTAACGCCCAGCTTCAGCACTCAGCTCCCGGATTGCTGGAAAATAATTGTTCCCAAGGGTTTCCGTTGGGAAACATGGTTGGGAAATCCAATCCGAGAGTCTGGGCTGGAAAACTCCGGCTCTGTCCCCCCCAGCAGGGCTCCCCTGCTGAATTCCATCGTTTCTGTCCCGCCCGGGGTTGGATTTATCAGGGAAAAGAGCCCCCAGGCAGCTCTCCCGGCCTCCCATGGAATTCCAGCCTTCCCTGGGCTCCCGGTTTCCGTCTGTCCTGCCAGCACAGGGATAATCCCGCTTTGCTCCTTGTGCAGTGTCAGGGAATCCTGGAATGGGTTGGGATGGAAGGGACCTTAAATCCCATCCCATTTCCACCCCATTCCATGGGCAGGGACACCTCCCGCTATCCCAGATGGATCCAAGCCCCAGTGTCCAGCCCGGCCTTGGGCACTGCCAGGGATCCAGGGATTCTCTGGCAGTTCCAGCCCAGCCCCTCCCCACCCTCACACACAGCAATTCCTTCCCAACATCCCATCCA